>CALNHX010000346.1:0-362930 GCA_940337035.1 Agriotes lineatus
TACAATCTCTGTGCTTGTAAGATCAGTGCCTGTTGCTACCAATGTGCGATAGAACTGCCAACCTAAATAATTTAATCCAAATTGTTTAACGGCGTCCTATCCTTCAGTTGATTGACATACATTTAGTGTGGTCTACGATATTGATCGTCATGGTAGCGTTGTTTCCGTATACACTACGTATCAGCTGTCTGCATCTGTAACCAATATTGCTAGTGGAAGGTATCAGTGTTTAAGAACGAGCTAAATAAATATGTAAATAGAGAAACTGATAACTTGTTGAAAGCTACAACTTCCGAAATAAAAACTCATAAAATCCTAACTAAAAATAACATATTGGTAGGCAGAAATATAACACACTAAGAGAATACATATTTTAACAAATGTTGATATAGCATCCTCTAGAAAGTGTCAAGTGTCTAAAGTGAATTTGTAAATAGAAACATTTTACAGTTTCAGTTTTAATGTACACTTATTTATAGACTACGGCACAATTTTTAGTACTTCCCTGTCAAATGTATCATTTCTTCAAAGCCATCTCAAAATATGCATCATTTGTTGTATTTAAAATTCAGTTTTAATTCATTACAAACTTTTAAAAATTAGGAGTTCTATAACTGTACAGATTTCTTTTCAGAAAATGGACATTATTTCTTTTCCAATTTAAACCCCGTACATAAATAAAGCGACTGCAATGATTAAAATAATAATGTTGCAGAAAAGGCAGAACCAGGAGAATGAGTAATTCAAGTATGGATAAATAATTTTGTCGAAGAAACTAATAGATGTAGCCAAAGCCAGATGACTCGGAAATGTAATAAAACCATACTCCCAAAAGAAGAAATACCACAAACCAATACAAATAATAAAATAAGTAAAACATTTTCCATTTCTGACTCTAGAGTCTAAAATTTCCACACTCAAATGGTCGCAGTGCGTTATATTCAAAAGGATAAGACTTTATTAACTAAGTGTCTAGAAGACGAAACCGATATTTAGTTAGCATTGTTTCTTCCATCGCCTCATGAAGTTCTGGAATCTCCTGTGTAAATGCTAATGAATCGACATAGGAAGTCACTACCTGTGAACGAAGAACTTCTTTTAGCACAAGTAGTTTCGAAAATACTCAAAAACCTATATAGCGCCAAAAAAAAACGAAACCAACAGACAAAAACAAGAAATCACTGTTAGAACATGAAGAAGGAAGAGTCATATTAAGAAAAATCATAATGTTCCGGAACCTACTTAAATGTCAGGACATTTTCTAATTTTACGATGTGCGACTTTCGGAGTATTTCTGTTCGAAGATTATGACCCCACTTGTATATAGCTTTTTTGTCATATTTTTAAGCTTAATTGAGTTGTGTGCAGGCATTTGATGATTCTTAGCTTTAAGCAACTGCGACGGCCGCTGTAAAATCTGTAAGGCACTCGTTTTGGTAGCCTCGCTCATAATTATTTTTTTGGCACATTTAAATCCTATCGATTTAGCAAGCAGACGTTCTTTCTAGAAGGTTCTGCGAGCTGAATTGCCGCCGGTGCGAGTGAGATGGTGACGTGTTTGCCTCGTGATTGGTTGCAGGTGTGCAGAACACGCGGCAGACGCACGCCGCGTTCCGTGGCCTGTCTGACGTCCGAGACAGCTTGGTTTTTTGAGAGAGCTTTTCGAGACGTTGAGGCGTACAGTTGTGTGGTTCTTGGTGATGCTCCGATTTGGTGACCAATGCCCCCGTAGTCTCGTGTGCCATGTAGGCAAGTTACCACTAGTTAATAGGTGAGATCATATCCAACGAGGACGTGCAAAAGATCTCCAGGTTTCTTTCGCATGCTAATTCCGTCGTATCGTGTCCTGTGAAGGTATCCTGGAGTATGCGTCATCAACGAGTGCAGCTGCAGCCTTGCGACATTCCAAGCTGTGAGGCGAAGTCCTGCCACCAAGCTAAGAGCCAGGTGATACTGAAATAACGAAGGTAGTGTGTATTGTAGATCTGAGCCGTTATATCGTTGCCACGTGCATTTAATATTCATCCCTTGCATTTTGTGCGCTAACTAACGTCAATGATTATAGTCTGTGTTCCGCTATCATGTTTCACGCACTAAACTAATGCTAGTTACCCAATTTTGGGCTCGATTTAATAGTAATATTCATGCCTTGCATTTTGTGCGCTAACTAAAGTCAACAATTATAGTCTGTGTTCCGCTATCATGTTTCACGCACTAAATTAACGCTAGTGACCCCATTTTGGGGCAGATGCAATAGTAATATTCATTCCCTGTATTGTGTACACTAACGAACATCAATAATTATAAGTGTTGGTGTACTTTTGGACCATATGATATGTGTACGTTAGACCAATAGATCGGTTTGTTATATGTTGTCTTGTGCTTTCCTCGCGCCTGTTGCATGCATATTTTCAGGCTGAGTTGTAAGCGTGTAAAATCGATGTGAGGTGGAGTATGGAAGGTAAGCGTCAAAGTTAGGTCAGGGCACTCCGTCGTTGCAGTGCCGGGGAGTCGCAAGGCTGTACACATATTCTACCCCGTTTCGCTTTCGGGGTTCTGTCAAACGTGGGACCCAAAATCTGAATCCCGTGGCGCCCTATTATCTTGTAACACCCTGTATATGTCGTCACGCTTGCCCCTGTGGTATACCGTTTCTAGGACAACGCCCATCTTCCTGAGCGTATTAAGCCGTGGCTATTGGATTGTTTTCGAGAATTCCAGGGCAAGTGTTGGCATTTCCCGTACCCTCAAGTGTCACTAAAACAGTTTGATAGTGTAACAAGTAGTCTCTAAGGAACCTGACTGGAGATCTTATGTGGTCAAGACAAAAAATGGAAATAGAAGAATAACACGTTAGTCTGTATTTTAAGACTAGGATGTACCGAGCAATAGAGCATATCAACCCCTCTCGCGTGCGACGGCAAAGTCCGCTTGCACGTCCGGGACGCCACTGAAAACAAAGCGCCCAGCATCACCTAGCAATTGCTGTACCCTCCGGGCAGAGTTTCGTTTAATCTCTCACGCGCCTCTGATACTAGGATATTAGGATTACTCCCGCCCCGACATCTCAAACGGTTGCCTCGCGTTCACCCCTTAGATCTGTCTCTTTCTGCTCAACAAGCTAGAGCAGCTCCACCACGTGAAGGCAAAAGTGCGATCTAGAAAGCAGTGGGCTGTGTTAGCGCCAGTCGAGGCGTTATAATATTTTATCTTCATCAGTGTTGTTATGGCCTCTTAACCAAATTAATTTTAGTATCGTTAAGAGCTTCATTACCGCACTGAGTGGGGTAATGGATATTACCGCACTCAGTGCGGTAATGGATAGATATTACCGCACTCAGTGCGGTAATAAATATTACCGCACTCGTTTTGTATAAAGAAATACATTGAACCAGAATTTATTGATGAAGATAAAATCTTGAACAATACACGTTTGCTTATGGCACTTAACGAGACTCGTTTGATTGCTGCAAAACTCGGCTCACCGCCTCGTTTTTGGCAATCAAACTCGTGTCGTTAAGATGCTCATAATCAAACTTGTATCGTTAATATCTATAACGGTATTAGATCAATGTTGAGCATATAACAACAAGAATAAATTTTGGGGCCGAGGCCGATTAGGCCGAGGCTAATAGATTTTCCGAGTCAGTTATATGTAATATCAAGTCAATAAAATTATGTCAACAAATTAGCTCTTCTTGGACACTGCTTGAAGTCAGTTGCAGTTTTAGAACAGACAGAAGGAAGTAGATTTATGTTAAGCAGCAAACTGGGAAGTTAAGAGGGTTTCATGTATAGACTGAGCTAGTTAAGGGACAAAAATGGCAAATAATTATTTAAGTATGATGGCGAACGAGACGTGTTGTTCACATTTACGGTACCTACGCTAGAGTTCAACAAACAACTCATTTAAATTTGATGCCCTACTACGGAGCTGAACGAAAGTATCATTTTAAGGATAAGACGAAACGACGTAGAGCATTAATTATTTAATTTTTCAATATAGCCAGTGATTTAAAAATTTTTTTTAGGTTGTAATATTCTCTATTCAGAAAAATATCGGCTAACAGCCCGTTTGAGTTCTTCCTCTGAGGAAAACCGGCAACCTTGTTGGTTTTTCTTTAAATTTCTGAATAAATAATAGTCGCAGGGCCCATATTGAGGATATAGGTATAGTCTATTTTTTGCTTTATGATTCAGAGCAGGCTTTGCATTTATATTATTTTAGCAGTGTACAACAGTTTAGTTACAAAATATAACTAATGTCAAAATCCAGGTCGCCGGGATTGTCAAGTTGACACTTCAGAAAATCTTAATAAAATGCCACGAAAAAGCAGTATTAGGTAATAGTAAAACCAAAGAGGCTATAAAACGCCGTTCTACTAATATAAAAGATATCAATTGTAACTTATGTAAAACAGCCTTCATTGGAAGAATTGGTCAAATCTTTGATGTAAGTATGTATTAAGAATTAGACAGATATAACATATCTAACAATTTCTTATAATGCTAGATTTCAAATGCAACACAGAAATCTAAACGAAGCAAAATCACAACTCCAGCAATAACCGAATGATAATATGAATAAAGAAAAGGATTTTCTAACTTGGGAGGAACAGAGTTTCAGGAAAGATATTAAGAAGAAAATTTTGAATTTTTTACTTTCGATAATTTATTCCTGTGTGCAAGGGAGGAACTGAATTATACTGGGAGTCGTTTAAAATTATACTACACATTAACAAATATGGGATATAAATACAAAATTGTGAATGGAAGAAAATTGTGTGAGAAGAGTCATATCATTTCGCCGGATTGCCTTTTAAAGGAAATATTTACAATTTCGAAATTATAGTGAAAAATGTATATTCATGTTTTTGGATGAAACTTTACGAGGATGTGACTTACTGTTGAACTCGGACAATAATGACAGGGTCTATCATAAGTGTATCAATGGTGACATTTTTAGGCAATGTTGAAAAACAGTTAATCCCTGCTTTGGCCAAATTGAATGGAAAATGTGTGTTAATTATGGATAATGCACCATATAATTCGGTTCTTATCGATAAACCACCCAATTTCTCGTCCAATAAACTACAAATACAGGAATGGTTAATTAAAAGTGACGTACAATTTGATGACAAAATAATAAAGCGACAACTGGAGTTTAATTGGCATGGAGTTTATGGAAGAACTATTATAATAAGGACATAAATTCTCAGCCTCCCTCAAAAGACATAATTGCTAATTTATGGCTTAAATCTCTATCACTGTGTACAGCAAACATATGGAAAAAAACGTTGAACACTGTGAACTACTAATATAAAGTGACTGGGCAAAGCACATTGTTAAATTGGTGTGGATGATATACCTCCTGTTATTATTAGGTTTGAAGAATCTGATACAGAATCGGAAGACGAGTTGTATTCCTCTTCTGAATCAGATTCTGGATGATTATCCTGAAGTGTATCCATCTAAATTCTGGTAAATTATATCTCTGAAAATGGTTCTACCAGAGTATTTTGTATTATCTCTTTATTTTGAAATGCCTGTTATATGTGTAGCATAAATAATAACTTGTACAACACAGTTCAACAAACAAAAATCACCAGCAAATTATTAATAATATATTTATTTTTACATTACTACATAAAAGATAGATGTCTAGAAATTTTATGACGTTTCTGTACAGTTAGATATCAATCACGCTTAAATAAACGTACTTAAAATAAAGCAATACCTTATTTAATGTCAATGGTTCAGTAATTTTAGCTCTTATTAAGTATAATAGTGCTTATAAGTTATCACATTGACAGTTCTAATAGTTTTTGACATAACTAGTGTTTTTTCCTTTGTCACTAACTACCTACACTGTTACAAAAATGCAAATGCAAAGCCTGCTCTGAATCATAAAGCAAAAAAACAGACTATACACTGGGTGATCTAGCTCAAGGAATTATTTTTTTATTAAATTTAGGTGGGCTTTGTGCCTCTTCAACAACTTTTAACTTTCTTCTTGTACAGCACTATGTAGTTTCTCAAGTGTGAGAATAGACGGTGACTGTTTTACCTGTCTTCTCACCTTCGGATGCTCAAGCGGGGTCTTTTGAATGCCCCTTGTATATTTGGTACACAATATTTTTAAAAAATGCTGTTGTGCACTGGTTATACTTTTAGCTTATTTTTCTTATCTATGAGACACACATATGGCTAGTTTTTTCATTAAAAACATATTCAATATTGAATCAACATTTTTAAATAAATAAAAGGAGTATGCGACATTATACTTGATACGTCTCAATGAGATAAATACGATCCTATAATTTGACAGCATTTTGATGATTCTTAACAAAATGGCGTCTGTTTTAATATTCTTGATCTTCAATGCTGTAGCTGGCGCCATTTTATTTAGGATAAGCAAAATTTTCTGAAATTGTGGGTATGTATTCTACTCAATGAGGTAGTATATGACCCTTTCGTATTTTAAAAAAATATTCAAAGTGGAGCCAAGCAGCCATCTTGAATATTGACCTCAAGGCCTTAACATATAAAATTGATGTAGTTTACTATTTCAAAATGTGACTACAATATTTTGCCGTACTCACAAGTTAGAGAGAGGGAGGAGAATTTTAGTCTTTACTGTATAGTGTAGTTGTAGTATTTCTACTATTAAAAGTAATATGACCGTTTCTTAGCTAAGACATTGCTAATAAACTTTAGTTGCTAATAATTGTATAATATTTTTTAAGACTTATGCAACCGTTTACTTTGAAACTTAGCACAAAAATGAACAATGAATGAGGTCTAGACCAGTGATGACAGTCAGAAAAACTAAGGAATCCCAAAGGTTAAGAGAATTCCCTGGTGCAGGCGTTTGGTTCCGACATTATTCGAAGGCGGTGAACCCTTATCAACCCACCGAACTGTCAGAAGTCAAAAGTGTTGTAACCGATCTGGTTGATACCTTGCTCATTCCAATTTTTGTATTCAACATCTGTAGGACACTCGGTTCGAATTTTATTCAACGCACAGGGATTTGTGATATCTCCAAACGTCTATTCTATCTTTCTGCACCTTTCAGGATTTGTTGCAGGTTTCCGATGTCCTGTCTTGGATCGTCTTCTACCGATTCACAACCCCAACTGCACTGTTTTGACCAGCATTTTATGCGACACAAGCTTGCTGTTGTGCTAATTTTTAACTAAATGTCTGCCTATTGCAGTGGTACTTTATTAACTCATTGTGATTGGCTTTATGGTGTCACCGTGAGCTTTCACTAATCAACCTATCAGACAATTACTAAAAGACTAGTTTACAACCGAAGTATTCAACTATGTTTTTGTGTTGCGGTAATATAAATACTTGTATAACTTCTATGTCCCCTTACTTTTTTTGCAATTAAACGCTCTAATAATACTGATGCTTTGAAGTTCCCGTAAGTAGCTTGTAGCATTTAAACTGTTTTTACATTTATTGTTCATTGAAATGTTAAACAGTGTTTCACATGATCGCGTCCTCGAATGTTAAGATACATTTAACATGCACGCACTCGCGTCTTCAAATGTTAAGATACATTTAACATGCATCCACTCATTTAGCATGCATGCACTATAGCAACATCACACATATTCATGGTAGTCCGATTTCGATTTAGCAGTTTTTAGTAATTATTATTGATTCAAAATTATTGCCTCAATGAAAAATAAACTAATAAACGCATTTCGAGGAGTAACCGTCTTAACATTTCTCACATAAATTACCACTCTTGCTTCGCTGCGCTCGCTCGAGTGGTAAAAATATGCTAGAATGTTAAGACTGGGTTACCCCTCTTAATACGTTAATTACTATTAACGTTCACCGGTAACGTTTGCTCTAATTATTGTACCTATTACTGCTTCTAATATAATTCTACTCACAGTATCTTTGATTTTATGTATCGCTAATTCAAGTAATTTGTTTAACAAACGTTTCTGAGTTTGTTTCAGGTCGTAGCAAATTTGACTTCGCAAATTTGAATGAGTTTAAACGTTCTCGTAAGCTGATGGACATATAGTTTGTATATGTAAGACCCTTTAGCGCCTTTTGGTAATCTGAACATCTTTTGATAAATTTGAAAAGAACCGCACGCCGTCTTTACAGTAACTAGTCGGCCTCCAATGTGCCTTCAGTATTTGAGTCTGATTTGTTTGGGGCATGGGTCTAACCACTGTCTTGCTTGTGGCAAGCCGTTATGTGTTCAACGTTTTATAGATCACAATGCAGTACACTACTTTGAACGTTAATATTTCTGATCATTAGAAAGTAGCCCGGAACCCCGACACTGTAAACGGTATAAGGGGTTACAGATTATGTATGTATGTATGTATGTATAAAGTAGCAATAATATAGAGTGATTTTTTAAAAACCCAATTGCAGCAAGCCCTGGATAGCCTGAATCAGTTGGCAGTACTAAAGTGTATTGTCAGTCTGTGTCAAATTTGAGATTTGTAGGTACTAACCTCGAATTTGACATAGACTGACAATACACTTCAGTACTGCCAACTGAGCCAGACTATCCAGGGCCTGCTGCAATAGGGTTTTAAAAAAATCACTCGTTACTTATAGTTAACTAAAGAACGTTTTTCCAAAGGAACGCCATCTCAAGGGTTGTTCAATCATGCTGTCCCACCATACATATTGCATTAATATAGTTCGTTCGTTCGTGGTCAAACTTCCTGTTAACATTTCCACTGCGGAGGTCACGGGCTCTCCTCTTTAAAGAGGTTTAAGCATTAAGACCCCGCGGTTGCCAAAACCAGATTGGAGAATGGCAGTGACGTCCACACAACATTAATACGACTGTTGGAGTTACTGGAGTTTGATCCTTATTTTCTGGCACAGAACCAGAAGTTCTTATCAAGATACCTACATTGCTAAATTTATAGAACTAACTTACATGGAAATATGCTGACCCTATTCTTTTCAAAGTTCGAAGTTGGGAATTTTATTTTTTTATGGAACCACTTTTAAGGCAGTTTTATATTTTATCCTCCTAACAGTACCAATGCTACACTTTTGTAATTGTTCTATTTGATAATGGTCTAAAGCTCATATTGTGGTAAGTCGAATATTGATCACAGGAAAACCACCGATTCATTGTAATAATTCACCAGGAAAGATTCTGTCTAGTGTTAGTTAACATTTGAGAGCACCACATTTTAGCAAATGCTGCATAATCATAAATATAAATATATGCAAAAACTTTAAATACTGCTTCATTGCTATTTGTGAGGATAGAACAGTATTTTAATTTTACTGTCTGCAGAAAAAACAACAGATTGATCTAGGCTGCAATCCAAACAAGGACTAAAGTTTACTTAGAATCAGTTTCAAATTTTCGGGTCATGTTCTAAGTTTGCTCATCTTCCTTACCATACCTTTGCAGGATTAGATTTAGTATGAAGTTTACTAAGGCGAAATATGGGTTCCAACTGACACCGAGGGGAATTGAAGTTATCCAAGTTGTAAGCAACGCGTAACATACAGATTATGTTCAACTGCTCGATCTCACTCTGTAGTTGTTCTTATCCTAGTTCTTATACACCTGTAAAACTTCTAAAGTCACCTTTTCTTAAGCACAACACTTAACCTTCATCAATAGTGGCGGAATTCATCATAATTATTTAAAGGAAGTAATTCCAATGTTCCAGTAATGGTAGCAGCAAAAACTACCCTATCCAATTCCCTTCATGCATAGCAATGAGCAAAACGTAGGACGCAGAAACGTATCTGCCAGCAAGTCAGGACTTCGCCAAAGGCCACTAGTTTTTGCTTACATTTTAAGCATTTTAATTATGCAAAGCAGTTATGCAAATCCTACCCTATAAAATTTTCGTCAAGATAGAATATATAGTTACAGAAGACGCAAAGTGTGGATTTATCAAGACCCTTGCAATCTTCTAGCTGCTGTCGCTACGGAGGTAAATAAAGGTTATACATCAAACATAATTTCCAAACTACTGGGGATTTATTGGAAACATGTGAGCTCTACCTTTCGGCTTAATTTAATATATTAAAACTTTAGCACAACTTGAGTAAGTTTATGTGACAGTTTACCTATTTCGATATCTTCGTAATTCACAGCGATTGAATTCCATCGAAAACACTGTTTCCATCTTTTAGCAAAGTACTTAAAGTATCAGTTCATGAGAATTACCTTTAAAACTCCAAAGTACGATCTACTATATATATTTTGTATTATTATTAGGTAGGAGGAATTAGTTCTCAAT
Organism: Agriotes lineatus; assembly: GCA_940337035.1. Taxonomy (NCBI): domain Eukaryota; kingdom Metazoa; phylum Arthropoda; class Insecta; order Coleoptera; family Elateridae; genus Agriotes; species Agriotes lineatus. The sequence continues at coordinate 10,266 of CALNHX010000346.1, forward strand.
TACAGTACAGCAAACATCTAGCGAGAAGAAATCTTAAACTGGAAGAAATAAGTTAAATTTAGGTGATAAACCTTGTTTTTCTGTCTAAAATATAATCCATATCAAAAATTACAAAAACACAATTCTTCTAATTGTTGCAGTATCTCGAATTCCGTTCTTAGCGAGTAAGACCGTGTTCTTGTTAACAATGAGCACAAGCGCAATTGCATTTATGGCCACCCCATCTTTGAAACTTATTCGAATTATTGTTTTCTGAGCTTTGTTTAAAGGTATCATCTTAACTTGACGTTAAAAGTGTGAGTGTGACAGTTGACAGGAATTTGTTTGTATTTGTCATATTAGAGCCCAATTAAATCTGTTCAAATTTTGCTGAACCAGTATTCTATGAAGGCGAAAGTACCTCGAGAAGCCACACTATCGCCTTAAAAAACCCACATCTCAGCATATATAAAATCGAAATAAAATCTAAAATTGAATGTGGGGAATTTGAAGTCTGCAATATATAAATTTCAATAAGTAGAATTGTAGCGAAACCTCTAAATGTAGTAAACACTTTTACAAAATAAAGTGTCTCTTAAATGCCAAGATGTGCCTGATATATGACATGCAAAAAGATTCTACAACGTATTTCGGGTTAAAGTAATTTAACTTATTATATGAATGGTTCGCGCCGTCGTTCTGATGTTGCTTACCTTGTCGTGGCGAGCTCACGTTCTTGTCTTCGCTAGTCCCTGGCGATTTTCTGACCATTTTTTATTCCAATATCGGTTCGGGCTTAGTGCCTGTCCTTTGTCAATGCGGGGTTCTAATCACGATAATAGCAAACTTGAAAGACAACAAGAACAACCATCGGATACCATAGACAGAGTGGAAAAATTATATTCGATCTACTTGATGGAATGCGAGAAATACGAACGTACAGAATAAAGATATTAGAGAAGCGAAGATAACTTTTAAGATCGTGATCTGGGGCTGATGATGGTGGGAGGGCTACAATAATTTAAAAATCCCTTAATTCATCGGCAGTAGATACTTAACAGAACACATTCAAGCAGCTAGTGGATTTGTTGCAGGTTGCAATGAAGAATTGCCGTCTAAGACATTTACTGCTCACCTCGCCACACAAGTTAGGGGTGCGTTGTAACGACTTCTTCGCTGCTCTGGGAAATAGGTTTTTCATTGAGTGTGATTACAATGCAAAACACCACCCTACGGGCATATTACGAGAACAAATGGAGTTACAAAAAGAATTATTTCCAAGTCGGGGCAATCACATTCATTTCATGGTTTCCGACGTTACATTTTAACAAATGCAAAACAAATTTTAATCACATATTTAAAAGTGTTAAGTTAATTTAAAAATGGATGCCACTTAACTCAGAAGTACACTAACAAACGTAAGTAAATTCTGCTAAATCGGATATGTGCTACATGTTATTTAAATGCGTGAATATACAGCGAGGGCAAGCTAAATGCAAGAACAAATTTAAAAATGTAACAATTCTCCACAGGTGAATGGCATTCCATAAAACATGGAGAATATACATTCAACATTCAAGAGAAACACACAGAAATTCTAAACCGAAACTGTAACTCTTGACAGAATACCAGATTCAGCAAATATAAATAAAAAAAGGACTATCAACAACTTTAATCTCTCTCTCTGCCTCAGTATTTTTTCTAATACCGCCTGTGAATCGCCCTATGAAAATAATATATAAGTTAGTGAATTACGAGATGCGAGAATTGAATACTTATCTTCTAAATATTTTCCAGATGTATAGGGTGTACAGAAAGTTACGTTTTCTATTTATCTACAATATCCAAAGTGCATCGATTCTTTGAATTCTTTCGGGATTTTTTCTTTCTTGAGTGCCATTTCGGATTACATTACGGGAATAGCAAGAAAGTAAAATTTGCTGGCATCTTTGGTAAGAAAATCGCTCTACACAAAATACAATTTCTTCTTCTACAGATCGTGTAAACAGTATAAATTCTTTACAAGCAGCAACAATTCCATTCATTTTTTACTAACAGTAATTCACTAAAATATGTTTTTAAAGAATATCTACCTATTATTTTTTCATAATTATTAGCTATTTACAAAAAAAAATTTAATTGCTACATTGCTCTTGGTTCGAGCTTTCCGGAAATTTTTCCGAAGAGCAATGTCTAATTTCTCTGGACTATATTTAAATCTAAAAAGTTGAACTTTCAGGCACCATAACTTTTTAAATTACTTTTCCGACACATGCTATTATAAAATGTTTGTATTGATTCAATATGTATGTAGTATCAAGTATTACACCCTATCTTCTGAACACCTTGTGTAGAAACTAATGATATTAAAGCTTGTTTAGTATTAATATTTGAGATACTGTATGGCATGTTTTAAATTACCCATTAATTTCACATCAAGATGCTACATTATTTGTTGCATATTTCTTGAACGGGTTAACATGCCATCTACTAAACTCGGGAAAATTGGTTGGAGTCAACTTACCTTGGAAAAGGTGATAACTAAATTGGAGGATGCGAAGTGGTTTCAATTGGCGCGTTCCTTTCTGATTCCTGAGACAACTAACCACTAAGCTCCATCGTAACAAAATAAACAGAAATTGAAAACCAAGGTGTAACGAGAATCATATATTGATAAAAAATAACACATATTAAAATACGATTTGTAGTTCGTGGTATTACAAACAATCTTGAACATTTAGTTGTATAAAGACTAGTCACCAAACACTCAAATAAGTAAAAAAATCCACTGAGAGATTACATTTGACGTCTTCCCAAAAACAAAAGGATTCTTTTACAAGAAAAAGATGGCCAATCTATTTAGGTACCTATATATTCTTTACCACACTCAATCAAAATTATTTTGAATGACAGAGGCAGTAAGCAAGTATGCAATTGATGTTATGACGGAGTTCTTAACTGCTTTGGGCAATAGTGTAAGAGTTAGTTTTAGCCAATCAGCGACTCAGTTTTAGGTGCACATGCTATCTTTAACTAGAATAAGCTATACGTCTCAGCACCGGGGTTACTCCTTGATAAGTTAATTAATTAAATTAATAAGCTGAAGCTCATGTAGATACACTATATATAACAAAAACTTGAATAATTAATCTTCGATGGTAGTTATTGATGGTTCTATATAATGTGAGGTGAAGCCTCAATTTATGCCTATATGCTACAGACAGGTGCACGATTATACTACATTGACATTAAACTATGTTAATATCAGTTATGTACATATGAAATTGACCGTCGTGTTTGGGCCAATTCTACAGCCAAGAATACCTGTGTTGCTTCCGCAAAAAACAGCATTACTACCAACCTTGAATGTGTCTACTTTCGAACACAGCCTTGCCCGAAAAGAATAAGATACCAAAATCCCTCTACCGAAACTATCCTGGACGCTGAACGAAAGGCAAGTTCCTACTAAAAATCGCCAAAATGGATTCAAGACTCCTCAGAGCAATCCCCAACTGCAGCTGCTTAGGTTAAAATCTCACAATTTGTGATTTCGAGGCTGCTTCATAAAATAGTATAAAGCTCTGCCTTTTATTAAACCGGAAGCTACAGACTGACTGGCTAAGCGACAAGTGGTTCAGTGGGATGTGAAAGCAGATCAAGCTACAAAATATCCCTTCCGAAACCAAATAGCAAATGCTTCCACGGTACACGAACCAAAGCTCTGTTAATATGCCAAAAAAGCGGAAAAATAAATCAAGAGACTCCATTTTAAACAAGCGAAAGGGGTATTATTGCAATGGCAGTAGGATTTTATCTATCCAATCCTGCTACCTTTTTAGGGTATACATGCGCAGAGCTGTGGTAACAGATTATTTCTCTTGCAGAACTTTTTGTTAGCTGTTTTTTATAGCGCCAATTGGGAGCCCATAATTTTGGACTGCTTAAGATTAACTGCTGGAGTTGATTGCTATGAGAGGTCCTGGAGGTATTCTGACTGTTCGCAGGTGGAGCCGAATCTCGTTCCAGTGTCAAGGATTAGTTTTGACAGAAGTAAATTTGAAACGCAATCCTCTAGAGCATCTTCGAAACAATATATTACCGAACCTCTAAGGAAGCCTCGGAGAAGATGGAAGTAACAATGACGAGCAAGGCTACGAAATATAGTTTTTGTTTTGAGTAAATTGAATGTCAGGACGCTATGGAAACCAAAGGCTCAAGAAAGTTTGCTAAAAGAAATGAAGAGATATAAAATAGAATTAACAATCATCTGGAAAACGCGATGGCTAGGAGAGGGAATTAGAGATACAAAAACACATGCAATATTATATAGTAACAAGGAACAAGGAGAGGAAGAAATGAGAACAGCTTTTCTTGTAGATAATAGTGTGAAACACATGATTACGGACTTACGGCCTATTGCGAATAGACTGTTCCGTCTGAAAAGAGAAAGCAGGTACTTTAATTTGCCCATAATAAATGCACACGCTGCCAGCAAACAAAAAGAATAGGAAGATAAAGATTAATTTCACCAACAATTAGAAACAGCTGTAGTACGCTCCTCCCAGAAGAACGATATTAAAAGCATCATAGAAGACTCCAATGCAAAGGTGGGACAAAAAGAGGCACTCAAAGAAACAATAGACAGACATAGTCTAGAAGCAGAATCTAACAATAATAGAAAAAGGATAGTAAACCTTGCGACCAGCAGAAGCATCGCCATCAGCTCGACAAGTTTTCCACATACCAATACCCTCAATAGTACCTGAATATCAACTAACAGAGCAATGACTAACCAAATAGAGCATATTGTGATTGACAAAGGAAAAGCGGCTGCTATAATTAATGTAAATACTAGACGGGGAGCAGCCTGCGCATCAAATCAAGTAACAGGTTAAACATAAGAGAAAACAAAAGCTCAAACTGTTAAGAGCTAGAGATGCAACAACGATTTTAATAAACTCTGGAGCTTGGAGTGTTAGATACAACCATGAAATCAACCAACACCTCAACGAAGCACCAGCCAAAATTTAATTCATAAGATGACTAAGATGGGCGGACATGGAAAATGAACGACACCTCATACACGCTTACCTAGGACAAACGGAAAGACGAAGAACAAAGAGCAGATCCAGAAAACAATGGGAAGTGAATGTGTCTGAATTGAGCTGTAGGCTTATACTAAGAAGGAGGCGGAGGAGGAGATGTTCGATTAGTATTAACATATTAAATAATTGGATTTAAACGTAGTACTATTTTGCACCTGTCTGTGGAGGTTAGTTCCGTCCACTCCATTTTGGCATCTGTCCGTAAATTAGAGCTTCCACCTTGTATTGTCAAAACATTGATCAACTTTATTAGTCCATATTCTTGCTATTACGTTGTATCAATCTAAGCATCGCCTTGTGAGTTAGTTGGTTAATTAAATGACGACTAACTTCGGTGCTAAAACAAATATTTAGTATTGTTTAATAGCAGCTTTTGTTGTTAATTTGAATTGCTGATTGGCTACTACAGTTTTTACACTGATACCCAGACAGGTTAGGGACTTAATAATTTTATTAACGTAATAATTGTAATATTTTAATAATTTGAATAACGAATTTGTGGCCTAGATATTGGTATAATAAATTGCTCGTGTAAAGAAATTGCATTATTGCATTATAGCGTTAATATTTCGGACACTTCTTAACAGCAACCACAGTAATCTGTAAGGACAATTTTTGAATGTAGCGCTTTTTCGGATTTTGCCGCTTCTGTATTTCAAATATTAGTACTTTTCCCGCTTCAAACTAGGCCCAAATTGATAGTTTAGCCATGTTTTAAAACTCAATTTCATTCATTTCAAATGCTAGCGTTCCCGCCGGTCTTGGGCAACTTTCTATTCAAATTCACATGTGGTTGCTTGCCGTATAATTGACGTCTTATCTTAATTACCAGTTTGGCGGCCCATTGTCTGCGCTTTTCACGGTTAAATGTCAACGTGTTTTGTGCCAGCCTATCAGTCATCGCACGAAATTTGGTGAAATGTGTTGAACAGCTTGATGCAATACTTACGCTTTCATGCGAGTCAGAGAGAGAAATCAAGGTAAGTAACGCACGCCCGCGTTCCCTTTGGCTTCAGGATTCAATAGCCAGACTTGGAAGATGCAACACGTGTGGTGGTTTGTTCCCCTACGGCGGAAGCTCTGTGCCTCCGCCAGGCAACGTCGAAATTAATATTCTCGTATCGTGGAGTTGGCAATCTCCAATTGACGCCTTTATTAATGTCAATCTCTTTCGTGTTAGTTGTTTGTAATGAAGTTACGTGTACCGTACCCCAACTTTATCTGTTAATTACGTTCTCTATTTCTACCCTCTAGGGGTAACATCGTCTATATCCGCTCGACAGTTAGCACCCTGGGTCGTTTCTCCCAGTTCTGCAAGAATTTTGGGGAAGTCGCTTAGGAACGGCGTGCATCATCGTTGGACATCATAATTAGGGCAAGCTGAACCCCTACAAGGTACTGTGTTTTTTTGTAGTAATTTTAAAGTGCACATTGTGCAGACAAGTGGTCATTTATATGACGAAGTGTCGCCATTTTTACGTAACGTAGTTGTTGTCATTTAAAATTATGATTTTGAATAGCAATTACCGCCATTAAGTCAGTTTTGATTATTTGCCGTCAAGTTTTCTTGTCTCATCATTGCGTAATTAAAGTTGTTACCGTTGTTGAGTCAGTTAGATTGTTTGCTATCAAGTTTATCGCCTGTACTTAGAGTAAATGTTGGGTAATTAATAACACTAGAGTATTTAATTTAATTTTGATTCTTCACATGCAGATTTCTACGTTAATATACTAATTTTTAATTAGTTGTGCTTTACTTTAATAGATTTATGGCGTTTGCATGTGTATATTTAAAAAAAAATCATTCGTTATCTGAAGCCGGTATTTAAAAACGTTCCTTCAACACTGACGCCAACGTCCGATATCGAATACGGCACACTAAAAAGAATAAAATAAATGCGCACCTGAACTACGGTAGTACATGCATATGAATGCACTATGAAATTTAGATATCATCATTTTCCATCAATTTAGTCAAATTTCTATTAAGTTATCTGATATTCCAAAACCTGTAACTCACCCTTTGCACTTTCCTAATCTTAATATTCTAAAACTAAAAGCCTATCTTCTTGTGTCCAAAAGCAGCTTTTTCTCAATGAAACGCAAATTAAGGATGGTTAACAGTTATTTCCGGCGACATAGTTGGCGTTGACTGTTAATTAAGCCGTTGACGCAATCTGCCCACGAACCGTCAAAAGTAATTAAAGTGAAATTTTAACACCGTCACCGATCTTGGTTAAAATTTACTTACATTGTCTGCAACGTCGCCTACAAGTTCATTTCTGTTATGCAATAATGAAACTGTTTTTATAACGAGATCTCATTCTTTTCAGACGATTAAAAGGGACACAGGATTATCGCATTAGTAAGAACTTTGCATAAGGATATTGCAAAATTACATAATTTACAGAAAGTTTATTTGAAGCTTAAGAATTATGAACAATCACTTTCAGAGTTAAATACATCTATGCACAGAAAAATCTTTTTTTAGGAACTCCCAAACTATACACTATTAAACTGCAAGTTTTTATGTTGCAAAATTATCTAATGGAGAAAGAATCTACATTTTTGGCAAACTAGTTCAGTTGTGTGCTTCTTATACAAATATTGAAATATTTAACCCTTTAAAGCGTGGCAATTCCATCAGTTGTGTAAATAAGAATTTTAATTAATTTTATGAAAAAGCATATGACCATTTTAGTCTATTTTCTTTTAATTGCAACCATATTTGAACAAAATGCTATTTTCAAGGTATAACACTTAATTAATAAAAACCACTATTTTAAAATAAATTTATTTTGCGATGAAGAAACGATAAAACAATTACTTTGAATTATAAATTTTATTCTCAATTGGCCATCAAAGGATTTCCAATTTTTAATCATAATTTAACTCAGTCATAATAATTTATCGCTAGGGCAGATAAAAGCAGTGTATTAATGTAATTATCGGTATCAAAGGGATGCTGGTAGACCATTCTAAAAGTCTCTTGAAACCTTCAAGCTTCTAATTAACGAACGGATTTCTGGATTTTGGCGGTTCAAAGCCGACATTTGAAGTTAAAAATTAACCCACACTTTCAATTTAGCACTTGATGGGTTTTGGCAATATCAATACCCCAACGTACATCAATGGAGTTAAACAGCAGTCTAGGAGAGCACGATATTGTCGGAGCTTTGTCGTTGCGATGGAACACGTCATTCGACCGAAAACCGAAAACAAACAGCCATGCTTGTTTGAGGGGGTGGCTAAATCACTACTGACCCCTTTGTAGCTGCGTACAAAATAATTGAAAAATTGGTAATATCCTACTTTGTGTCTATTTTTAGCGTGTTTACCTTTGGTGTAGTCTGATCGAACCATTTAACAGAATGTGCTATACAAATTCCTTTGTGAGGTTTTTACAAAGAAGTTGATTGCAATCAGTTTTTTTGGTCCTGGAAGTGACGCGAAGTGGCTCAATTTATGTTGTGCATAACTAACTGTCCAGATCGAAATAAAATAACGCAAATATTACAATTTTCAAGGCTGTAAGAGAAATGAGAAGATTACGTGAGTATTTGTTTTGAATATCTTTTTATTTCTATAATATAATAATCTCGTGGGAAGTTGATAGTGCTTCGGGAGCCTCCCCAGGTGGCGGACAAGCGAACGCCTCTCGATTATAATGTGTACGGAGAAAACAAAATACACGGGGCAGATCAAAAGTAGCAGCAGCGTCTGAGCCAGATTAGCCGGCTGCAAAAAGCTGTTAGACAATAATGGCATTGATTAAAAAATCGGTTTGGCATATTGTTAATATTCACAGCCGCAACCACAATGGTGAAAATGGATAAGAAACTGCAAAGAAAACCACATTATCACAATTACATGATGTAAGCAGCTGAAAAGACGATTATATACTTGAAAATTATCAGTAGACCAGCAAGGAGACATTGTCTGAAACCAAACTGTATTATCCTAATAAATGACAGTTTTAAAAATTCCATAATAGCTATTTATGCAACAAGTGCTAAAAGTCGACGTTTATGTTGAGTTTCATAATTTTCATGTCTCGTGCATAAACGACTTTTAGCACGCGTTGCATACAATATTTTATCTACGACCTTAATTTTACAGTTATTAATCAATCCATAAATATCGATTTAACAAAAGTTTGCATCTGCGACACTTTTAATTTATGTCATAATAAACAGTACGCCACGCTGCGCGGGCGATTGTTTGCCACGCCAGTGCTGTCAAGGTGAGTTACGAAATGTAATTATTGATACTCCACATCTGACTGTATTCGTTACATAATGCTTTAATTATTTCAAAAACACTTTACCTGTAACGCAAGAAGCAACTAGAATAACTGTACAACCTCATTTCCAGTTCGAAATTGTAGTTTTATAACCTCACTTCACTTTTAGCCCATGTGCTAAAAGTAAACAGCTGATTTCTTTAACCACGGTAAACTATAAAACGTCACTTTTAGTGAAACAAGCTATCGCTAAAAGGCCTACTTTTAGTAGTGGTCGTAAATAAAATACGTTAAAACGTATTCCTAATTGAACTGAGTCTCGGATCATAACAGGCTGTGTGCTAAGCTTCATAAAATTTGACGTGAAACTGTTTAAGAAACAAGATATAAAATAAAGTCTCACAACGTCAATGTATAACAACATTGCACAAGCAATATCATAGAAGGCATTCAGCAGTTCGAATACTGAAAAAAATGGAAAATAAAAATTGCAATGACAGACCTGGAAAATTTCAAGTAAAGCAACAAAATAAAACCAGAAAAACTAATATAAACGAATATACCGTACAATATCAAAGCAAAACAGAAATACACTAAAGAATAGTGCGACGTAAACACGATGAAGTCAAACTACACAAAAATACCACAGATATCGCAAGGATATAAACAGAAAAAGCTCTACTTGAGACCGAAGAAATAAAACAATAATGGGAAAGGTATGTTAGCCTGAGAACAATAGGTGAAAACCGAACAAAAAATCCCTTCAGTATCGGATCCAAGAATTCTGTAATCGGAAAATAAAATAGCTATTAACGTCACTAGGCAGTTTTCATATCGGTCATGTATCGTTCAATATTTTTCGTAATGCAAATTTATACATTTTAAGAATAATTTATTAAACACAATATAAAGATCACACCATCCTTCACGGCCGGCCGACGTTATGATCCCTAACGGCCGCTGGCTGTTATGAATGACTTTTTTCATGTCTTTGTTTAGTTCAACTGAAATACAATAACAGTTTAGTATTAGGAAAAAAATAATAAGACAACGTAAAAATGGAAAATTATTACGGCCGAACCAAATAACTGTTACGATATTGTCTCATTGTTCTTGAACGGAAACATACCCCAGACTAAACCTGGAGCTATTATGGGTCGAGTCGATTTAACTCGGAAAAAGTGAGAACTAAATTAGAGTGCGCCAAGTGGTTCCAACTGGCACGGTCCCTTCTGATTTTACTTGAGACAATTAAGCACTAAGCGGCCCAATCGTAGCAAAAAAAGAAAGCAAATAAAACCCAAGTTTTAACGTGAATCAAATAATGAGAATAAATAGCATCTTTCAGGTGAAAACAAGTAAAATATAAAATCGATTTGTAATTACTAGTACCTACTAACAAACAAAGGAATACATGTAGGTGTAAAAAGATTAATCATCAACACACCATTAAGTATCACAGACCATACATAAATAATACAAGCACATAAATCGTAAAGGAACCTTGCTTCTAGTACGTGGTTTATACGTATAATTGGTATTGGGAGCAATCGCTGAAAAACGTTGTTGAGAGGCGCCATCCAATAACACACTAATGCAATAATGCTATTTCTATGTACGTGCAACTAGACTTGGGAACTTGGGAGAATGAGTCGGGTCCGACTTACTTTAAAAAGGTGATGAACTCATTTAGAGGGCGCCAAATGGTTTCAAATGGCACGTTTACCCCTAATTACTTGAAACAACTCACTACCAAATGACTAAATCATAACCAAAAACTCAAATAAAATCTAAGTAGTAACGGGTACCATATAATTATACTAAATAGCACCTGTGGGTGATAACAAATATCATGTAAAGCGATATGTAGTTACTGGCAATAACAGAGCACTATAAACATTTCTTAGAACTATTTGTCAAGCTTAGCTATTTCCTCAGATTTTAATACCCTTTCCGAATCACGTAGTAAAAATTCGCTATTTAGTAATGTATTCAATATTTATTTCCCATACGAAAGTTGTTTCCGATTCATTAAAACCCAAACCTTTAGCGTGGCAATGTTATTAAAACTTGACCTGCTGCAAGCAGTACAGTTTCTTTGTTCGTTACATTCTCAGTAAGCCGCTTGACAAAGGACCTTTGTTCGGCCGTTGAATTCTGCATGAATGATGTCATCGTGCCATTATCACGTCTTAAGTGATTCTTGCCGCCGAACAGGCGGTTGTAATTTTACGTGTGAACCCCCTGGTTAAGTAAAGTTGTTTCATCATTTCGATCCGTCATATTCTTAAACCTAACGAGTGGAACAAGGACGTAGATAAGCCGCGTCTGCGCTTGGTCATTTTTCACGCTTGCCTCTTGGCAAGAAGGCCATTCAGCAATAGACGCTAATATCGATAAGACGCGTCGGCGGTTGAATCCACGAGCTCGATCTCGCTTGACCGGAGGTACGTAAAATGTCGAAATTGTGCCTTTCGAAGGGATAAGAACTGTGTCGTTTACGGGGGAAATCCTTTGTGTTTTTCGGTTGTGAACCGTTTGGGGTGCAAGTGAAACAAAGTTAGTTAGCAGGATTGAAGTCCAATATCGTCGAAGGGTTGCGAGGCCCTTGAATTATCGCAACTGCGGATCATTTAACGGACTCTAAATATTCCTTTGCTAACTTAAAAGCATGACGTCGTGTTGTCGAATCTCGCACGTTGAGGGATTTATCCCAGTGTACCGTACGTCGTCCTTTGCCCTTCGGGGGATTCTATGCATCATGCCACCCCTGATTGTTGCCAGCATCATCAAGGCTGTGTTCGCACCACGTCAACCCTTGCGATTTCGCCGTCGTTCCGTTTCTTCAGGCACCTTGAGGCAGTTTGTTTGGAAAGGCGACGACACATACAGTGCCGCTCGTAATTATGCAGTCAGCTGATCTTCTTCAGGTAATAATTTATTGTAATTTAGCCTTTATACTGTATCATGTACAGTGAGCGTCGAGTGTTGAACAGTTCAGCGCATATGTTGTTAACCATGTTATTTGTTGTTGGCAAATTTAATGAATTTCCGTCGTATTTCTTTGTTTGTTTAACGTAACTTGTGGCAGTTTCGTCTGTGAGCCACATAAAATGTTTGCAGTCAAGTTTTATGTTTGTAATTAAGTTATCGTGTTGCGCCATCTAACCCAACTAATCCTTCAATTTCATGTTCATTGTCACCTACAAATATTTTATTTATCTCAATAAAGTTCATTGTCAAGTACTTCTGTTTTTCATTTGTGTTTTCATGATATTTGCATGCGTTTTATGTGTACTGTTTCAGTTGGAAGGAGGAGTTTAGCAACTGCTTTAATGAGTTATTGTTGTAAGGTAAGTCGATAATGTATATAGCTCTCCAACCAAACTCTGCCAAGGTAGAAGTAGCCAAGTGGTTTATGTACTTCCATTTTCAAGGTAATCTCACCTGTGTTGCGGTTGTTGTTTCCCGATTTAGTCAAGAAAATGATGGCGTACCTCTATTTAATACAATTTAGCTCTCGTATCGGAGTACAGCCCTAACTCGAAGGTAGTAAAGAACCCGCCCACGTGGCTGAGTTTTTAGCTGGAGCAACCCTTTCTGTTGCCGCCATCTTAACAGGGTTAGGGCCTGGTATTCTCGGTTTATTTCCAGATTATGTCGTCTTATCGTTGTCGTGGAAAGCAAGTCCGGCTCTTGAGCGTATGATTTTGTTTTGCACGCTTGAGAGGCTGGATTGTTATGTCGGGGTATCGTTTTTGTGCGGTAACAGATTTAAGTGTACAAGCACGACAACTAACACACAAATAAGTGCAGAGAGATTTTTTAGAAACTCACTTGCAGCAGGCCCTGAATAGCTTGATCAATTGGCAGTACTGAAGTGCATTGTCAGTCTATGTCAAATTCGAGGTTAGTAGGTTAGGTTTTGTTTGTTATTTGACACAGACTGACGCGAAACTTAACCTGCAAATCTCGAATTTGACATAGACTGACAATGCACTTCAGTTCTGCCAACTGATTCACGCTATTCAAGGCCTGCTGCAATTGAGTCTTTAAACAATCATTCTGTATCACAGACCATGCATAATTAATACTGATACCTAAAATATGTTTTTCCACGACCGGCAGTAGAAGTCGGTTTCTATAGCATCAAAATTGTGACAGAAGTAAAACATTTACTCCCTATAGACTAAATAAGACAAACATTTCCCTATGGAGTTTTCATTATGACTGACACAACAATTATGTCAAATTCGAGGTAATCAGGTTAGGTTTTGCGTCAGTTTTGATACAAACTGACGCAAAATCTAACCTGCTAACCTCGAATTTGATATAATTGTGAGCTCTTGTCATAATGACTTACAGTGCCACCAACTTTAAAATGTAGCATAGGCTACTAATTTTAAAATAATTGTAACTAACATGTGAATAAATGACGTTTAAAAAAAAGGTTTTCGTTTTAAGTCTTCCTGCAACGTGAAAAAATAGTAACTCGGAGAGAATGCTATTTTGCTTCAGTGCAATTTCTGACTCTCGGGCTTCGCCCTCAAGTTAGAAACTGTACCTCAACAAAATAACGCATTTCTCTCCCTCATTGCATAATCTGCTATTACATGGTGATCTTGAAATACACGTATATACTGAAATCTCACATAGATAATGAATAAACAAGTAGACCTGCAAATACACTTGCGTGCATAGAAATCGCCCCACTGTAAACTTCTGACTTTAACCATAATTTTTTATTAAAATCTATTCATCAGATAAAAAAATGCTGTTGGAAAAACAAATTAATGTGCTTCAATATGCGTTAAAATTGATCAAGAGTGCTTATCGTTTGTATGCGTAGCAACCGGTAAACAAATGAAACGTATTTATGTGGTGGTTATAAGGAGAATAGCAAACTTGTGTAAGATTGAAATTATTACCTTTGCGATTGAAATTTGCACATTATTTGTTTTTCGTAATTTGATTAGTTTTCAAGTGTGTTAGTGTAACGCATACTACACCGGAAAAAAGCCGCCCAAGTAATTGCCTTAATCGACAATGGACATAGCCAGCGAGCTGTTGCTCGACAACTGGATATGACACGCGCAGCGGTTCGAAGAGTGTGCCAACGTTATGAGGAGACTGGATCCTTGCATAGGTGACCGGGAACAGACAGAAAGCGATTTACAACGGCTCGTGATGACCACTTCATTGTATCAACAACATTAAGAAATCGTCGCCTTAATGCGGTTCAAGTGCAACAACAGCTCCGTGAAATACGAGGAGTGGCTATTAGTCAGTGGACCGTAAGAAGAAGACTGCAAGAAAGTAACATGACCCCTAAAACGCCTGTGATTGGTCCAAAACTTACCCCAGCTCATCATCAAACACGCCTGCGTTTTGCACGGGATTATCTGAATTGGACAGTGCAACGGTGGGGGTCTGTTCTGGTTTCAGATGAGACCAGGATATGCCTCTATGGTAGCGACCGAAGAAGAAAAGTGTACCGGAGACCAAGAGAGCGATTTGCAGAATGCTGCATTGAAGAGCGAATTGTTTATGGAGGTGGTTCCTGCATGATCTGGGGTGCAATTTCTATGGAAGCACGAACCGACCCTGCTTTCATTCGTAGAGGCGACCGTGGTCACGGGAGAGGAGGTTTAACGGGTGCTAGTTACATCGAAGAGATTTTAGCAGTTCATGTGTACATTGGAGACGAATTTATTTTTATGCATGATAAGGCGAGGCCGCACACTGCTAGAATCGTACAAGATTACATTACAGAAGTCGGTTTTCAAGTTATGGAGTGGCCAGCACGCAGTCCCGACCTAAACTCGATCGAACATTTATGGGATGAGCTAAAACGAAGAATTCGAGCTAGACTTCGTGCCCCAACTTCGATCCCAGAGCTTGTGGTTGCAGTAGAAGAAGAGTACCTTAAAATCCCGCAAGAAACAATAGCGAACTTGATTCGATCTATGCCTAATCGCATGAGAGATGTTATTAGGGCAAGAGGGGGTCATACCCGTTATTAAAAATTAGGTGTTAAGTTAGATAATTGTCAATAACCATACTTATTTTCGTAATAAAAAAAAGTTAATTTGTTTCATGTATTAATTTCACTATGTTAAGCCTAAGACGCTGACATAGATTTTAATAAATTGTAACTCATATTAAAGCATATTAAATTGTCTTTCAAAAAAATTTTTTTTTATCTGATGAATACTTTTAAAAAAAAATATAGTTAAAGTCAAAAGTTTACAGTGGGCCGATTTGAAATTCAATGATCCTCAGTTTGGAAACCACAGGTAAATTTACAAATGTCAAGTAGCCATGTAATGAAACATTTTCGAATGTAACTTGCATTTTTTATTTTCACCATCTAACCTTAAATCAAGTTGTCATAATTACACTAAATTTTACTAATAATGATTTATTTATTAGGATAATTAATAAATAAATTAGCACTGACGTCATCATTTAATTAATTGAATATTTCATATTTTTTTGGGTTTTTTCACAAGTATAACGTCTTTAAAATAACATTAATAGATCGTTGCATTTTATAGGTAACGATTCGGTTTCAAAATAATTTTTAAAGCTTTTTTAACAAGTTTTGTAGATGCTACAAGTTTATAATTTCTTACATTAATTTTCTCAAAGTTATCTAATGTTAGTTCTTTTAACTTTAACAGTAACACCTCCTCGTACATAAACCAAACTAATAGATATACCAATAACTGTTACTCATTTAATGATAGACCAAGTTAAAAAACAATTCATAAACGTTTATTTAGAAATTTACAAAAATGGTTCAACATGTAACCCATCGTTTATAATACAAACTCGAGCAAGTCTGATTATTGAATCTTGTACTTTAACAAAAACCCCTTCTTTGTGTCGAATTGTTTCAAAAGCCTCTCCTATTCATTCTCTAAGTTCTTCCACGGTATTTACAGAATGTACGTAAACTAACTGCTTTAAACAGCCCCATAAAGAAATCACAAGCATTTACATCAGGAGAACGAGCTCCACTTGAAACTGGCCCATTCCTACCGATCCATGTTTCTCCAAAATTGTTATTCAGCCATTCTGTTATAGCCCGTGCAGTATGCGGTGGTGGGGCATCGTGCATGTACCGCATTTCACATTGAAGCGCTAAGGGCACTTCTTCCAGTAGCTCATGCAATACTATCTCGGAAAGAAAATGCAAATAATGAGTACCATTTAAACGAGATGGAAAAAGATGGGGTCCAATTAAATGATCACCTACTATGCCTTGTTTTAAATTTTTGTGCATTTGTGTATTCTCTACATGTGATGTCAATATATACATGTATTTCAAAATCACCCTGCCGCTTCTAATACGTGATCAATTCAAATTGTATCGGGATATCGGGAACAATCACTGTAAACGCTGCTGACAGAAACCCGAAAATTAAAATATTACTGCAACAATGATATGTATTTCTTTACACGAGCAATTTAGTATAAGTAATTTCACAGTAATTAAATTTCACACCCTACGAAAATCAGAGTGTATTAGAAATATTAAAACACAGATCAGCTATCAGCGACCCAACTTAACTGTAAAAGCTTTCTTCAGACAGTGCTAAATCTTTGTCTCAGCACCAAAATTGCTCTTCATTAACTTAAACAAACAGTTAACAGAATGAAGCTCAGGTTGATACAACGTAGTAACAAGCATTTGGAGTACCTAGTAAGCTTGATTAGTAATTATCAATATTTTTATAATACTAGGGGAAGTCTAGATTTACACACAGATAGCAAAATGGTTAGAAGGGAGGAATATCCACGACGCAGTCAGTGCCGAACCTAACCTCCACGGACAGGTACACAATCGTACTACGTTTAAATTAAGTTACACAATACGTTAATCCCATTCGAACGTATATGAAATTGGCAGTTGCGTATGGGCCCAAACTATAGGCCAGAATATCTGTTCTGCACTCGCAAAGAACAGTGTAACGAACCAACATATCTGTTGTAGTCTGATCGAACCATTTAACAAAATGTGCTCTAAAAATTCCTTTGTAAGCTGTTTTACAAAGAAGTTGATTGCAATCACTTGTTTTGGAACTGGAAGTGGAGCGAGATGGCTCAATTTATATTGTAGATAACTACCATTATCCAATATTCGATTGAAAAACTGCGCGAATTACCCCGACCGAAATATAAATCATGCAGTTATTAAAATTTTCAAGACTTCAAATGAGAATATTTGATAATATCGAGCATTTTTATTCTCTAAGTGGGCATTCCTATATGTCATTCGATGAGCGCCTTGCATTTATAGAATTACACTCATGTACTACAAAATATACTCTACAATTATTATTGTACAATCATGAAGCGCCACATACACAGAATAGTCCTAAAAAACCAATAGTAGCCTATATTATGGGACAAGTGGTAGAAATGAAATTTCAACGTTGAGGGTGGTAACTCGAGATGTTGAAATTTTAACAGCCACGAGTTGCATATACTATTTTTTCTACGAATTTTTAAAATGAACTTTAATAAACCATTGTAAGTCTATGCCAAATTCGAGGTTACCAGGTTAGGTTTTGCGTCAGTCTGTGCCAATTGAATGTCAAACAGTTTGAAATCCCAGTAGTTCGAACATTTCAATCTCTAGTGGTTGAAATTCGATTTCAATCATGGGAATCAATGTCAAAATGACTGACTTCAATGTCACGAGTAAAAAAGTAATTTATACAATAGAAACCAGTATGTTTTCTCAAAAGTTACTTATCGTAAAAACTAAAACCACCAAAATGCAAATCAGTAAAAATCTAACATATTTTGTTGTGAAGGTGGTATACGCTAAATCTTTAATAACCCAATTTTTGTCTAAAACAACAAAACAAACTTTTAAATAAATGCTTGAATTGAATATCTTAATCGGGCGCCCCTTCAGGTAGCGGATAGGAAAACGCCAGTCAATTATGATGGGTTCCGGGGAAACTAAAATACCAAGGGCAAACCAAAACTAGCAGCAGCGTCTGGCCCACATTGGGCGACTGCAAAGAAGCTCTTAAACAATAATGGCGTTGATTCAACAATCTGTTTGGCATATCCGGTTGCATTGCCGCATGCTCTAAGGCCTGGTCAAAGAGTCTCGACAGTTTAGCAATGTTCGCGGCGATCGGCACTCGGACGGGTGTCCGACCTATAGTCGTGCCTCGGAGAGCACGTTAAGCCGTCGGTCCCGGTTGTCATTTCGGTGACAGTCAACGGAGGAGCTCTCGCAACCTGAAGAGTCTAACACCAGGTGCAACCATAATGGCTAATACAGATAAGGATTTGCTAATAAAAGTTTATTACCCCAAATACATGGTATAAACATCCAAAAATATGATTATATAGATACCTAAAATTTGTCAGCAGACCAACAAGGAAACATTGCCAGCAAACAAACTGATTCTATCCTAATAAATAACAGTTTGAAAGATTCCATGAAATGAGTTGAAACCCATCCCTGAGTGGATAAAGCCTCGGATTGTAACATTCGGTGCGCTAACCTTCGTATTACACCCAAAGCATCACTACGACTGCACCAAATAACTCTTACGAGATTTTTAACTGTTGTTGGACGAAAATCTGCCACCGACTAGACCCTGAGAAATGGGTCGGGACTAATTTAGAGGGCGCCAAGCAGTTCCTGCCAACTGGCACGTTCACCCCTGATAACTTAGACAACTAACAACTAAATGAGTCACTCATAGCCAAAAAATAAAATCCAACGATATGTAATTACTGGTATAGCAAACAACCATAAACATTTAGGTGTATACTATATAAGGACCAGTACCTAACAGAAAAATAAGTAAATACCACAGATCATGCATAATTAATACTTCTACCTAGAATATACATATATACTTAAGGAAGCTTCGCTTATAATACGTGTCTTGTTCAAATGGTATCGGGCGCAATTACTGCAAACACTGCTGCGAGAGACCCAAAAATTACCACATTAATATAATAATAACATTCCTTTATACAAGCAATATAGAATAAGTAACTTATCTGAGCGATTAAATTTCATACTTTTCTAAATTCAATGTGATCCCTTTAAAAAAGATCCAAATTATTCAGGAGCCTATAGATTTTTCACGCACTCAAGCGATATTACATCAACTGCTAAAACAGCAATCCTGCATTTAAATAATTACGATATTGGAGTTGTTGGGCCCCAGCAGTTTGGATATTAGTGTAAAAAGTTGATTAGCCAATCACTGACTCAACTTAGCTACAAAATCTACCTTTAGAGAGTTTAAAATTTTTATCGCAGCACCGGAATTACTCCTTATTTACTTAACCAACCAATTAACATGGTCAAACGCAAATTGATACAATGTAGTTACAAGAATTTGGATTAATACGTTTCAGTAATAACTATAAATATTTTTACAATACAATGTGAAGCCTAGATTTACACACAGATAACAAAATGTGTAAACAGGACGATGCATCCACCATGCAGCTATAGTTGAACCTAACCTTCACGGACAGCTACACAATCGTACTATGTTTGAATCAAGTAGTATATTAATCCTTGTTGAACCTATACGAAATTAACAATCGCGTACGAGAGAAAGCTACAGCAATGCTTTAAAGAATTTCTTTCCAGATAGATCAAGGGTCGGCTCCACCTAGGAACAGCCAAAATACCTCCAGAACTTCTCACAGCAGTCAACTCCAGCAGCTAACCTCCAAACCTGCCTTCTAAGATTAAGGCCTCCTAAATACGTTCCCAAGATTCCGTCATAAAAAAAATAACGAAAAACTTACCAGAGCTCTGTCCATTTAAACCTGAAAAGAGAGAAATTTACCGCCCACGCAACAGGCTTCAAATCTACAAGGAATTTTCACCTTTCGAGTTGCTCGGCGACTTTCTTAGGTGTCCCCAAATCACACACAACACATCTTTGACCACCCGAGTACGCCAATTTATCCGAAACGGGAAAGAAATAATCCTCCATTTTGTCAACCTGTTGGGACCCGATGCGCATGTATCATTTATTGCAAACCTGGCAGGTGAAATATTTACCGGGAAGCGCAATTAACTGTCTCATAACTCTTAACGGATAACAATATAACCGTCCTTACAGAGATATTCAAGAAGATTTATGATGGAAACCACATCCTTAAAGATTGTTACGTTTAACCTATTCCCTAAAATAGTAAACATTAAATCGTACAACGAATGCAGACTAATCATGTGTATTATTGGTATTATTTTGGAAGTAACATGTGAGCAAATGCACGAAATCAAACTTGGCTTTAAAAAATTAAGTCATGTGGTCTATTACTTCAGATGTTTTTAATTTAAATATGACAGTTATTATAATAGTCCATATCCAACATAATGTGAATTAATACATATGTTTCAATTTCCAAAGCCAAGCTTGATTTCATTTTCGTTTGCTCACTTGTTACTATTATCTATGCATATTGCAAAGCCGCAAAATTTAAATACCATGATATAGTTAGCGAAGAACAATATGGCTTCCAAGAAGAATTACATATAAGGAAAGCATTGTTTTGTATACAAACTCTCTTCCAAAGAGGTATGCCTATCTACACTTGCTTCACAAATTACGAATAAGCCTTCGATCTTGCACAACGTGATAACCTTACAGAAATGCTAAAGAAAATCGACTCAGTTGACAGAGATGTGAGACCACTACCAAGTTTTTATTAGAATCAATATGCAACACTCATCGTCAAAGAGTTAACACTAAACATCAGGAAGATTCGTATCAAAAAAGGTTAGGCAAAGCTGTATGTTCCCCCAATTCTCCTCAACACCTACATTGAAATCATCTTGAAAATAGCGTTAGAAAAAGGGGAGAGAGTTACAATTGGTACAGAGTGCATGTATAACAATAGATATACAGATGGTATAACAACAATGACTAAAGTAACATAAGAGTTACAACACTTGCTTTATAAAATAAACGAAGAAAGTAATATAGGAGGTTTCACCCTAAGCACCAAGAAAAGAAAATTAATGGTGGTCAGTAATACAGGCTAGGCCCAATGAGACTAACCATCGAGACGAGAAAATAGAAAAAAAACACATTACGTATATATTTGGGAAGTTAGATAAACTAGTTAATGAAACCAGATCAAGAAATAAGACACCAAACAGAATTAGCAAAAACATCTGTTCTGAAACTAAAGCAATAAACTCTTCACTAACGGCCATCTGAAGATTAAAGTATGAGAGAGATTTACTAGATGATAGGCTTGGTCTGTTTCTCTGTATGGCTGTTAAACATAACCATATTGAAGTATTTGAAATGTGAATAATAGACAGAAGACTGCTTAAAATAGCATGGGAAATTAGAATGAGAAATCTGGAGGTAGTAGAGGTAATAAGGCTCGAAAGAGAGGTAATAATATGATAAATAGCTAATGATAGTAATACAATCCAACTAGAGTACGTGGACCCTTCATATTACGTACCTACATACATTTAATTGTCTTTATTCCAAATGTTGCCATTATTAGCTATTGCTCCTTGCGCCTAATATTTTTGCAATATACAAATGTCAGTGTCAATTATACTAACAAACTTGTGGAGGTAATTATAATTTCCCTTAGACGTTTCTCCTCACGCAAAAGAAACAATTCTTCATTCCTAAAGATATTACAATCTACATATTTTATTGTGAAATTAATCATACTGAAATTATACGATGTACTTCGATCAGAACATATTATCAGTTGTAATATAACAAGTGGAATGATTATTATCGATGATTTTTTTCCGAGTTAAAACCGGTTTCGGTTTTAACGAGTAAAAAATCATCGATCATTAACCATTACACGAATTATATTTGGAAAGAGAATATATTGAATGAAATGCAAAATATCAAATATGGCACTTCAAATTCGAGGTTAGCAGGTTAGGTTTTGTGTCAGTTTGTGTCAAAACTGACGGAAAACCTAACTTGCTAACCTCGAGTTTGACATAGACAAATTATTGACAGCAGGGTAACCTTCATTAACAGTGCCAACCTGAGAAAAAAGTCACAACCATTTATGATCACCCGTAAAACAATTACGAAAATAAATTACTAACGCTGTGATAATGTGTAACTAGGCATTTGCATGCACCTCAATAGTTGCAATAGCGTCACGTGATACATGAATTGTATTCTCAAGGGTAATACCACAAGTAGTGGATATATTTTTGGCAAAATATTTTTAAAAAAAAATATTCACTTCGAGTGGTATTTGGGACGACTATTTAACGATATTAATACATAACGATTAACTTTATTGAAAAAGAATCCAACAATTAATATTCATCCTCAATTAAATTCAGCGGAATACTTCCAAAACACAACATTTTTAAATTTTTAATGCAAGCCAAACTTTGTTCACACAGTTTGTTGGTGTTTAGTTTTACGTAACCTAGCGATATCGCTAAGGACAGAACATCGTTGCTAAGCGATATTTCGCAACAAGGCTGTTTAGTTTTTGAGTACGCACATTGTTTTGTGAATATTTTGCATGGTGCCCAATATTCAGTGATATACTGATGTCATTGTTTGAAAAAAGCAAATGTCTGCAATATGATTGGTTTATATATTATAGTGTTGAATAGTCAGATATATATTTTGGTAGCTACAGAAGCATTTCATGTTGACATTATTTTCAGCATTTTAGAGACTTGATGGAACTTAATACCTAACAAGATAGTTCCTCCTGCTGGGTTTATTTGCACCATACTGAGGGATCTTTCCAAGTAAAACGATTTGTATGCCATAAGAACTTTTTGAGCTACTCCAGCAGAGTTTTTCTTGTAGAAATGAAAGGCCATAGGGCTAGTGTTTCTGCTCCATAAGAATATTAAATTATTGATCAATTAAACCGAGAGACAAAAGCAATAAATTGAAGTATTGTCAAATTTTGTAAATATTTAAATTAAATAAATGCAAAAGTGTATAAAACTACTTTTGGTCATGTATTTGAAAGACTATAAAAAAAGATGTGATAAAGGCACAAAGGTGGAGTTAACAAAGGTTCACTAAAAGAATTATGGTGAAAGAATAACGATACAGAAAATAAACAAAAAAATTAGAAGCACCCGAGGAAATTTATAAATGGTAACCTAAGAAAAAAGATTATAAAATTAAAAGAAAAACGGCACAAAAGAACAAACCTATAGCTGCAAGAAAAAATAATTAAACAAATAGACAAACATTTGCAATGGGTATTTTTAGAGATGGACGAGAGAGTGAGTATTCACTCACGTTACGCACGTTTCTCGCCTGCTTTGTACTCTCACGCTCACGTTCACCAACGTTTACGGCGTGATCCTCCACTCACGACGTGACCCGCAGCTCTGATATGAAAATTAAAACAGAACAACAAACTAAATACTCTAAAATAAAATATGTTTTGCACTTGGAATAGTTTACGCGATATGTTAAATCAGAACAGTAAACATAAAAAGAAACAAATGAACTACAATAGCTTACAACAAGGAATAAATACTGATGTTTGGTAAAAACATCTCTGGCAACCGTTTTCAAAGACAATACTTTTAATACGAAAGGCTATCATTAGAATTGACGCTTCCCTTACTGACAGACGTATAAGAAGATATATATTGCTAGGTAACACTTTCAATTCCTAAATTTAAAAGTACTTTTACGTCGGAGAAACTCAAAATAAGCAGACGCGCATTCACAACACAACACAGGTGCAAAGCTCCTTCGCTGCAGGCTGCCACAGCTCCAGCTCTCAATCTTCCACATGGGTGGGCAGCGGGGCACCCTGCATTCTTTTATTCGTTACTAAACATTTAATGTAAAATTAACGTGAAACGTGAATAACGCCTTGGAAATGTTCACTCTTGTTCACTTACATTTACAGCGTGGTTCATGCGTCGTGACCCAGCGTGACCCGACTGTTTTCACGTCACACGCCCATTCTTAGTTTGTTCCTTCTCAATAATTAGCAAGAGCTTGACCTTGCTGCAACTTTGCATAGTTCCTGATTTCCAATTTTCTAACATAAGACTTCTGTTTTTTCTCGACAATAAATACCAATACTCCAAGAATTTAGAACGAACTTACAGTTTAACCCGGCTTGTCGCTTATAGTGCGACAAGAAATACTCTTGAAAACAATCATAGAAAAAGAGATAGCAAAGAAACGTATCCAGGAATAACCGAGGCTGCATTACAGTTTCCTAATGATTGGTTACAATAGAGATGAAAAAAAATGTTGCAGCAAACTAATGTAAGAAATTGCTAACCACGACACACAGTGAGAGAGAGGGAGAGAGAGAGAGAGAGAGACAGAGAAGGAAACGTTTTATTAATTGTCAAAGCGCATTCACTACGTAAAGCGATTCATGCTAGTCTCAAAAATAGCTATTAAAGTGGAGAAAGGTTTTCTTGACATTTTATAAACTCAATTATTATTTTAAAAAATTATATTTCTAGAATACTAGTTAAAATTTAAACTTTTAGGGAAGGACTAAGGGGACTGACTCTGAAAGCAATTTTGCTGCAATTAAATATTGTATCCTTTCTCGTAGTAAATTTTTAAAACATCATTATAGTTGCAAAACACAAACAGATGTTTACAAAAAAATCTATTAGCTATTGCTGAACACACGTGACGTAATAACCATTTAAAACTGTATGCAGTTAGTGGGACGAACAACAAACAGCACGAAATTGCATCCTGAAAATAGCGGTAATTTCGTTTCAGTAACGACATGCTTTCGCTTTTGCAGAACGTTGTAAAGCGAATATCTGGATTCTTACAGATTTTCTTTTTAAATCCCGTTTTGAAAGAAACGTTTTGTCTCGGATGTGTAAACGAGCTCGACAAAACTGCTTTGTAGCAACAGCTCATGCAGGATACAAAAAATTCCTTGTATTTATGTTGTATATAGTGGTAACAGCTAACGCTTTATCGTTTATTTCAAATCAATATTTTTAAATCAAAAGAAATCCCAGTGTACCACCTAAACTTTAACTACCAAAAGCGTAAGTTAAGTATGAGTAAACAGTAAATTCCATGAGGAGCATATAAACTTTTGAAGTTACGTGTATGATAACACCACAAAACACTAAATTATCTGTGACACTGACAATTGCTGTTTCTATCAATTCTTGTGATACTTTATAATATTGCTACAGTCATATTAATTGATGACAAAGAATCCAATTGGAAGACCAGCTGGCAGATGCACAATGTGGTGTCAGTCCGAATAAAGTAAGCCAAGACGCAAAGTTCACCATTAGATGGAATTCGGATGAAATCATTGAATATCCGAAAGAATCACAAACCTGTTTCCTAGATCTGAAGCAAGTATTCGATAGAGTGCCAAAGACCAAAATATTAAAGATCATAATGAAACAAAATGTAAGTGATGGATTAATGGAGGTATTGATGCCCCAGAGACAAGATAATTCCCGATCTCATCACGTCTTGTTTAAAATTCGAGATCGAGATTGACACTTATCGATCCCGAATATTTGACCAGACTTGAATCAAATATTCAAAATTTATATCTCGATTTCGACAATTTTTCAATAGTATTTTTACAGTGTTCATGAAATACAGAAGAATCGGCCTCCGCTTCTTGATGAAGTTTAGGAATTGAGGGCCCACAGTTGCCAAAGTGATATGGGGAAATCGCACCCACATATTTTTGTCTAGAAACGGAGGTTCTACCTCTAAACCAGCACCGCTGATTTTCCTTTCATGGGCAGTGCCATACATATCACCAGGGGGATCATAGAACGTTAATACTGAAACACGCAGTTATTTTGGGCAAATATTTAAAATTTGAGCTTAGAGATTCTCGAATTCGATGTTTGACAATTTTCGAGTTCGAGGTCGTGAATGGGTAAATTGTCGTCTCGTTTCACCTTGTGGCAACACTAAATAGCAGTTATAAAACATTTCTGCCGCAATTCCCAAAAAATAGTCAGGAGACTAAGGGAGAATCACAACAGTTTAGAACGAACTCAAGTTTAAGACAAGAAAACATACTATCGCCATACTTCGCCATATTTCGTGGTACTTACGCTTGTTCCTGCTGCCTGTATGTGTAGCCTGATTTTACTGCTACTGTTGTTGCCACCAGATCACGAAATGTTCTCGTCTGTGAATCTGCCGTTCTAGAGGCGGCTGTAATTGAATTCTTCGGTATTCCTATTCCCACTGCTAGCCTTCTGAGTCCGCGAAGTGGCGATAATCTTTACAAGAATGCCGAGTCCTGTTGCAGCCCCCAAAAGATCGTTTTTGAAGGCGTTGGTGAAGACGTCGTAACAGTAAGTGCATGCTACCTTAATTTCAGCGATAATGTGTCGATTAAAAGCGATAGTTCCTATAGATTGCGTGTTTTAAAATGCCAAGGCTTTGGAATTTTTAAAACCGCATGTGTTAATGTAATAGTTTTTAGCAAACTCTAGAGGGCGTTTTATCAACTAGGAAATGCTGAAATTGTGTATGCGCTCTGTGATAGCCTTTCGTAGCGTGTCCTTGAACATCCGGTTTACAGCAATTTCAACTAAACAGATTATATGCCGGTTAAGAAAATTACATTTTGTTGACTGATATAAAGTACCAGGCGCTACCTGAATTATTTTGTTATTTGACCATTCCAGACTCACGAGTTAATTGTAAATATCTATATTTGTTATGGTTAACCTGTGCGAGAAATTAAAGATGCCACCGTTACTGGTAATAGTTGTTATTTTGTTACAACTCTCCTTCAACCTGTGCGTTTGTTTAAATAAGTATGAAATTAAAAGATTCTAAAGGTAGGTAGGATATGATAGTAAATTTTGTTTATGTTGTGTTTAACGACAGGCGGCAAAAATTTGGTCATTAGGAATGAAGTAACCTGAAGGATCGCTGCCTAGTCCTTACTCATATCATTATTCTGCCGAGGGTTGGAGGTAGCTATGCTACGCCATCTCTCGTTTAATGGTGGTGCAATCGATGCTACTGCCAGTACCAGTTCGAAGTTAGTTTCGTCCCCAAAGAAGCGTAGGTTATACTTTTATCTTTAGTTGAATAGCAATGCATATTAAATATGTATTGGTAGACCATAACAAATGAACCAGATATGGCTATCATATCTAAAATTGTCAATACAATGGGTAATGTATGTAAAATTTGTAGGAGTTGCAACTTCCACCATATACCAAACGATACAAAAATATAGGCAGACTAGTAAAGTTATCAGCCCTAAACAGATTGGAGGTCGACCTGAGATTGTTACATTATATGTTGAAATAATAAATACCTCCGTGCGCCAAATAGTACATAGATTATTTTATGAAACTGAAATTCCTACGTTGAACATAATTATTTTAAATTTGCAGCTATCAAAGCACTCTTATTGCAAACATTACAGAATGATTTAGGCATTAATTTGACAATTGTGTCGAGCATAAATCATCAAGAAGGAAACAAAACTGTGCAAATTGGATGGAATTATGGACGATTTATAGACCCACTAATTATTTTGTTAGCTGATAGTGACAGCGGTTTATCTGGGAATTGGGATGATGATTAGACACTATTTACTTTAAATTTATTTAAGTGTGAAAAACTAATATATAACTTAAGGAATGCGTTCGTTTAGCCTAGCATGTAAAATCTGAAATTATATAAAAAAATATATTACAATAAAATATTGTAGCTACTAAAATGTAATAAACGAAAAGCATTATAACGTTTACAATTATTTTAAATGCGTTTGTTAGCATTAAAGATGAAATAATTTTTCAAATTTCCCACCAAATATTTTAGTTAATATTGTGGTGATATTTTATAATGCAAATTAGGCTTTTCATCTTACTCAACTTACTTCTCCAGTTTAAAAACAGATTATACAAATTAAACCAAATTACACATTTTAGACTCAATAATTATGCAGAATTCACGATGAAATAAAATTACCAGAGTGTTAGCCACCCGAAGGCTATATCGATCATATACAAGCAAAGGGGTTGAGGTAGCTGGTAAAAGTCAAAACGTAAAGCTAGATTAGATAAAATTAGAAATAAATAAACCAAATGAAACACTCACTCTCATCCAGTATTCGATAGAACGTTTGTAACTACGATGGTTCAGACACATAACCAAAATGGACTCAACAAGGTTCCCAAAGCTCGTTTGGAAATAGAAGGGAGAAGTGCGAAGAGGAAAAGGCAACACGCGAACTAAATAGAGAGTGACGGTTAAGAAACTTTTTAACAATTGCAGCAATACCTAGTAAGACGCTACTAACCTCCAAAAAATAGGAAGAGGTGGAAAATCTTCACACCTCTACACCGTAAATGACGAAGGAATTTGAAATGCTTTTTTAATAGGTCGTTAGAAAAACAAAAAACTTGATGCAACGTTGAATCCCTTGAACACGCTTAAACTTATATCTCTTTGTCTATAAATCCTGGCATTTCATTCTATGTATGCATTTTGTTTAGACTTCATTTTTTGTCCAAATAATGGTTTGGTATCACTCAAAATTGGGGTATAGTCTAGTTGTTTATTGAACAGGAATTGATAAGGCTCTACTTTAATTTTTTTTTATCGACCAACAGAACTAATTATACGGTGCTAAAAAGAAAAGCAAATGACCCAAAGAATGATAATAAAGGGAAGTAAACATGGAAAAAAGAAATGTTCGAAACACACTAAGAAAAAGTCAAAAGGAAAAAAGTCATTCTAATTGTAATAAGTCCTAGGCTACTATTATCGAAACAGCATCTGCACAACACGTTCCATCACTCCTCAGTAGCAAAACTACATTTTTAGTAAACGAAAAAGCTGCTACGTTCATTTGACTTTATTAACGTTACCCTAATCACTTGCCTCTCCTGAGCGTTCCTTAGCTTAACCTACTTAATTACTATGCAAATTCAAAGGATAACTATAGGTGATTTTAACTGCCACAGATTATCGTTGAAGTTCGTTGCAGGTATACATTTGGTTTTGGTTTCGCATTACCTCTTCACGATTAATGTAGTGTCTGCTAATCTCGTTTAGCTCTTTATGAAAGAATTATGTGGATTAATTACCTCAAAGAGCTCGATATGTACCTGACAAGTTTAGTGCTTAGTTTTACATTTTGGCGGTGTTTGTTGTCTAGCAAGAATAACACAGGTTGACATTTCAGTCCCAATAATGCATAGTGCCGCGTATCAAGTCGATTTTGTGTATAATATCTCTTATTGTCTTAGCTGGTAAGATGTGTTCTGTGGGTTTTTGATGCATTGTTTGCTCTTTTTCGTGAAGCTATGCATTTGGCTGCCTTGAGATTGAGCACGGCCATTTAGTAACTTCCTTTAGTGTTCAGGTATTTTAGAGCCATTTCATCACATTGTGGCAGTAAAATTGCTTATTTGCCTATTTCGTTTTGATATCCAAGTGGGCTTTACTTACTCACTTACTTACTCCTTGGCTTCATTAGTCCGTAAAGGACCATAGCCTCCCTCTCGGTTTACAGCTTTAGCTAAATAAAAACAATCAATCGAAAGATGGCTTTCGATAGGTTTGCATCTACTGATTATGCTATGCATTTTCTGTTGCAAGGTTTTTTCGAGTTTTCCTAGTTATCTTAGAATTTTCAAAATTACCGGATTTTCTTATGTAAGGCTTCTCTTTTCTTTTAGGATGAGCCTTATCATTTTAACTGCACAGTATCTATGTTTTCTTACTTTCTATAAAATGCTGTAGCTTACAAAGAGCCTGCGAACAACTTATATTTGCGAGCTCCTATTCGGTTTGGATCAATTAGTGTTAAGTCATTTCGGAGTACCTAGTTTAGCCGACCCGTTGAACGCTATTGGTTAGAGAACTGCTTTAGATATTATGTGCAGCTCACTATTCGGCTTATATTGAAATTTTGCACGATTAGTAAAGTGAAAAGAGTCGACTTATAACAAAATAAATTATTTTTGATTTGACTAATCAATTACCGTAAACAGAAGAGACCTAACGTAAATTTCTATGGACTCCGGTAGAACATAAGTTCACAATTGGTTCACTTTCTCTTACCATCTACTGTAACTAGTTGTATGATGTTGAAGAAAAACAAGAAGAGACAACCAAGGAATGATATCAACCTTGAAAAATAAGGTCGACGAAAATTTTTATTTTGTGGTGTTATAATAAGTATGACTTTAAAATTTCATACATTTCTGGTGAATTTATTTTATGCTCACACTTTATACAAAATAAACAAGCGCTGCCTTTGCTTTGCTCTCATGTTTTATAAAATTTGACTTCAAACGGCATCACGTTAGCAAAAAGGACACAAATGCAAATATTTAGTTACTTTCTGGTAGACTATAATTTTATATTCGTGAAACGCATTTCACCACTAGCCATTACTTGATTTCTGACTTTGAACAAAACAAATCCACTTTATTCTGGTTTTACCATAAAATATACACGTCTAAGCTTGTTTAACGGGAAGCAGAGCAATTTCTTCCGAATTTTAGATTAGGCAGGACAATGGAAAACCTGAATTTTACCGCCGACTACATATATATTTCAGTTCCAAACACACGAATAGCCAAAAGGCAAATCGATATCACTTGGGCTTCCTGCATATAAATAAAATAGGAAATCGTCGAAAACTGCGGCAGGTAAGCAAAACGATCAGCGATAACGGGCTATACGTGAAATCATGATTTCTAGTACCTTTCGGAGGATGCTCGCTTGATTATCGTACTTTCAAAACCTTGCCAGTAACAGCTCTAATTTCATTTCTTTACTATACAGTTATCAGCTTGCACCGAAAGATTCTGCATGGGTGGTGACAACCGTTAAATTAAAATTAATTAAGTCTTTACTCTAAGTAGAAAGCGGCTGTTGATATTTTCGGCAAAGAAGTTCCGCTTTTGCGATTGAGTACTTACAGAACCTTAATAATTGATAGTAAATAAAAAACCTATGCAATCAAGCCAGCAATTAACTACTTGCATTGTTATCAAAATTTATGGAAGTTAACAAAACGATATTCTGTAGTGCTGTCTAGTGCAATAAAAACTTTACACTAAGTACTATACCATAAAGCACTCATAGTATATAACTTTATTACAATAGAAATTACCAAAAAACTAGCCATGACTATATGCCTTTTTACTTATCATAATATTCTTTGTTTCTAAAAAAATCTGTAGTTTACAGTGTGAATAGCAGATACGTCATTTTGTTTATTGGCAAATTATATTAGAAAGAGCGAGTGTTCAAAAGCACGAACCTACTGACTATTAGCATCCAATAATTATTCCTCTCCATACTTCAACTCGAGACTGGTCTTCCTTTAGCTTTCTTTCTGTTTACTGTGTATTCGGTGTGTTTATACAAATGCCATATACATCTGGTTTTTCTTTGTGTTAATTTAATTACACATTTTCTTCTTCTTTTTTTTCTAATGCTTTCCTACTTTTTAATCGTAAATGCTTAGCTACCGGCCTAATGTCGTAAATATCTGTTTCAGTATTCTTCTCAGCAGCCACATCTCAAAGGCCCCCAATGAACTCATTTTTTTCCCAAAATCCGTGTTTTTGATGCATAAAGAGCCACACGCAGAAATCAGATTTATGTGTGTAATGTTTTCTTTGTAGTTAAACTAGTATTATTATATGACGTTAGCTTCTCTTAATTAGAAAACATCATTTTTGCTTCTCTAATTCTATTTTCACATCTTCTGTACTTCTTCCATCATCTGTAGATTTACTGCCCAAATATTTACCCTGTATGATTAGACCTATTATTTCAATTCCAATTTTCTCAGGTTTCCTGGCGCACATTATTACTACTGTCTTTGTTTTGCCGATTTCAATTTTCTATTTTTTATTGAAAATATTCACCGTATGTTCTAAAGCTTTTTTTAAGTTTCTTTCATCCGAAACCACAACAGCTCTGCGGTTTGTTGACTTCGATGCCTTTACCCAGCTCCAACCACTCGTTAATTGCCTGATCTATCTGCAAGCAGGCATGAGTAGGAAAATTTGAAACTGATAGATTTGTATGTGAACAAAAACTTCGTGAGATACAGCAAGACAAAGTCGAAGGGTTTGATGTTTGAGTACCGCATATATTACTAAATTATTTGAGTATGCTTATTTCAAGTGTTTTGCTTTGACAAAATGCCCACATTTTCCAATCTGTTGGATAGAGCAGAATTTGTAGAAATATTTTTGGTTTTATTTTTTCTTCTTTCAGTAATTTAATTTTTGTTGCTTTGTGTTATTTAAGTTGTTTTTAATATATTGCTATTTTATACGTTGCAGCACCTAACTTTCTATGCTTATGTATTGTATACATACAACGTATTTCTATGTAGTTTCAAACAAATTATATTTTAAGATAAATTTAAATCATTCATTGGACCTTTAATAAATTATTAAAGTTAAATTATTAAATAATTTTAGCTTCAGTAGAACATGATCACTCTCAAAACAGGTCGGTTCTCGCATTCTAAATATTGTTATTATATCTGAAAATTCATTTGTTGTTTAGTGAAAACTTACTTCAAAACTTGTATGACATTTTCTACAATTTATTGTCAATGTGACATATACTATGAAAGTGGAAATATATCAACAATATTTATTTGTTACACTATTTCTCAATCAGTAAACATGAAATGTATGTATGTAGTCCCTCACTTCACCCTTTTACTGTTTATTTAGTTTGCTCAATAAATACCTGTAGCTGTAACTCGTCCAAATAACTTGATTTGTATTTTCAATGGTCCAAATGCATACCAACTGCTTACAGAAGTTTCTCAAGCTGCAGACTCCCCCAGTATAGACTCAACCAACTGTCAGCAACTGCAAACACACTCTGGAATGCCTCCTTTCCAAATCTTCAATCAGCGTACAGCTCAGCAACACGAACCTCGACAAGACCATCCAGCAGTAAATACAATGTGTTCTTTCCAAATAAGATGCTCACAATCCAAATAATGCGAACCTCGATCTGGTGCAAGTCACAAGACGTCACTCCAATAAGTGCAAGTCACAAGACGTCACTCCAATAAGAAGCTCAGCAAAGTGCAATACTCTGAGATGAAAAACCTGTTCAAATTTTCAAGATCTCTAGAAACTTGATGTGTCCTACTTCCAGTAAAGGCAGCTCACGCTATCCAATTCACATGATGTAATTAATTAACAATAAACTAAGTGCAACATCTAATTCCAGAAATTACTTCAACAGCCTGTAGTATTCCAAATGATGGTCCTCTCCATATCTTCATTATATAATCTTTTTGTTTTAAATTTTGCTTTGTTTATCTTCTCGATAATTTTATATTAATTATACTCTTTCATAGACCAAATATATTAATAAAATCATATCAATGGGTTTATTTTAAAATTTTATTCATTTACAAATTATTATAACATGTTTTCTATCAAAATTTATTTGTGTACTTATTTATTATTATTTCGCTAGTGATATTGTTTTAGCATATTTTTATAGTTTAACACCCTATAATAGTAGATTATATTATAAGTGAGAGAAATGCATCATTATTTGCGAGTGAGAATTTTGAATCGCGAGTATCCCAGCACGAGCGATACAATTTCTCACGAGCTTATAATGGCATTTCGCTCACATGTGATATACGACGTTTTATCTTACAGTAGCAATTCTTATGCCTAAATAGTTTGCGCAGTCACAATTTGTCGCAAAATAAATTTATAATTAGTCGCCTATGATTTATGACATACGTTTGACAGTACTGAAGTGTATTGGCAGTACTGAAGTGTATTGTCAGTTTATGTCAAATTCGAGGTTCGTAGGTTAGGTTTTGTTTGTTATTTGGCACAGACTGACGCAAAACTTAACCTGAAAATTACGAATTTGACATAGCTTGACAGTGCTACCAACAATGCAGTAGTATAAATAATGAAAACTCACTTGTGAATAAAACTTCATTTTTGTGACTGAAAACAGTTGTATAATGTATGGTAATAGGCGCTACTGTAAGATAATAGTAGATTATATTATAAGTGAGAGAAATGCATCATTATTTGCGAGTGAGAATTTTGAATCGCGAGTATCCCAGCACGAGCGATACAATTTCTCACGAGCTTATAATGGCATTTCGCTCACATGTGATATACGACGTTTTATCTTACAGTAGCAATTCTTATGCCTAAATAGTTTGCGCAGTCACAATTTGTCGCAAAATAAATTTATAATTAGTCGCCTATGATTTATGACATACGTTTGACAGTACTGAAGTGTATTGGCAGTACTGAAGTGTATTGTCAGTTTATGTCAACTTCGAGGTTCGTAGGTTAGGTTTTGTTTGTTATTTGGCACAGACTGACGCAAAACTTAACCTGAAAATTACGAATTTGACATAGCTTGACAGTGCTACCAACAATGTCGCAAAACAGACAATCGATAGTTACAGTAGCACATATTACCATACATTATACAACTGTTTTCAGTGACTAAAATTAAGTTTTATTCACTAGTGAGTATAAAAATCTTTTATACTCACTAGTGAATAAAACTTCATTTTAGTCACTGAAAACAGTTGTATAATGTATGGTAATAGCTGCTACTGTAAGATAAAATCTATTATTACATTAAGTTTTATTGAATAACATTTCTCAAATAAATATTTGATATCAATCTTCCACTCTATTTCCGGTAACATTTAAATCATGTTAGAACCCGCCTGTTTCTTATTTCTCATTTTTCAACTGAATTAAAATTCTCTTCCATTATTTTACCAAATAAATTTTAATAATTATGATATCCCTTTTTAATACTTAAATTCATCTTATATGCAACCATTACAATATATACTCACAAGCAAAGGTTACTTTAAAAACTATCCTAAAATTTTGTAAATGCACAGTGTATCTGCTGTTCTCAAACGTCAGGCATTCAATGTTCTCTTTCTATATCGCAATAATTACAATTAATATGAGTTTCTGGTATAAGAATCCTTTGTTCGGCACAGGGAAATATATTTTATTCTCAATTTTGTCTATTCGTTTCTGTATGTTGAATATCATTGCGGATATATTGAAGCTGATATTTTGGGATAGTCCCGTTTGCAGCTACAACACACAATACATAAATAAATAAATAAATAAATAAATTACACCCATGTCTTATTCTTATCGTTGCCTTTTGAGTCTCTAATTATTCTTCTGTCTCTCATATAATCCACCCGAATAGTTTTCAGTATTTTCATCATGCTGGGCGAACTCACAAACTTTTGCTACAACGATAAATGCAAGTTTTTGCTTATTCTTGTTACATTTTTCAACTAATCTCTGAATCCGAAATGACTACAGGTTCTCTCTTTCTCTCTCTCTTCTTGTGTTTTCAATTATGAAAGATCATGGCTACATGTATCTTTTGTTAGCGTTTTTGACTATATCTTTTCATCGTTTCCTGTCTTCTGTGTCCGGTAAGGTTGTTTGTAGAGAATTTTCTGTGATTTTGTATCTGGTCTACCAATATGGTTCTATTCTTTTCTGCATCATCAGTTTTTCCAGGTTATTCCCTTGTTTCCTATTTAGCCGAACATAGTATTGGAGAATGCGCCGAAGACATATTATCGAAAGTCGATCTGCTATCCCTATTTTTTAAATGAATGATATATTTATCCTTCGTGCTGTCCATGCAATGCGCAATAGTCTTCTCCAGCACCGGAGCTCATAGGAGGCAACTCTTTTTCTATCCCTTCTCTTATCGTCCAGCTTAGTTTATCCACTAGTTTAGTCTTTATATCCTGTGATATTTGTTTGACGCCCCCTAATCTTTTTAAATTAGTCTTCGCTGGTCGCCCCATTTGTCTACGTCGTTTAATTTCTGATTCGCAGTTTTCCTGACTATTCAATTCACCTGTCATCTGTCAAAAAGTGACCAATGAAAATCCAGAATTCTGACGTTTCTTGACCAATCAAAAAAATATCAGCGGATATACCTTCCTAGAAGGTATTCAAGTGACTATTTTAAACAAATGTGATTTTGATTAGAAAAAGTCAATATTAGTGTTCTGTTACTATAGAAATTGCGTTGTTTGTTGCTAGATTTACTGAAAACTAATTTGAAAAAGTAGTTTGGTTCATTAAATAGTCCCTCGAATACCATTCTTAGTCAAAGTTAAGTAGATTATTTTTGCGGTGGTATCACTACTCATGTCCATTGCGCTTGGGATTAGGACTCGTGCTAGCGCACTCGTCCTAATCGTACCAAAGCGCAATGGACATTCGTGACACCACCGCAAAAATAGTCGACATAACTTTGACTACTCATGGTATTATAAGTGATTATTTATCAATCATTACCATGACACTGGTTTTAAAATATTGTGGTACAATTCCTATTTCATATATATCTTTGGAAAATCCATAATGCGTGTTTTTTCTTCATTACTCACCGCCTGGCGGCTGAAATATTGTCTATTCCAGAGAAATTCCTTTTATTTAACTTTTTATTTATTTATTTATTTATTTATTTATTGTTGCCTGAACAGGCTGTTAGCCTAATTACACAGACAACACAACAATGCACATTAAATTCTTACATGTCAATGCATATGTAATATATATATATAATAAAAATAAGAATAAATGTGTCTAGGTAGTGTTGGTCACATTCAATCAGATATGGAGGGGCAACATTAAACAGCAAACGTTATTTAGCTTTATAATAGTCACGTAATAGATTTTTAAATTGTTTAATTGGAAGTGATAGATCCAAATCAGAAATACGTTTCATCAGTTCGTTCATAAGCCGCGGCATTAGAATTAAGGGAGCATTAGATGTATGATTTACTAGTGGTATGTGAAACATTAGGGAGGCTCGAATACGCCGAGGTGGAACTTTCAATTTTAGATATGATAATATGTTGCTGTCATCAATCAAATTATTCCAAATTTTGTAGCAGCACATAGCTAAATTTAACTTACGTCGACTTTCTAGACTTACGAATTTAAATTCACCCATTAAGTCTGCAGTTCGAACATAATTGTAGTCAGGGTATCGTTTATACTTTTTAAAATAGAGAAATCTCAGAAACTTCTTTTGAATTTTTTCTATTTCATTTGACTGATATATAAAAAGTGGATTCCAAATAACAGAGGCATATTCTAGTTGAGGTCTGACTAGTGTTTCATATAATTTTCTTATTGTAGCAATATTGTTAAATTTATACGTTTGTCTCATAATAAATCCCAGAGTACGAAAAGCACCCGACTGGATGTTTGATATGTGTTGGTTGTAATTCAATGTGCAATCGTAAGTTACTCCTAAATCTTTCACACTATCAGTGCGTCTGAGTACAGCTCCACCAATGTTATAGTCAAACATAATGGAAACACCCCTGGAATTAAAACTAATAGTTTGACATTTATTTATATTAAAATGTAATTTGTTTAGAATACTCCATTCATATTTAGCATCACAATCCTTTTGGAGTCCCTCCGCATCTTGATCATCCTTAACAATTCTAAAAAACTTTAAATCGTCAGCAAAAAGTAAACATTTTGAAAACCTCAGTACTTCTGGCAAATCGTTTATAAATATTAGGAATAATAAAGGTCCCAAATTGGAACCCTGCGGTACCCCAGAATTCGGCGTGAATTTTCCTGAGGTGTTTCCACCATATCTAACAGCATACCTGCGGATTTGCAGATAGGACGCAAAGAATTTTAATACAGGATGTAAACCATAGGTAAATAATTTTTTTAACAATACATCATGATCCACAGTGTCAAATGCCTTTCGGAAATCTGTATAAATAGCATCAGTTTGCAGTTTAGACTCAAATGCGTTCAGTACGTCGTTTGTAAAAGTTAACAAATTAGATACAGTAGATCTTTTGGGAACAAATCCGTGTTGACAATTAGATATGTGTGGCATGATGTGACAAGATAATTTAGTATAAATTAGTTGCTCAAACAATTTTGCTGGAGCAGAGAATATCGCTATTGGTCTATAATTTTCTATTACTTTTTTATCCCCCGCTTTGAAAATAGGTGTTACTAAAGATTCCCCCCACAGTTCTGGGAAAACTTGAGTTTGTATTGAGAGATTGAATATGTACAGCACAACATCTTTTAGCCAGTCGCCACAGCCTTTTAAGACGTAGGGTGGAATATTGTCTGGTCCAGCAGATCTTTTGGGTTTTAGTTTTTTTATAGCTAAGTTATACTCTGCATCTGTAATTTCGGTAAAGTAAAACAGTTCATTACTGACCACATCTCCAGCTAAATGTTCAATATCATAAGATGACACGGTGTTTGAATAAACCGATTGAAAATAATTTGCAAACTCATCCGCTACTTGGGATCCAATTATAATTTTATCTCCTACAATAAAGGAATCTATTGAGGTATCATTTTGTTTAGTATATTTTATATAGTTCCAAAACTGATTAGTATCTTTTTTAATACAAGATTCAATATCGTTTAAGTATTTTTTGTATGCAGTGTTAATAAGAGACTTCAATCTAGCTCTGTGTTCTTTATATGCTTGTTGATATGATGGAGATAGTTTCCTGAGTTTGTAATGTTTCGTTTTTAATTTTAAGCAGTTTATTATCTCCTCATCAAACCATATAGGATACTTATTTCTTCTTCTTTTTATTTTCCGTACACAGTTGTCAAAAATGTGATATAGTATCTCGTAAAATTTGCTTAACGCAGCATTTACATCTTTCATTTCAAACACATGTGTCCAGTTGGCGTCTCTAATTAGAAACGCTAAAAGAAGAAAGTCGCATTTTTTAAAATTATAAAACCTGGGACTATTATTTTGCTCACTCATTGCAGTGTGGTTTACTTCTATTTGAATTGTTAATGGCGGATGGTGTGGTACTACGTTAAGAAGAGAGGTTTCCTCCTTAGTTATTTGAAATGTGCTAAGTTTATCACTTCTTCCCAGTACCAAATCTAACGTTCTCCCGTTTTCATTAATAATATGATTTAATTGAGCTAAATTATTTAAATTTATGAAATTCAATAATTCACGAACTTTGGTGGAATAATTAGTTTTAAAATTTATATCGGTGCCATTCAGTTCTGGGAGATTGAAGTCTCCCACAATACGTACATCAGATACCTCAACAGTTTGCCGGTTCTCATCAACAAATGCAAAAAAGTCTCGATAATATTGAATATCTGAGTTAGGAGGTATATAAACAGATATAACTATGAAATAAATTTTATGTATTCTGAGGTGTACAAATACAGCCTCATATGAGGCGCATTTAATGAAAGTATTGATAATCTTGATACCACACGATTTTCGTACCGCCACCAATGTTCCACCACCCCTTACCTTATCAAAAAAATTCAAATTTCTATCTGCTCTTACCACTGTATACAGACTAGGATCAAATAATTCGGAATCATATATGTTTTCATTCAGAGATGTTTCTGTTATGCATATTACATCAAAGTTTAACTGACTCGATTCAATCCATAATTGTTGCTGCTTGGTGCGCATTCCTCCACAGTTCTGATAATAAACAGTTACCATTGTTGCTAAAACTACACAAACTATTAATACAAAATTAAGCAAAATAAACAGATTATATAACTATAATTAATTAAATGGTAACTACCACCACCCAATATGAATAGGGATAGAAAGTAATTAAATACCACTCCCAAAAATTAGGCTGCACTCCTACTAACTTCCCCATAGCATTTACATTCACAACATAAGTAAAAAATAGATAAAAAAAAAATAAAAATGTAGATAATTAATTAACGCTAGTACATTTATTCAAAATATCAAACTTTTAAATCAATTCAAAAATCAAATTATAAACAATTAAGGAAAAACAAATACATTTATTGGAAAATTTAAGCTTTTAGTTCGATCAATAATGCATAATGTGGATAATTAAACAAAAACAAGTACATTATTAAAAATGTCATGTTTTCAAATTGATTCAAATGAAAATGTAAATAATTGTGAAAAAACAAGTACATTTAATCAGAATTTCAAGCCTTGAAGTCGATTAAAAAAATCACAATGTAGTTAATTAAAAGAAAAAAGTACGTATAGATATTCAAAATTTCATACACGCTTCTAAATCAATTTAAAATCAAAATATGAATAATTAAGGAAGAATAAGTATATTCACTCAAATTTCACGTTTTCAAATCGACTCAAAAATCAAAATGCAAATAATTAATGAATACAAGTACATTTAGTGAAAATTTCGAGCTGTTAAATAGCTGCAAGATCGTCAAGCGTTTTTAAGACATGTTTAACTCCATTTTTATTCACAAAAATGATACCATCACGCGTCCACACTGATTTGTAACCGAACCTTGACACTGCGTCCCTCCAAATAGCAAGTCTTCCAGGTATTAAATCCTCCCTGATACGTACACCCGTTCCTTTCAGTTCCTTCCTGTTGGCCAGGACCTTGTTCCGTTCCCTATAGCTAGTGAATTTAACTATTATTGGCCGTATCTTCTTGTTGCCGCTATCACTCTGGTTATCACCAGTCGCTGCTCGCAGTCGTCCCGTTCGATGAGATCGGTCTATTGCCTGCATTTTAATATCCAACTTCATAATTCCATTAAATAGATTTAGAATTAAATCATCTGTATTTTCAGTAGATTTTTCATCTATTCCGAAAATTCTAACGCAGTTGCGCCTAGAGTATTGTTCTTGAACATCCAAACTGCTTCTTAAAATTTGATTTTCAATTTTCACCTCATTAACGACTTTCTGCAATTCCACAATCTTCTTACTTTGTTCCTGTATGGCTTCTTTCACTGCTTGTTTCACCAGTAACTTAAAGTTTTCATTGTCCAATACAGTTTTGACGGTAGTATTGATAATCTCCTGGATTTCCTCTTTTTCAACACGAGTCAACATTTTGTTTTGGTGAGGTTAGCAGGGCGCACGTCTACACTCAATGCATGCTAAGCGCGGAATTTTTAGAGCATCGAATTCTTCCTTGGTTATAGTGGGGTCTAGTTCTTCATGAAGTATTTTTATCTTATTATCTTTAGAGGTCTTCGATATATTGGTTTCACTAATTGGCTATTTAATTACTTTCCATAATAGATTTGCCATCACGCCTTTTTATAAAGCGACTACTGGTTTTAAGTTTTCCAAATTGCTTTTTGAGTTGTGGAATTTTTTATGTTTCCATTATTAAAATTGTGTTGAATATCTTCGCAATATATTTCTAGCCATTCTTCTTGTGCCCTGATCTATTAGTTTCATTCCGGAGTGTTATTGTTTCGTTCTGGTGTTGACCTATAGTCTCTTAATCAGCAGTTATTACAGCTGCTTGTATGTTATTCTATTTCTGATCTATTGCCAATTGCTTTTCCTTGAGTTTCTGATTTACTGCGTTTTGCTATACTTTCTCATTGTTATGTTTGTTTTATAATTTAGAATCAAAAACTGATATAAGAAGCATTACAAATTATGAAGTAAAAATTATTTATGTAATTCTTTTTGAAAAGTTAGACCGAGCAACTTTGTGTGATTTTTAGGTTTGTCTAAAGAAAGTTATCAAATAAAACAAAAAAACTAAATTCTCTTCGAAAACTCAAGAAAAAGAAATATAAATAATAGCCTGCGTCACAATAACATCTAAAAAATTATATTGATATAAAACAAAAATCTACTTATACTCAGATTAATATTGTAGAAGAGGCCACCGGTTGCAAAC
Source organism: Agriotes lineatus (assembly GCA_940337035.1). Taxonomy (NCBI): domain Eukaryota; kingdom Metazoa; phylum Arthropoda; class Insecta; order Coleoptera; family Elateridae; genus Agriotes; species Agriotes lineatus. The sequence goes on from CALNHX010000346.1 coordinate 52,299, forward strand.
TAGTGTTTGATAACTCATGAGAAGTCCATTGACAATTTCCTCATAGTGTTCAGATTTGCATTTCCTAGAAAGATTTTTATTACTTCATTAAAAACACTCCAAACAGCACGTTCTAAATCGCTTAATATCTCTTAAGATTCTGTATCTTGTTCCTCTGTACGTTCACCTTTGACACTCTTCTGAGAACGAAGATGGGTAACTCTGTTTTTCATAGAGGTATAAAATTTAACGAGCACTATCGATCAGGTGAAGCAAGTTCAGTGTTATACGTTCTCTAGTTCTACCTATTACAAAACCAACCTACTCGTGTGCAATTTGCCATAAAATTAATGAAGATATTTGAGTGTTAAGTGTGTGTAGCAAATACTGAATTTGTCCAGTCATCTGGCCAATGCCCAGTCTTCCAGATTCCCAGATATGGTGAATCATAGGCATACTCTTCAAACCCAATGATTTTATATGCCTCTGGGTGACAAAATCAGTGCTGGCAGATTTACGTAGTTCCAATTTCCGGATTTCTGTTTCTGTTTCTGAAAAGAGAATATCTGGCTCCAAGTTGTAATTGGATGCTCATCAAGTTTTTCACAGTACTTTGTCGACGTTTTAATAACTTGCTCAATTTCCATTATCAATTTGTTGTTGATATCCATAGTTAGCCATATTTGAGGGGTAATCTTGCGTGTAAGTGCTTTATTCTACGAAATACTACGCTTGTTTGAATTTTGTCAGCATGCCACTAAATCTCGTGGCAGATGCCGTTAAAGTAATTGTTTTTGTCTTTTCTACAGCATGTTTAATTGTAAGTGATAGATCCCTGTATCGTTCGAGTGTACTTCAGGCCTGTAACCAGGTGGGTACCAGGAGTTGCCACCCTCTGCAGAATTTCCACCATTAATGTTGTTTTTAAAATATCATTTTTCTGCAATAATTAAGTTCTGTTATTAAAGAATATACATGAGGCTATTATTTGCAAAAGTTGCCCTTTGCTTTGATGTTAATAGTTAAATAGAAAAAGACATATTTCCAAAAAGCAACTTGCCAAGTTAATTTTTTGTCTTTTAATAGGTTAGCACTTACAGTTTGGGGTGGCAATAATTAAAAACCTAAATGTTTAATACTTTTATCTTCATCGGTGTTATAGACTACTTACCTAACCAATCCGAATATGATTAAGAGCTTTATTGCTGCACAAAAGAAAGAATATATTAAACCAGAATTTATTGATGAAAATAAAATATAACAATACATGTTTGCCTATAACACTTGAAGAAACTCGTTTCATTAAGATGCTTCTAATCAAACTTATGTTGTTAATATCTATAATCAGTTTTTATACCAAATAGCTAGTTTTGCTAGTAAATTTGTGAAAATTCAATAAAGACTCAGTATTAACAAATTCAGTAAAAACTTTATTACTCTTTAGAAAAATAAAATAATTATCTTATATTAAATACTTTATATTATAAGGGACTCAACTTAGATGACTCCCACGTTACATCGTAGCTTCTCTTCTATTGGCTGTAGGCTGTAGGGTATGCAACCGGTTGTGAAGATAAATCTATCAATCAATTAGCGAGTTTTGCAAGTAAACCAAAAATATATGAAAATATTTTGCTTTCTTTTACTTTCTTTTAGAAAATAAAATAACGTATAGTAATCATAAACATTTTAGAACTAGAGATTTTTGCGGAAATGTCCGTTTTCAAATTTTCTGATTTGGAAAAGTGAGTTTCGAAGTAATGTCTGTCTCCCAGTCTGAGAGTCGTCTGCGTTCTCTTTGCAGACCAGACGATTTAATAGAACTACCCGAAAACGTATATACGTTTTTAATAAAAATTCGGAAATAATAATAATAATAATAATAATAATAATAAATGGTCTCTATTGCTTCGACAAAATGCAAAAGCGAGAAAATAATAATATTTACTATACAAAATGTAAAGTTCAGATGCCATTTTGGAGTAATGGCACTGTTCTTCCACTTAACCTTAATTGAATGATTAATAAAAATATGTATGTATATCAGTAACGTTAATGTGCTAGATGCGTATCAAAAAAAATAAAATAATAGTATCAAAAAATACAGTAATAAAGAAAGGAAACAGTAGACCAATAAACACACCTTATAGGAAATCAAAATTCAATGGCTGCTTTACTGAGTTTCAAGTAAATAATCATGATAAAGACGTTTGAATTTATGAATACTGAGTGTCTAAGAAAATAAAAATAGGGAGTTATAAGTTTTGACAACGTTATATGAAAAAGAGCGTTCGTATAGACTAGATTTGTGAGCAGACAAAATTAAAAGACCTTTACTCCTAATATTGATATTGTGAACGTCAGTTCTGTATCGTAATTTATTGTAGAGATAATCAGGAATTTTTGAAGTTATCAGCTCGTAGGATAAGCAGGCAAAATGCAGTGACCTACGATTGTTCAATCATTTAATTACAGAGAGTTTGTGGAATGCATGATCGAACTTTCTTAAGCCAAAAATAAACCGTAAACAAGAGTTTTGCACTCTTTGCACTCGTTTAACATCAGTACTATCTAAACAAGGACCATATACTGTATCAGCGTAAGTAAACTGTGACAGAACCAAGGCATCGGATAAACAGATTTTTGCGTTGTGACACAAAGAAGGTCTGGAGAGATATAATGTTTTCAGATTAATATAGGCTTTTTTAATGCAGTTATTTATGTGCTCTTTGATGGTCGATGATTAGGCCCAGATTTTTGCAAGCAGTTTTTATAGACAGCTGAGTATTTTCTATTAATATATTTAGAAAAGGCAAGGCTCGATCTCGTATGAAAGATTTACAAGAAAGCATAATATTTGATTTTTGCGAATTAATGAAAAGACAGTATTTCCTCGAGATTTTTAGTATTATTATTATTAGATTATGTAAGTTTATTCGAAACGTCGAAAGGCGCCCCTTGCTCCACCTGGAAGTTGTGGGATGAAGAAGAAGAATGTAAGTCATTGTTGATTGCTTGATTAGCAGTTTGTATATTGGAAATGTCACAAGGCAGATATAGATGTGTATCATCAGCATAAAAATGACAGCTACATGTTTTAAAAGAGGTTATAAAATCAGATGTGTAGATGATATACAAAAGGGGTCCCAGTATGGAGCCTTGTGAAACACCTGCTGTCGCTGCCCTTAGATTAGAGGTTTTGTCATGAAGTTTAACCTGCTGATATCTACCAATGAGAAAGCTACTCATTAAATTGACGGCGTCTTGATTAAAACCGAAATAGTGTAGTTTGGCTAAAAGCAAATCATGATAAATTATATCAAAAGCTTTGGAATAATCTAAAAGTGTTAAAATTGTTAAAATAATTTTGTCCGTGGCGGTGAGAATATCGTCACATTGATTTTTGACTAAAATCGGCCAACCGGAAGTGGTGCTTTACTCTTATGTTTTTTCCGTTGTCTGGGAGTTTTAGAATTGCTTAATAAAAACGAACAATGGTATATATTATGCAATTATCTACAACTTTTGATTAATATATTTTTTGAATAGGTAGTTTTTGAAGAAATATCAGAATTAAATAGTTACAATCATTTCCTCGAAATGTTTAAAAATACAGTTCTGTAGAACAAGATATATATATATATATATATATATATATATGAGCTTTTTACATCTGTCGACGTCTCTCGGTTCCTCTCCGCCATGCATCTCTATTTTCGATGTCTTCGTCTCTTAATTCTCTGGCTTCCATGGCTTCTCTTACTCCTTTCTTCCAAGTTATTCGAGGTCTACCTCTCCTTCTTCTTTGCGGTGGCGTCCATTCATCCATCTTCTTTGGCCATCTTTCATCCGGCATTCTTCTTACATGTGCGTACCAAATGAGCCGTTTTTGTTCAATGGTATCGATAATTGTCTTTTGTACATTCATCCTATTTCTTATTTCTTCGTTTGTAATGTGTTGAAACTTCGATATCCTACAGCTTCTTCTGAAGAAGTCCATTTGCAGCGTCATTAGTCTGTTTCTATGTTTTTTTGTAGGTTCCCAGGTTTCAGATCCATACGTAGCTATACTTTCGATTACTACATTGTATATTGAGGATTTTTCTCTTTTGGTTAGCCTGTCGCTCCATAAAATTGAGTTTAACATTCCTATGGCTCCTTTTCCTTGATTGATTTTATTGTGCATGTCTTTACTGCTTGAGCCTTCTTTTGTTATCGTTACGCCTAAATACTTGAATTCTTCGCAGGCAATAATTTCCTCGAAATGTTTAAAAATACAGTTCTGTAGAACAAGATATATATATATATATATATATATATATACATGTTTTCCAGCATTGCAAAGCCCAAAATGGTATATCTTCCTTACTATACGAAGCCCAAGACCTACTTACGTAGCCCGGTTTTGGGCTTCGTAATTTTCACGTGTATAAAGGTGTTATTTCAAGTTTTTGGCATTACAGGGCACGTCTGGTGAATTTTCAGTTTGGCGGGTAAGGTCACTATATATCGCAAAATACACGCGTTTAGTTCAGAAACATTTCATATAGGGGGCGTACAGTCGCGGTGTATAAACATTGTGGATATTTTATCGATATTACCCGCCCTAATATATTTTGGGCATTATAGGAGTCCCGTAAATCTGGCAATAGCGCATTCATTTAAAAAGATTACAGCAGTAATTTCTTCTTAGTGGAACAGCTTCACGTTCGCATACACCGTCCGATTCATAAAAAGGGCGCCAACTTCTCACGCTCTTATTATTGAATTTAGACCTATAAAACTATATAATTTATTAAATGGTGCAATTGCAGCTACATTTAACGACCACAATTTTTAAATTGCCTTAAACTGTTTAGAGGTGTGGTATTAAACTTTGTAGTTTCAAATAAAATACCCTGTATCTTTTTAGATATTTCGGCAAATTATCAAATTACCTTTCGAACGATACCAATTAGGGATCTCTTTAAATGAATAAATAATGCTATTTCTTTAATAAATGCTAGATCTAGTAGCCTTGATCGTCACAGGCGGAAACAAAAGAAAACATAGATACTGTAGTGCAGTTATTGGTTAACCCTACAATTTTATGCAGTAAATAAAGCGTGTTCCTGTTACAGTTCATTCTACATGCGTTTTTACTTCCTTTTACAATAAAGAAAGTATTGGATTCACTCCAAAAATTCGAAATTGAGTTCTCAACAGATCTTCACGTTTCAGAGTCCCCTGATCCCAAAAAACATATTTTTTTTCATTGGTCTGTGTGTCTGTGTGTCTGTGTGTCTGTCTGTCTGTCTGTCTGTCTGTCTGTCTGTGAACAGAATATCTCAAAAACGAAAAGAGGTATGGGGTTGAAACTTCATATATAAGTTTTGTGTACTATGTAGATGCGACAGCAAGCTTTTGAAAAAAATCGCATAACCGGAAGTAGGTGTTTACTCTTGTGATTTTTCAGTTGTTTTCGATTTTTTCAAAAACGCCTCTAACGATTTTTTTCAAACTTCTCATTTTTATTACATTTTTAATGTGTATTGATGTGAGATAAGTGATTTTCCAGTTGAATACTTATAAACTGGGTTTCTTTTGTTTTTTTTCTATTTTTTTTATTAACTCTTATTTTAAATAGAACACCCGGTATATTATTAAATTTTTGAATTCAGCTTGGAATTATAAAGAAAATTTGTCTCTTCACCTAACGCTCTATTTTTCACCGTTTTTGTAGAATTTGTAATTTTTTAAAAATTTTGACAAATGCTTAAAAATTTTAAATCAAATTTTTGCACAATTATAAGATCACTGTAAAAGGAAGTTGTGTGCGTGTATCACACCAGATTTTTTATAATGGAAAGACTTAGTGAAAAAGTTGATATATTGCAGTTGTAATTAATTAATAATGGACTGCATTTTGAACAATTACTGCGATGCCTGTTTAAGTTATTAATATTTTTCAAGTTTTTTAAACTTATGTTATGTTACATATACGGTTTACGTAGTTTATTTAGTAAATTGATTAATAATAGTGTTACTAAATAGATTTACTAATTTTTATTTGTATTTAATCGTGGTTACTAGATCTTAAGTGTTATAAAGAAATTTTACCTGTTGGAGAGAAAAACACTGATTCAAAGTTTTTATTTATTTAATTTATCAAATGTGTATAGTCAAAAATACCAAATGTAATAGAAAAAGCTTACACTAAAATGAAATGATTAATAAAAATAATGTTAAGATAAATGAAAATATTAAAGAAAAACATTGAAATTCAACTCAATGCAGCAGATATCTATAACAGATTTTTTTTTAAATAATTAAAGGATATTCCATATTAAAAGTATTTTACTTATCTCTAAATGAATTATAAACGAAAGTTTTAACTCGCACCCAGTTTAGATTTCCCAGGGTATCTTTATGTTGAGAAATTAATGTTTCACACTCGTGCTTTTTTGGTGCAATCTTTCTCTTTATATGATTACGAAAGTGGTTTAGAACTATTTTCTTTTCGGCTTCTGACCATTGATGTCTCCCGGATACTGAAATGCAAATATAATTGGAACATAATAAGTATAATTAAAATATATATATATACCATTGTTTTTCACAACCATTGCTTTCGCTTTATTACTTTGTATCTCCTTTTCACTTTTACTTTTTCTCTCTGTAACGTTTTCATTATATCTACCGTACTGATTTTCTTCTGAATCTACGCCTTTGTCTTTAGAAGTCCCTTCTTTTACATTATTAGACAGTAATATACTGCTTTCATCAGCAGCTTCTTTTCTTCTCAGTTTTTCTTCTATGTTCCTATTCGTTTCAGTTTTGTTTCGGGATAAAGACGCTACCCGATTTAGAACTCGTTCCGAAAGTGGAACGGATTCAACTTCTTCATCACTGCTTTCTGAATCGGAACTGTAATAGACTTCTCGCTCCAGTTCGATCTCGTTCAAACTTTTTCCCTTAAATTGTTCTCCTTTTCCTTTTTCCAGTAGTAATAGGATCTTGGCTACTTTTGCCGTTTGATATATATCCTGCGGTAACCTAAAGAAAATAATCAGCCTATGGAAGACGGATTCCACTAATTAACATACCTATAGAATTCTTCATGGGTTTTCTTTGTATGACCCATGAAGGTCGCAACTTGTTCAATTTCATGTCCCTCCATATCCATCAACTGTAATGTGGTGGCAATATGTTTTCTAAACCTTGTTGAAGTTAAATGCGTTGCATTTTTGGCACCACACTTCAAAGCAAATTTTCGCATTATAGACACTCCGTTCATCCATCTGTCTTGGGAATCTGGATTAGCAAATAAATATGGATTTTCCTTCGGCACTACGAAGGTAGTACTTCTAATTTCAAGCAAAATGGATATAAATTTTTGTAGTCTATTGGAAAATAAAATAGGAACAGGTCTTGAGCGCTTTCCACCAGTAATCACTCTCTTAAATTTTTCTGTTAATATTTTTTCCACTGGTGTAAGAGATTTTATAAAAGCCTCATCATTTTTGGAATTTCTAGCGGATGAGGTGTATGTGTCGATTTTTAAATATTGAACATCACCTACGCGCTTTCGGTTAAACATTACTGTTAGGGCCAGAACGCATTGAGTCAAAATCCTATAATTTTCTTTAATTTTCGGATGTCCACTGTTTAGATTGCAATATGCATTATCTGCGAGAGTATTTATGTAAGTCTGGAGAGCTAAAATGTCACTTGTCGAAGGCAATGCTATTGGTTTGATCCAGTTCTTTTCTTTTAGATCCTTTAAAGCGAGACTTGACATCTCGCTACACCAGTGACCTTCTATCAACTTTTTCAATTCCTTTATTTCTCTTTTTTTCTCGGTTGAGTCGTCCCATATAATGTTTGGAATATTCCTTTTTTCTATTACTAGCTTTAGAGCAACATCGCACAGAGTTTTCAGATTTGTGCCCATATGCAGGGCAAGTGACGGCGCTCTGAAAGTTTTTGTTTCAATATCATAACCGCTGACGAGTTTTGCTGCTGCAACAAATAATCTGAAAATTTCTGGTTTCAGAGCATCAAATAGTCCATTAATCTGGTTGTCTAGTGATCTCAGAGCTATCAAAATTCTACCCATTTCTCTCAATTTATTTGAAACAACATTGGCAATTTGCTGCCGTTTGTGTTTATTTAAAAGCGCTTCTCCATACAAGCAAATTATCGGATCGTTTTTCGCCACTGAGCTGATATCATCTGGACGCATTAAATCAAACACCTCTCTTTTTAATCGGGATTGTTTTAGAAAATCATGATTTTTGAAAACTATCGATGCTGAAAAAGTTTGAGACCTGGATAAACAATGTTTTCCGGGATTTGTGAGGTCTGCAGGGCGCGCTTTACACGTTTTGACGTGTTTATATAAAAGTTTTTTACTGTAATAACCCAAGCAGAATGTACAAACGAAATGGTCGACAGTTGGATCATTTGAGTTTCTAACGGGATTCAAAACTCCTTTTTCATTTTTTAAATGGAAATATCCTAGTTTTCGTAATGAAGCTATTAAAGCCAATCGTTCTTTACTGCGCGGTTTTAAACTCTTAAGTAATAGTACTTCCTTATTTTTTTTGTGATGGCGAAAAAGATGCCTTGTGAAATGGGTGGTAACATCATCAAAACATATAGGACATATTGTTGGCCTCTCTCTAGCAGACGAATTTTTAATATAATCTTTTCTTTTTCCCTACAAAAGTAATCCACTCAATACATTAAATTTCACACAAAAACGAATAATCTACCGTAGTATTCGCAATTTGCTTAGTATTATTTTGATCAACGTAAATCTGTTCAAAATTCGTCACACTCGACCCTCCTGAACACTGAAACAAACGAGTTTAAACGTAAGAATAAGCACAACATAACTAATTCTCACGGTAGCTAGTGATGAAGCATTTTCTATCGGATTTGAATCGTTATTTATTAAAGGAATGCTATTTCCAGAAGTAGAACTCCTTTCTTCATTTTGTAATTCTTCGATGGCGGAAATACAATTTAAATTGTCTTCGCTCATAAAAATCTATTAAAATTTCACACTTATTATAAAATCAAAAACGTGGTAATAGTTACCTGCCTGTTTTGTATATGGTATGTCATTAGATTCTTGATCCGAAAAGGCCGAATTTTCAGGAGAAGATGGCCGTTCAGCATCTGAGGGAAGGTATTCGCTACCAGAATCTTCAAAGTCTTGAAAACTATTTACATCACTCTCCTATTTAGTACATTAAAATGAGTAAATTGTATCATTTGAATCAGAGTAATGTTAAAAAAACCTACTGCAACTATTGAGCCGTCACTTTCTACCAAGTCATAATGAGTCGATTCTGCAGGTGAGGTTGTAAGACGATTAGAAACAACAGACATATTTCCTACGTCTGTAACATGTCCTGCAAAAATGCCTTTTGTCTTATTTTTTACAGTTAAAGGTTAGTGCAAAAATAGTCCGATTAGCACTTATAATGTCGAAAGTGCATTAAATATTTCCGTACAATTTGTAAATGGTATTTCTACGCTAACATTTACTTTGCGCCTTGAAAAAATTACGAGATTATTTTTTAGAAATTATCATACGAAATTGTAAGCATCGATTTTTTTGCTAGGGAATTTACTGAGTGTCAGAATCCAGAACTAAATAACTGAACAACCAAACCATTACCTAATATAACATATAGGAAGTAGTATATTGTTGTTAATCAATTTGTGTATGTAGGTACTAAAGACACGCAGATTTTGTATCAGTTTATTTTATGACATCCAATAATTGAAACCAGTAGCTGAAGCGCGTGTTGTTTGAGGCTACGACAGCGTAAGCGATTAGTGTTGCCTCTGGTGAATTTTGAATTGTACTATAATTATCACAATAATTGTATTAGTTTTTTACTTAATTATCGTAACGCAAATTAATTATGATAGAAGTATTTTTATAGAGATCTTCTGTTTAGTTTTATGTATAGAGGGTGTTTGTAAATGGCTAGCAAGATCATAACTTCGTTAATAATATAGAAAAACAGTTTTTGTTTGAAACAACAGTATACAATCTATAAATTTCCAAAAACAATTTAAATCACGGCCTCCAATTCTTGCGTAGTGATACATGACTTTGGCTTTTTAAATCGAACACCCCGCATATTTTCAGATATTTGAAATTAGCGCTGAAATGCCTTATGATAGCAACCTTACACTAACATTTTGGAACTTCATATATAAAAAAATACCCAAAGTAGGCCATACTTGCTTACGATATTACTACTGTACTGCAATTGAATAATTTTATTTCTCTATATTATAAGAGATGTAGAAATATATTACTACTGTGTCTACAACTTAAATGTGCTAGTGGATGTGCTTTTTAAGAAAAACATTAAATAAATATAAATACTTCGTTACATTATATTTTAACTAATATTACGAACTGTTAAAATTTTAAATAGGTACAGGAAATTCTTAGGCATCTCACGTTTTTATCTGTTTTTAAACTCTTGTTCGATGCTACGTCAATGCACGCCATTCTGTGTGATCCTAGGTTGATATTGATGTGAAAATAATATCAAGTGTTTATCAAATACTGAAAGTAAGAGAAAACGGACGGTTGGCTGTTGTTAAATAATTATAAAATCTACACGTTTTGCTTATGTTACGTAGATGCTCTGAGTAAAATGTTAGTTAAGATTAAATATTTATTCACTCACCTGTTTGGTTCTGCTCGGCTAGAGTAATTATGAATTTGGTTCGATCCATTTTGCAGAGAAGCACATGCACACACAACGCACTGATCAAAACTGCGATATTTGCAATATTTTCATATGCCCGTCTAAATTCATGAATCACAAACCATCCCAGCTGCAAGTTTATTATTTACTAAATCATCACGTCGCATGCGTATAATTAGGCAACAGCGCTGGGATTCGTATTATTCGCGTTACATATGCAAAGATACAAATTGGCTTCGTATAGTACTACGAACAAGTTTGGCTTTCTAGAAGCTGTATGATAGATATTCAACTGTATCTTAAAATAATTTACCCCTCTCAGGGTGCCTCCACTTATAGGTAATTATCGTTTAAAATAATGTGAAATACACGGCTGTAGCTATAAAGGAAAGCCCGGGCTTCTTGGTGCCTGCAGACCTTACTGGGCTTGGTATTGGTTGCCGGGCGTGTATATATATATATATATATATATGAGCTTTTTACATCTGTCGACGTCTCTCGGTTCCTCTCCGCCATGCATCTCTATTTTCGATGTCTTCGTCTCTTAATTCTCTGGCTTCCATGGCTTCTCTTACTCCTTTCTTCCAAGTTATTCGAGGTCTACCTCTCCTTCTTCTTTGCGGTGGCGTCCATTCATCCATCTTCTTTGGCCATCTTTCATCCGGCATTCTTCTTACATGTGCGTACCAAATGAGCCGTTTTTGTTCAATGGTATCGATAATTGTCTTTTGTACATTCATCCTATTTCTTATTTCTTCGTTTGTAATGTGTTGAAACTTCGATATCCTACAGCTTCTTCTGAAGAAGTCCATTTGCAGCGTCATTAGTCTGTTTCTATGTTTTTTTGTAGGTTCCCAGGTTTCAGATCCATACGTAGCTATACTTTCGATTACTACATTGTATATTGAGGATTTTTCTCTTTTGGTTAGCCTGTCGCTCCATAAAATTGAGTTTAACATTCCTATGGCTCCTTTTCCTTGATTGATTTTATTGTGCATGTCTTTACTGCTTGAGCCTTCTTTTGTTATCGTTACGCCTAAATACTTGAATTCTTCGCAGGCAATAATTTCCTCGAAATGTTTAAAAATACAGTTCTGTAGAACAAGATATATATATATATATATATATATATATATATATGAGCTTTTTACATCTGTCGACGTCTCTCGGTTCCTCTCCGCCATGCATCTCTATTTTCGATGTCTTCGTCTCTTAATTCTCTGGCTTCCATGGCTTCTCTTACTCCTTTCTTCCAAGTTATTCGAGGTCTACCTCTCCTTCTTCTTTGCGGTGGCGTCCATTCATCCATCTTCTTTGGCCATCTTTTATCCGGCATTCTTCTTACATGTGCGTTCCAAATGAGCCGTTTTTGTTCAATGGTATCGATAATTGTCTTTTGTACATTCATCCTATTTCTTATTTCTTCGTTTGTAATGTGTTGAAACTTCGATATCCTACAGCTTCTTCTGAAGAAGTCCATTTGCAGCGTCATTAGTCTGTTTCTATGTTTTTTTGTAGGTTCCCAGGTTTCAGATCCATACGTAGCTATACTTTCGATTACTACATTGTATATTGAGGATTTTTCTCTTTTGGTTAGCCTGTCGCTCCATAAAATTGAGTTTAACATTCCTATGGCTCCTTTTCCTTGATTGATTTTATTGTGCATGTCTTTACTGCTTGAGCCTTCTTTTGTTATCGTTACGCCTAAATACTTGAATTCTTCGCAGGCAATAATTTCCTCGAAATGTTTAAAAATACAGTTCTGTAGAACAAGATATATATATATATATATATATATATATATGAGCTTTTTACATCTGTCGACGTCTCTCGGTTCCTCTCCGCCATGCATCTCTATTTTCGATGTCTTCGTCTCTTAATTCTCTGGCTTCCATGGCTTCTCTTACTCCTTTCTTCCAAGTTATTCGAGGTCTACCTCTCCTTCTTCTTTGCGGTGGCGTCCATTCATCCATCTTCTTTGGCCATCTTTCATCCGGCATTCTTCTTACATGTGCGTACCAAATGAGCCGTTTTTGTTCAATGGTATCGATAATTGTCTTTTGTACATTCATCCTATTTCTTATTTCTTCGTTTGTAATGTGTTGAAACTTCGATATCCTACAGCTTCTTCTGAAGAAGTCCATTTGCAGCGTCATTAGTCTGTTTCTATGTTTTTTTGTAGGTTCCCAGGTTTCAGATCCATACGTAGCTATACTTTCGATTACTACATTGTATATTGAGGATTTTTCTCTTTTGGTTAGCCTGTCGCTCCATAAAATTGAGTTTAACATTCCTATGGCTCCTTTTCCTTGATTGATTTTATTGTGCATGTCTTTACTGCTTGAGCCTTCTTTTGTTATCGTTACGCCTAAATACTTGAATTCTTCGCAGGCAATAATTTCCTCGAAATGTTTAAAAATACAGTTCTGTAGAACAAGATATATATATATATATATATGAGCTTTTTACATCTGTCGACGTCTCTCGGTTCCTCTCCGCCATGCATCTCTATTTTCGATGTCTTCGTCTCTTAATTCTCTGGCTTCCATGGCTTCTCTTACTCCTTTCTTCCAAGCTATTCGAGGTCTACCTCTCCTTCTTCTTTGCGGTGGCGTCCATTCATCCATCTTCTTTGGCCATCTTTCATCCGGCATTCTTCTTACATGTGCGTTCCAAATGAGCCGTTTTTGTTCAATGGTATCGATAATTGTCTTTTGTACATTCATCCTATTTCTTATTTCTTCGTTTGTAATGTGTTGAAACTTCGATATCCTACAGCTTCTTCTGAAGAAGTCCATTTGCAGCGTCATTAGTCTGTTTCTATGTTTTTTTGTAGGTTCCCAGGTTTCAGATCCATACGTAGCTATACTTTCGATTACTACATTGTATATTGAGGATTTTTCTCTTTTGGTTAGCCTGTCGCTCCATAAAATTGAGTTTAACATTCCTATGGCTCCTTTTCCTTGATTGATTTTATTGTGCATGTCTTTACTGCTTGAGCCTTCTTTTGTTATCGTTACGCCTAAATACTTGAATTCTTCGCAGGCAATAATTTCCTCGAAATGTTTAAAAATACAGTTCTGTAGAACAAGATGAAATGTTAAAAAATTACCTATAACTTTAGTTTAACAGATTTTTTTATTAAAAGTGTAGTTTTGGAAAAAATCGTGAAATTTTCTTATATCTTCATATTGTTTTCTACAAATACCATCCTTTAGAACATGATCATATATTATATAATTATCTTTAAATGTTATTTAAAAGTTTCCTTTTAATTTTTGAAAATTTTGTATTAAGTGCGCGAAGTGAGTGCTTTTGTGCGCGCCTCGTCAGAAAAATAATTCGAACGCACAAAAACACTTCGCGCACTTATTGTTTGGCCCTTTTTTAAGTAATCTATTAATAATATGCCCTCACAATCGCAAAAAATGTTGGCCATTATTTTTCCTGCTGATGCAACGATCTTAAGCTTTTTAGGAGGGCTGGAACCCTTAACACGCCACTGCATGGACTCTTGTTTGGACTCTGAGTCATAATATGGACCCAAGTCTGATCTCTGGTAACAATTTGTTTAATTATAGAGTCGGGATCTTCCTCACACAAACTCAAAAAAGTTATTACAGTCTTGAATTCTGTGCTGCATCTTGCACTTACTTTTGACATGCCCAAATATTCACGCAAAATCCTAAAAATAGTAGTTTCTGCCTTTCTGGTACACCAGTTAATGCTGCTAACTGCGTCTTCTTTAGTTTGCCGTCTTCTAACACTAAACATTTAACTTTATCCACAACTTCTGCGGTAATCGGTTCAGTGGGACGACCGGATCTTGGATCATCTTCTAATGATTCTCGACCACATGTAAACAATTTGGACCATTCATAAATGGTTGATTTGGAAGGACACAGGTCACCATACACGGCTCTCATTTCTTCAACTATTATTTGAGAACTTTTTCCCTGTTTGCTGAGGAATTTTATAACCGAGAGATACTCAAATTTATTCATTTCGACCTCTTAGCTTGACACGTCTTCAAAAACCAGAAGAGAACTCAGTTATAAATTTGGCAATTGTTTTATAAATTGTCATATGTTGTTTCAAGGCCTAGCTGATTTTAAAAAGTTAAATAGAAAAATTACAACCAAATTACAAAGTACTTATTCCGGGAATATAAAAACGACCCCTAATTCATTTTTTTATATTTTTCAATCAAAGGTGTTGGCCGGATTGCGCTCTTACCTGACATCGAGCAGCTTGCGTTCTGCTTCTTAGAAATGTAAACTTACGATCTTCCCTCTACACTTCCACCCAGACATAGGCAACGTTTATACATGATTAAATAGTATAAACTTTGGTGTTTTTCATTTTGTTTTTTTGTGTTTCCTTTAAGTTTTCTGTCTGCTTACGCAGTGCACATTCTTATATGTAAGCGTATCTGTACGTTGTTAATATATTCAGAAGCGAGTCCAAGACTTTGAATATTTCTCCATATACATTGGTTGAAATGAAAGTTACAGCCAGATATTTTAGCTTCTGGAAAAGTGTTTTTGAATGCACTAATCACAGCCTGCTCAAAAATTCAGTTTTAATAGAGATTGTTTCCAATTTGATAGTTTTTCTTTAACTAATGAAAATAATACATCGTAAGCCTTTTTGGATAATTTTTGAAGTAATGCAAATAGTACTGGAATTGTATTTGTCTCATCTGCTGTGCTACCAATATCGATATAGATGGTATATATTTGACTGAACTACAGCTTTTGAATGATCCATCCATAAATATGGCAGTCGCAGCGGCAACTATGAAATTAGTTTATTTACAATATTATCAAAATGTTAAACACTCATGAAGAAACGCTGAATGTAATATGTGTTGTAACCAGATAAAAAAACCACAGTGTATATACGAGTACCTCCTACCCCTTTAATAATGTTCCCATGGGATAATTACGTATGAACAAATCCATAATATAAAATCAGTGTTTCCAAGCAACTGCTACAAAATAGTAACTAAATAATAATTATTATAAGGGATTATTGAGTAGTTGTTCAGATAAGGATCGCTTACACTACAATTAACAGCGCCACCTAGCAATGAACAGAATATTAAAAATAACTATTTTTAAGACCACAAGAGAGCACAAATCCATCGTTTAAAGATAAAAAAGTAAACTGGTCGATGTCAGGAAAGAGCGCAAATCGGACGAGCGCAATCCGGCCGTATTCTTTACAAATAATGGTTTCATATTATAAAAGCTCTATGTAATATAAAAAAATGACCCCTTTAAATCCTATGACACCCCCTAAAATTAATTTCTGCCTACATGCCTCACTACTTCACGTGGCTCGACCATGATGTACTAGCTCGGCCATAAATGCTTAGCCACCGTTTAATGACGTAAATAGCTATATTGCATAATATGCAATGACACAATACTTTTGCTGAATGGAAAGTATCAAATAATAGCCTACTTTAGAAACCGGTAGTCAAAAACTTTTGTTTTAAATTACGAATTACATAGTGCTTGGTATAATTTAATAACTTCAACGGCATCGCAGGTAAAAAAAAGGCAAAACGCCATAAAAGAATGCTTGCAACAATAGGAATAAAACTACCTGTGCGCATGATGTAAGTTCTTCCTGTAAGAAACTAGGGTCAAGAAGCACCTGCAAGTATGACGACTACCTTTGACCTATAAAACAACGTTCGTGCGGAATTCTGTAGCCGTTCTGAATTTAGACAAATAATTCATGTGGAGAAAAAGGAAGTCGGGGAGGCTTGCAAGCTTCGTGCAGGAAGGAGTATGCAACTCGATATACAAGCGTGTATTCACAACGTTTTGAAATAGTAAGAGGCTTCAGATATCCATTTTCATAAGCTAATAATGCTCCTTGTAATATCTTTACAATATAAATATGTAGTAGCATAGTAGTGGTAGGAAGTTATTCTAGTTTTTATTATTGCAATACATTCTACTATACTATGTACTATACACGCTTTATCATTCCATTGTAAAAGCTTCACTTCGTTGAAAAGTATATCAAAAGAGCCTGAAAGTTTTATCAAAACTGTGCATAACTTGTCTCAATGTTAAATACAAACAAAGCAGACTTGTGATGACATAAATATCCTTCGAAAGCGTGTTATTCATCACAGCTTATAGTAAACATTAAATCTACTTTAGACCAATATTCGCGAATATTTTGAATATGCCTTGGCCATGGAAATCTAGCTGTTTTATATACGTAAACTGATTGGGTTTCTGTGTGAAACCAATTTTAAATAAGGATTATATACTATTATCAAGGTTTTGGATCCCGGTCGTTGCGGAATTCAAAAGTAATTTATGAAAACATTGACACCTGTCCAAAATTGTAATAAAGGTACATTTTCGGCAATAATGTATTAAGGGCGAATGGTTTTCTCGATAATTTGTTTACGAAAGTTTGTTCTTTTGGAATCGTCACCAGACAAACTAACAGTTGTCAAAGTTAGTTTGTCGAGAGACGTTGCCAGAAAACAACAAACCTTGAGTAAAAAAGGGTCGGAGCATAATAATGACCCCAGAATTGATTTTGTGAACTATTTCCCAAATATCGGTTATTTTTGTATCGGTACGCAATTAATATGACATTTATAATTGCGCAGAATAGCAGGTTAAATGGCACGCCTTGATTAAAACATATCTTGTGGTTGCCCATGGATACAAGTAATAAAAATAAACTGTACTGTTTGAGGCTTTCGCGGTTACTCGAATTATTCTCCTTAGCATAGAATTTCGGCTTAGACCGCGTAGTATTTGTAGATGAACACCCAGCATTCTCTGGCTTAATGTGCCTTGTACCTTGTGAAGTCGAGCAAAAACCCGCGCGATGGCCATGCTCTTTGGTGGCTAGTGTTGTTTGAGTATCTTGAGAACGAGGATACTTAGGCAGATTTGGCCGTTTTGCTGTTTGTGCATCCATATTCACTAACGTTTCGCAAGACCTTGCAGCTCGCATCATCAGAGTGAAAGTCGCACTAAGAACCGAAGGACAAAAAAAAAGACAAAGGTAAAGGTTATTTCAATTCCCCCAACTGGGGGCGGGCTGCTAGAGGGACCTTCCGTCCCTCTTCAGCCAAGAACGGGAAACTCGGGATGGGTGAGAGAAAGGAGGGGTGGAGACTGGAAGAAAGGTCAGGAAAGGTGGAGAAATACTGCCCCGGCATTCACCTCAGAGAAGGTACTCTGTTGACTCAGGAAAACCACCTAAAAACCTGAATCAAGGCAGACGGCCGTATGAATCGAACCCACGACTTCCCGAATGCTAAGTGGACGTGCTACGCACTAAGCCACGGAGCTCGGTAGAAAACCGAAGGTCGGTGTGGAGCTATTTATAGTCCTCTGTGCCAGGCGCGCGGAGTGGCATAACGCTGGTTGGTCATCCGAGTGCAACGTAATCCGCGGGGCGTGGCCGTATGACGCACAGTGGTTGTAATGCTTTAGATCGTGTATCACAGGGGTCTACGTTTTACTAAGCTTAAAGCCATCTTCCCTGTTGATATTATTTGGATGTTTTTCTATTTCTATTGCTGCACGTATCACTCGCGAGAAGCAATGAGGTATTCTGGCAAGTACTCTGGCATACTCAAATTCTAGAGTGTGCCCATTTGTAAATGTATACTCAGCTACGGCTGATTTTGTGATGCGTTTGTGTTTGCAATCGCCTTTGTTTTCTTGGAGTCTTAGATCAACGGAACAACCAGTCTGTCCAATGTAACTCGAGCCGCAAGAACAAGGAATGCGATATACGCCAGCGGTTTTTAAACTTGGAATCTTGTCTTTTACCGATCTGAAGCCGTTACCCAAAGTTTCCTTGCTCGTGAACACAGTTTTGCAACGATGCAACATCTCAAATTGTGAAAAATTCACCTTAAATTTTAATTTTAATAAGTAATTGACTATTATGTTGATTAATTACATTACATTGTTACTTCTATAATAAAGTTCCTTCAGTTCTTCGTATTATTAGTTGTGAGTATTACCTACATATGTGTACAATTTTGCTGGTTTGTGGAAAATATGAAAAAATGGCTTATGGGTGATGTATAAAATTGACGACTGACCGATAGACGTCGTTGCCAACCGATAACCAAACATCCCTAGTTTTGCCGGATTATGTTGGAAAAAGATGTCCTATGCGATATAGAGAGTAGAGAGAATGCCGGCTGAAGGCATAAAAATAATTTTGTAGGCGCAGAATGAGCGTATTCTTTACTTAGAAGGACAAACAAGAACTGTCCAACATATTTTCAGAAAACGTCGAATAATCAAGGGCAGTAAATTCAGGTAAAATACTATATGAACATTTCGATGAGAGAAAGTTTAGCTGGAGTTCAACCATGTTAATTTAACAGATGATCCCGGCACCTAAACAGTTATCTGCAAACGGCTTAGAAGGCAGTGCCTCATCCGAAAAATCAGCCTGACCAAAAAGCTTTGATAGATGACAACCCAGTAAGGCTTTTTACAGTTTCTGTAATTAATACTTATAATGAAAGTAATATCAGTTTTTTAACTATACCAAAATATTCAACTCATATTGCACAACCGCTAGATGTTTTCTTTTTCTAGACACTTAAAAAAATTGAGAGATATAGCAAACTTATGTAGCTTACGGACACCCTGTATATTTATCCCATATTAGTTCTCATCTGCTTCGGAGTCTGCTCAATTCTACAGGTTCTAATCTAGGCCTGGTAATGAATTACTGTTACAAAAATCCTGTAAATGTTCTTTTACAGTTGTGTAAATGAGGAGATTTTTTAGAACATATAAACTGGACTTATACTATTACAATTATAAATAATGTTGTTCGCAAATAACGATCGTTTGTAACCGCAACTGGGTAATTAAAGGCTGTTCACAGTATTCATGGTCACTGAGCTACCAAATTGAACAAAAGAATAATAATTATTCAAACACTAAGGCATATGAGACGTTTTCTTCAATATGGCTTGGGCTGCGAACCACAACTATAAGCACTAGTGCTAGTGCGGCATGTATTCCAATAGCGATTATATTCACTATGTAAATAACTATTTAACAAAAAGCCATGCATAGCGATAAATTGCTGATCTGGATGAACCAATAATAATAATAAAAAAAACTATAAGCACTATTACTGCCAGCGACTCCACCACGTTCTCTGCTTCCTGTTTTAGCATTCTGATGTTTCATACTTCCCAGGTGGTTTTCTGCTTTTTATGACATAAAGTAAATCCTTAAGATTTATTGGTAATCGTTGATACTGAAGATTAAGATCGCAATCTCATACGCCAAAAGAATCTTAAATGGGCCTTCTTTGAAATTATTGCTCTTTTAATCGACTAATCTATCATTAATATTATTGTGTCATATTGACAACTACTAGTATTTTTGCGATCAATAGACCTCGCGCAACTACAATTTTCATACCAGCCAAGCTCAGCATGAAATAAAATTTGATATCTCCCTCCCTGGAATTTTTGGGTAGATATTGACTATGGGGTATCACATGAGTAAGAGGAAAATGTTATCTGTAAACATGATCAAAATCTTTGGAATTTCTGAAAATCAAAACTGTCGTTTTCCACATTTTTTGGGGTATATGAGTATCCCATACCAGACATACATCCTAGTGAAACCAGTCTAGTGCCATCATTCCAAAGCTTCATAAAACAACTAATTCCATAAATTGTCATAGAAATTTGTTTGTATGAAATTTACCTCCCCCCCCCTCTCAGATACCCCCGTTCATCAATTTTTTGGGTGGATTCTGACTATGAAGTATCATTTATTGGTGAAGATGATGGAAAAAGAAAAAAATGTTTTGTTTTTTACTTGTTTTGAAGTATTTGGGCCTTCATAGAACCTCTTCAAAAATTTTCATAAAAATTTGTCTCTATGAAATCTCCCCCGCCCTCCCAGATATCTCCCTCCCTGAAATTTTTGATTATATACTGCTTGTGAGGTATCACTTTATTAAATCCAGTTTAAAATTCCATACTTACAGCACTTTCAACCCTTAGCGTCCTACGCTGTCTGTTTGTCATCTGTCAGCTTCCGGCGCTCAGCGAGAGACGTTCCAGTGGTATTAAGTTACTGCTTTGCCAGGCATTAACTCAGGTATTGTAATCATAGAATAGCAAAGTGTAAGAAAGTAGAATAGGCATGTGTATTCCTGATGCGTGCCACGTCGCGCTTGTGTTGACCTTCGAGTGCCATATGTGCAACAGATGCGCGCAAACTACTCGTAGAGCAATATAGTTGCGTCATATTATTTATATTTTTACACGGCTTGTTCGCTGCAGTCGCTTCAACGTAATATGTGTACCCCTTTTACGTTTATTAATGTCGAACATGTACAATATGTACATGCATATTTAAATTTCAATAGACCCAAATTCAATTTAAATTACTTTTCCTTTCATGTACGGTTCTTATATTATGTGTTTTCGTGCATGCTTTGTGCTCTTTTTGATGTATTATTTGCAAGGTGCCTTCGCGAAATTAAAGAACTAACAAAGGTAAGTCCGCAACCAGCCGGAACGTCTAGCAAGAATGTCCTAATGCAACGATGGTCCTTTGACTTCGAGTTTCTACGAGGGCCGGCAGAAAGTTTGTCCCCCCATTCTACCAATGAAATTCGTGCCGATTATTTTTGGTTACAATCAACCCCTATTGTGATACCATCTCGCTCTAAAATACGTCGTGTTGATCCGAACCTCCCTCTTCTCCCTGAGTTAATAGCCGGCCAACCGTCTGTTACAGCAAGTTGAGGTGTGATTAGAGTGAGATTTGCCTTTTTGAAGATTAATGTGTCCTAACGACCCATTTAGACTATCCCTTTAAGATCGTAAAAGTCGTTTTGAGCTGTAATAACTCATTGGGGGGGGGGGGGGGGAGGATTTTTACTACTTCACACCGAACGGTGCATAGCAGTGAAACAAAAATTTAGTATACCATCGTTCTGAAGCTTCATAGAACACCATTTTCATGGAAATTTCTCTGTATGAAATGTTTACCCCTGCCTCCCCTAGGCAACTTCCTCCCTTGAATTTTTGGGTAGAAAATGACTATGGGATATCACTCATGAGTAAGAGGGAATGTTGTCTGTGAAAATGATCAGAATCGTTAGTGCCATTTAAAGAAAATTTCGGTTTTTGAATTTTTTTTGTAAATGGGCCTTTTGACAACAAACTCTGCAATGCAGTAAAACCAAACTCTGTTACCATCGTTTCAAAGCTTTATGGTACATCTCTTTAAATTTTCACTTATAATACCATGAATAGTCAAAGTTATGTCGACTATTTTTGTGGTGGTGTCACGAATGTCCATTGCGCTTTGGTACGATTAGGACGAGTGCGATAGCACGAGTCCTAATCCCAAGCGCGATGGACATGAGTAGTGATACCACCGCAAAAATAATCTACTTAACTTTGACTAAGAATGGTATTCGAGGGACTATTTAATGAACCAAACTACTTTTTCAAATTAGTTTTCAGTAAATCTAGCAACAAGCTAGTCAATTTCTATAGTAACAGAACGCGAATGTTGACTTATTCTAATAAAAATCACATTTGTTTAAAATAGTCACTTGAATACATTCTAGGAAGATATATCCACTGATATTTTTTTGATTGCTCAAGAAACGTCAGAATTATGGATTTTCATTGGTCACTTTTTGACAGATGACAGGTGAATTGAATAGTCATAAAAATCCATTCGTAATTTTCGCCGCTTGTGTGGAACATACATACATAGGAATGTACATTAACGAAAATTTATTTTCGTCCAGTCGTTTCGAAAGCCCTCGCTTCCCGCAGTTAACAACTGTATAGAATATGCCAATATTACTTTCTGATTGGTTTTCTAATTAAGTTTGATATAGTTTTACTCAGAAATCTTTCTATACTTGAATGTCCTGTGGTAATACTGAAAAATTTGCTTGATTTTCGATACATCAACAATGAAATGTGAAATAAACGAAACCGGTAAAAAAGACTTCAATATGATGTACTAATTGTGTATTATTCATTTCAAGTTGTAGTGAAGATTATTGTACTAAATACACCTTACATTCTATTATGATGAGTTCATACAGTGAATTTATTTTAATGCGCAATGTGGTATTCCCGTTTCCATGAGGACTTGATTGTTATTATTGGTTTCTAAGGATTGGTTTATTTTAAAATGCAATATATGAATCATAATTTTATTGAATAAGAAGAATTACAAATAACAAGAGAGAATGTAACTTGTAATAACCCACATACTTGCTGTAAACTGAAGTCTTTATACCACTTGATCAACCGAATTCCTTCCTCCGTAGAATATATTTTGTTTTTACATACTCAGTAACGTTTCCATATTGCATTTTAAAATAAATGCATTTACACATATTGGGCGTTATAATAAACTCTCTGTATATAAGAGTACACGTAAATCAACTTTTTTTCTCTCCCTACGCTTAAAGCCATTTGCAATTAACTGGAGATGTCAGATCGCAGTGCAGTGACATCTGAATTAGCTAACTTCCACTGTCACATCAAAACCTCTTTCGGTAAAGTGCGATTGTCCTTGGCTGGTTCAAGCATAAATGCTTAGAGTTTCAGAAAATCCAATTGCAAGATTCACGTATTCGATTAAAGCGGTTAACGTCCTTACGTTAATGCATTTGCTTGGTGGCATCTCTTGTTTCGGTAATTCGTGTCTAGAGCCATTAAAAGCGAGTGCTTAAATTGTGCAACTTAATGTTTAATTATCCTATTCTGGAACTACTCGACTATAATAGACATTTGTATTTAACTTCTGAAGATTTGAAAAAGATCCGTAATAAATTACCTTGCACTGCTATCAATTGCACCACAAGCCTACAGTAAACTACTTTAATTTAGTATGACATGGTCAATTGCATAAAAAAATATTTCCCACGACATACAGGGCCAAATGTTGACTGCAATTTAATTTTGTTCTGAGTCAGCAATTTTTATTGTAACAAAACTGCGAAAAATCTGATAGCACCAGTTAATTACGAATTAGACCACATCACATTTGTGGCTTGGGCAGTATAATCTTTATTGTTTTATGATTGCCTAGCCTTTAATGACAGGAGAACTCGAAAACTATATTTTGCGTACGGATTGCATACACGATTTTTTGGCACGAGTTCTCTAAACCACCAAACTGATTTAAAAATTTGTTTTTAAATACCGGGATATCAAAAATTATCTTGGTCAAGGGTGGTCATGATTTTAAATTAATATGTCGGAGCTAGTTGGTGAGACTGTAGGTCTATGTCCAATTCGAGGTTTTGCGTCAGTCTGTAACAAAACTGACGCAAAACCTAACCTGCTAACCTCGAATTTGACATAGTATTGTTTTGTATTGTATTGTTAATAAAAAGAATCATCTAAAGTGTTGTCATAGCAACTTTAGAGTACTAGGTCCCTAAAGATCCATTTTACGACGTGTTTTGAGTTCGCAAAATAGTCATTTTAGAGAACGAATGCAAAATAATCATTTATGTATCCTAAAATCTCGTATTTTGAAAAACTTTTACTAGTCAAGAACCTCGAAACTGCAAATCAAATCTTTTGAGGAAAACAGCCATGTCAACCATTTACATAATTTTTATTTGAACACTATTTTCATGATAAACATATGTAGGTGCATTTTCAAAATTAATTAGCTATAAAACCAGCCAAGAGCATTAATGATGTACCTGAAATATATACAACCATTCTCCGTACATACATAGTTTCTTCATCTCTCGTTTAACAGTCAATACATTGGTAAATCATGCAAGATTTTCAAAATCCCCGTAGAATGGATTACCTAGAACGTCATAATCTAGAATTTTCAAGAGAAAACTACTATTATTATAAAAAAGCAAAGTACGTGTAGTATAACAGTAATTGTCATACTAATAACAAATGTTTGTCGTGCAGCTAAACTATTTTCCAAGACATTGCCACTTGGTAGGTCAAAGGATGCTAAATGCCGCCGAGTTTCAGCAAACACGCCCTGTTGCTGTACTAACAGCTTCTCGTAATGGACTAACGTTTAAGCAGTTGGGGTTGATATATCCCAAGAATGTGTTTAACATTAAGCTTAAGCTGGCTCGGGTAACAGTAATCTAAGTCGGTGCAATCGGAACAAATTGAATTTGAAAAGAAATCAACTGGAATTAAGGTTGCTCATACAATGTCTAAAGATTAATAAATTTTAAAGCGACAGTTCTAGTAGGACAAGATGATACTGTAACTGTTTTCGATGGTATAATGTTTCTGCAGAACTATCAAAAATTTTTTATATTGCGAATATTTTTGGGTATCCCTATATAATGTTAAAGGAAGTTTATGGATTACTGCTCGTATCTTTTAATAAAATAAGAGGGTCCTACTAGAGCGGGCGTTTTATGCCCGGTTCGCGCCGTTAGCGGCCGATTTTATTATTTTAGTTGTAACCGAGAGAAGGTGGACAACTTGCAAGCAAATGTGTCTTTCTAGCTGTCCCGGCTTCTGTGTTTAGTTCACGTGATGCCATAGTTTCAGAAGTAATATTCCGGTTTATTACCAGATAGCTACCACTATTGTCGTTAATTGACGAAGATCAGCTATGATCTCATGTTAGTGCGTTGCATTGCACTAAAATTACCTCTTTACTGTGTGTAGTTCCTGCATGTTTCCCGCTTCCCCTCCTTGATACAATATTTATGCCTTTTTGAATTGGTAATTGAAGCAAGCATTCGTCTGACCAACACAAGTTTTTAGCTTTTTCCCTTATGGGCAGACTAAACGCATTTTTAATACGTTGACTGGATTACGGACAGTTTAGTAAAATTCCTTACCACAGCATGCAATACTGCGACCTTACCGTTAGCACACTTTCCTCCCGCAACAATAGCTTGATCAAAAGCCAGATCCGGCTGCCCGCTAATTATTATTTTACCTGTATTTTGATGTGTTCGACAGAAAGTAAGAAAGTATCGAGTTTCCACTGAGTTTATATGTGTTGTGTAATGCGAATCTGCAGATGCCTTTATAAGCGAACTAAGCTCCAAGCAGATGAAGATAAAGTGAGTCTATCCAGCAAATACAATTTCAACAATCTCACTACGCCTTAGACGTCTACTTTTGATTTGAGAGCGTCATCGGAGAAGTGTTTTTAGATTATAAGAAAGTCTTCGATAATGTAGAGATATGTGGTTTAGAACTTCTTCTTCTTTCTCTTATATATTTGTGCCATTGCGGTGTCTGGTTTTAGAAATAGATCTAAAAAAAGATAAGATTGACTCCATTACACAAATTTACAAAAATGCCACACTACAAGTTCCACTCTATAAGATTACAAACATGGTGAAAGTACCTAAATGTGTAAGACAAGAATATACAATGTCATAACAACGCATTCAAAAACGCCGAGTGGGCAAACGAGGAATTAATGGCAAAGGTGGAACATTTTGAGATTCACCAATGACATCGTCCTTGAGTTGGCAGTGGATTTTCAAAAAATAAGTGCATGACAAATCAGAAAGAACACCAAGTAATAGACACTGTAGAAAAGTAAACGATTTGGGACAAGCAATGACAGTAAAAACTAAAATTAGGAGCTGAAGTTGACCAACCAAGGAAAATACAAGAGTTGTAGGACGCTAGCGACTACAAAATGACAGCAGGTTTTAATTGGGTGAGAACAGCACAGAATTGGGAAAATTACAAACGTTTTAGAAAGGTTTATATCCGAAGGATAGATGGAGATCGAGACTAGCGGAAGAAAAAAGTAGGAAACGCGTGATTCATGTGATTCCTCGGTGACCTGGCATTCTTTTTCTTTGGTATAATATACTGAACTCATTTGGTAACTAGTTCTCCTAATTTCTTTTTTAGTAAGGCTTCAATCATTGGAACCCAGGCTGAAAGAGATATTACTTTGAAACAACTTTATGTGTCTTCCTATCAATAAGAATCATTGAGCTCACCTTACCCTTTCTCCAATTATAAAAAGTAATTATTTATGGTTTGCAGATAGATTCGTTAATTTCCTTGTATAAAGTAAAAACACTGATTTAGATACCTGTGTCATAAACGAAAACAAGGTTCCTTTATCAAAAACAAGTTGCAATGACAACTGACTTATTCTTAATAGGAAGAACGGCTGTTAGAACATTTCGTGTTAACATTTCTTTCTACCATTAGGAGTGGTAGATCTTGGATGTATCCTAATATATGTACGTTGGTAGATCGTTTGATGGATTCATTTCTAAACACCTGACTCTAAGAGAATTCTCCGGTAAGTCAACATATCGAATGCATCTAACTTTTTACGGTCATTTTCATGGTGCATGTATCTACCGACACATTTTGATAGCATTAGGTACATCACGATCTTTTCATATTTTAATGAATGTAAGGACTGTACTTCTGGATTAGGGTCCTTCTCTGAATTTAAAATACCCAACTACATACATTTTGTATGCGACCACAACCAAACACTCGTTGATTTTTTCCGATTATTGTTAGCTCTGTCAATAAGAATACATTTTCTCTTTGTCCAGTCAATATACCAGACAACCGTTGCCAAACCAAACATAGCAAACGCATGGTATATCACAAAGATGCTAAAAACATTTAATTTAATTAAAAAAACAAGGTTGCCTAGATCAGAACCATAAATTATAGTGGTGAGGGAGGTTGAAAGTCCGTATGCATCAATTACGTTAGACATATAATTTGTTTACTAAAAATTAAAACTTAGCCCCAGTAATCCGCCTCACTTGCAGTTTTCACTAGCAGCTACTTAATTGCTAAGTTTTGTTTAGAAGATATCGTCTTGTTGGATACTTTTACAGTCAAAGATAGTCACAGTTGTGTCCTTGATTTGGGTCCTTGCATGCACTTTTCTGGTGTAATGTGATGTTTTCTGGTTTTGTGAGGCTCAGATGAGCGCTATTTTGATTAATTGGCGCTGGGAGTTCTATATTTACCTATTTGAAATTCACTTTTTATTTTGTCGTTTTGGAAGTTCGGTATATGCTCACATGCCGTTAATAATTTTTGATTTATTTATTTTGTTTGGATGCAGCGCATAGTATAGGCCATTGAAATCTTCGGAGACCTCGCGTCTCGCCCTTTATGGGGCATTTGTAATTTAGTGGTTGCTGTATGCCCATTACTTTTCTTATTTTTATTATTGGTTGGTTATATGAAATCTGGAAAAAACACCAGCTTGTAGGCAACCACGATAACGTCGTTTTAGTGAGTTCTTTCATAAGGCACATGTTAGCAGTTGGTCCTTAAGCAATTTTCATCTACTTTTAGATAGTTTTTGATAGCTCAGTACCTCACAGTCACTGTACCTGGTATTGGAGACGGATCGCTAAGTCGATTTACACTTGAAGTGAGTTATACCGAATGCACTCCGCGTCTATAGGCTAAATTCATCTTAATTTTTCAGGGCTTTCTAGATATGAATTTCTAGTTATAGGATTAAACAGATCTTGTAATTTATGGATTTTATAAGCTCTCAGGGTTTTACGGATCAGTGGAGTTTCTAATTGAAATTTTAGCCTCTCTTTGACTTGAATTTCGCAGTCGTTTTCGGGGGACACTGAATTCAACAAATAAGCTACAACCTTACTTTACTTTAACTGAATATTCTTGCCGCAATTCAAAATGTATTGGGTTACCATTTATTGATGTATTGATGTATTAGTGATTTATACGTGTATTTCCTACGTGCTTTGCGCTTCATTTATTTGTGCGTTAAGCTTACATTTAAAATGAACATACATACGTGACGCTGTGAACGCTACGTGTACACGTCGTGGGTTTAGTATTGGATTTTCTTCAATTACTTACGTATATTGTCTTTCGCTATCATAGTTTCAATATTGTATTTCCGTACGAGGAATAGCCCCCCTCTATTATTTATGCAGTATTAGAAATAAATATCACGTTAATTAAGCCGTGTTTATGTTTTTTTCTTTCCATAACAGGTTACAGCTAATCAAAGAGGTTGCGCCTGATAAATGTATTTTTTAGATATCTCTTTTCCAATGTAAGTTGCGATTACCAGCTTACCGAGAATCTTTCAACTTAGAATAGCGAGTTGAACAAGCAAGTTGGTGGCGCCTTTATTTGGTTTTGATCATTTTAGTGTTATATTTCCTCTCCTCCAGAGTAGTTCAGCTAGTTCGTGAAACGCTGTTGGTTGCGGACTACTTTGGCTATTTACAGATAGCTATCTAGTTTTATTGAAGTGTTGCAAGATTATCTTTCTTTTTCTTGCACTTCCGCCTATTAGAACGTTCAGCGGTTACACAGTATCATGTACATACGTCAGATTGGTCATGTGTTTGCTGTTTATAGATATAGCTCCCTGATATTTATCGAAATTACGTCTCATAATATATTCGCCATATACATTAAATGATGGGGGGGGGGGGGGGGGGCAGCGTGTATCCCTGGTGAATGCCAACGCATAGGTTAAAGGGTTTGCATAATATTTTTCTAACTTTCGCCCTTGCAATGCTATTGGCATAGAGTAGGCAATAATGTGAATTATATGGGTTGAAATTCTCGTTATTCCAGGGCTTCCTACAGTTTAGAAAAGCTTACAGAATCAAAGCCACGTCAATAATCTACAAAACAATGTAGATGGATATGTTGTATTCTGATGTAGAGTCTTTTTTGTGTAGAGTTGTAAACTTTGATTTCCACCACTATTTATTCCTCTCTTCGAAATTCCATATTCTTGTGCAGATTTTCTATAAAACTTCGATTCCATGTTTTTCTAAGAATTTAATCACGTGCTTTAGCCACTTTAAACATTTTAATGGCATTGTCTAAGTCTGTTTTTATTGGAGACGGTTCAGCTACATTATCGGGGTTGAC
Organism: Agriotes lineatus; assembly: GCA_940337035.1. Taxonomy (NCBI): domain Eukaryota; kingdom Metazoa; phylum Arthropoda; class Insecta; order Coleoptera; family Elateridae; genus Agriotes; species Agriotes lineatus. Next base: position 81,918 of record CALNHX010000346.1, read on the forward strand.
TAATTCTGCGTATTCAGCAGCAAAAAGATTTTCAACAGAGCATCGTCAATAGGCAACCTCCAAGCTTATAGTTCAATTATAGCAGCTTGTATGGCGTCCTTTCCACCCCGTATACAAAGAACAATATTTATTTGCGAGATCGAGCTGTTTTTTTTTTGACCAAAAGTATCAATCTTTACATGGTAGTCCGTGATTTAGCAAAAATTCTACCGTCAGAAGTCAATGCTTGATTTTCATATTCGGATTCAATACATTAAAGTTGTAGTAATTATCGTCAGATTCCATACCTACCGATGAAAACCTTAAATGCTCCTAAAACCAGAATTACATGGAACTGACGTTGACGGATACGGCGAGGCAAAGTGAAAAACGAATAGGGAAACGGATTATTTGAATGGGTTGCTGGAATATTAGATCATGGAACGAAAGAGAACAGGAAATAATTTTGCAGTTAACAAAAAAGGAAATAGAAATATGTGCGTCATTCGAAACAAAGCGAAAAGAACCATATCAAGATTATACATTTAGCGTCGTCAGGCCTATTTTGACGTAAGCAATTATTGAAACCAAATAGAATACGACACAAACAATGCAAATGATAGAAGGTAGGCAGCTGACGCCCTTAAGAAAGGTCGTAGGGAAAACAAGACTGGGCCACTATTTATTCCTCTCTTCGAAATTCCATATTCTTGTGCAGATTTTCTATAAAACTTCGATTCCATGTTCTTCTAAGAATTTAATCACTTGCTTTAGCCACTTTAAACATTTTAATGGCATTTTCTAAGTCTTTTTTTATTGGAGACGGCTCAGCTACATTATCGGGGTTGACTAATTCTACGTATTCAGCAGCAAAAAGATTTTCAACAGAGCATCGTCAATAGGCAACCTCCAAGGTTATAGTTCAATTATAGCAGCTTGTATGGCGTCCTTTCCACCCGGTATACAAAGAACAATATTTCTTTGTAGAATGCGAGATCGAGCTGTTTTTTTTACCAAAAGTATCAATCTTTACATGGTAGTCCGTGATTTAGCAAAAATTCTACCGTCTGAAGTCAATGCTTGATTTTCAGATTCGGATTCAATACATTAGAGTTGTAGTAATTATCGTCAGATTCCATACCTACCGAAGAAAACCTTAAATGATCCTAAAACCAGAATTGCATGGAACTGACGTTGACAGATACGGCGAGGCAAAGTAAAAAATGAATAGGAAAACGGATTATTTAAGAATGGGTTGCTGGAATATTGGATCATGGGACGAACGAGACCAGGAAATAACTTTGCAGTTTAAAAAAAAAATAGAAATAATTTATGTGCGTTATCCGAAACAAAGCTAAAAGGACCATATCAAGATTATACATTTAGCGTCGTCAGGCCTATTTTGACGTAAGCAATTGAAACCAGATCGAATACGACACAAACAATGCAAATGGTAGAAGATAGGCAGCTGACGACCTTAAGAAAGGTCGTAGGGAAAACAATACTGGGCCATCTTAGAAACGACGACATAAGAGATCAATGTTAGATTCAGAACATCAAAGATTGGATTAAGAGGAAAAAACAGAAATGGGACAACCATGTTACGAGGCTGGCCAATAAAAACTTGGTGAAAATGGCAAGAAACTACCGACCTAAGGGCAAAAGAAGTAAAAGAAGTCAGGCGCGCCCTCTAAAGAAATGGAAAAATAATCTGGAACATATAGGCCGTTCCCCTAACAATAATAGAAGAAGAAGAAGAAAAAGAAGATATTCCAATCGATTTCGACTATATCTTCAAAGTTCGTATCAACTGGTACTGCCCTTTTAAAAAATACGAAACATTATCTCGAATTAATCTTCTATAAGTCAAAGGAAATCAAACGAAGAGGAGAAATTTCAATCAATTCTATATTTGCAGCACAACACAAAAATCAAAGCAACGTAATCTCAAATATGAGCATACAAAAGCACAATATAAGCAATGTGCGAAGAGCAAAACTAGGGCGAATTTACGTGTACCAAAATTAATATAATAAACTTGGTCAAATGAAGAAAATATATATAAGCATTTTAGGTATGTAAAGTGTAAATAGGTAGTAATATCCCGACAGATAAATGTAGTTCAAATAATTCATGTTTGTAAAGGGGTAATATCGGTTAGTATTGTCTTCTACTTTAAAAACCATTGGAAAAACTACACAAGGACCCTCGTTGTTTTACATAGCTTATTTTATAAGCTTCGTTCATATCTTTCCATCAGCACCACTTGTGATTACTTATGGAAATAAGTGTGAGAATCTCAAACGTAGTCGTGCAGGCAATGGTTATACATCGTAAATAAAAAAGGAGGGCAAAATTGCGGTTTTTATGCTTGCCATAAATAGCCCTAACGAAAAATCAGTCATAAAACCCTGTCATTTATTTTAATCACAAGACATGCAGTGCAAGCAAACATGTCTATTAGATAGATTAATTATAACACAGTGATTTTGTTGCTCTAAGCGAAGTAACGATTTTGTGTGTAAACAGCAAACACCGGTGACGTATTTATATGCAGAGAAAATAAAAAAGGACAAACACACAAATTAACAGTTAATTCACTTGGATAACGTTATCTGGCATTTTCACTTATGGAAAAAAGTAATGTTATGAACCAACTCAACAAACGCCTATTTTAGCTCATACATATATTTACCATGTTAGCTTATTTACAGCCAATGCGTGTCATAACAGACGTGAGCTTAAGCACCCTGTTCACAAATATTGGTTTTCCTCAAGAATTCACTTGCATAAGGTAGCACGTCTGCTTGTAAAGGGTGTTGCTTTGAAATCCATGTACAAAAATAGCCAACTACACATCTACTGTAATGAGTTTACCTTATCGAAGGAATTCACAACGTAATTAGGCAAAAATTCTAAATAATGAAATCCAATAATAAATACACTATTTAATTATTTATTGGTTTTGTTTTAAAAGCGTCTCTAGTTTCATAAGTCAACATAAGCTATAAAGCCAAGCTTGTTGGAGCTGAAATTTATTGAACTTTAAAACAAAACACAGTTACGAGTACACTGGACCGTTATAAAATTCAGCTAATTTGGCTAAAGCGCACACGTTTAATAACAACACCAATGCCTGTAATTATAGATTTGTCATTAGAACTCAATTATGTAGACCGCTTTCCTACTAAATACATTCTATTAAGTATTGATTTGTCATTGAGGACACATTTTATATTTTTTGTTTCTATTTATTAATATCTTTGCGTTTCAATTTTAATTTTCTGGAAAACTCATATTCTGTTTTTGGTACACCTTACTGGATATTAAATTCAATACTAGCAACAAAAAAAACGAACATACTCGACACTACTAAAGATAATTAATAAAAAGTCTCACACAAATAAGAGTCCACAGTTAATAAACTACTTTTATATTTCATGAGATTAAGCCATCGACTTGACTCGACTATATAAAATGTGTATGCCACTGGGAGCGCCACTTACGACTGTAACCGCCCTCGTGGCTTAGTGGTAAGGGTGTCACTTTCTAATTATTAAGTTTCAATTGAAAATCACCTGTCAAACTCAAGGCAAATTAAAAGAGTGTAGTAAAAGTTACGACAAATAAACGGTTTATTGTCCTTTCCTTATTTTATCTACTTGCAATAAACAGTGGGCCTAGCTCGATAGAACATAAGACAATCTTGGTTCAAGGGTGTAGATTCATAAAATTAAGGAAAATTTTGTATGACCAATAACCTGTTGTATGTCAAATACTCTTAAATATTTCGGGCAAATACACCATTTCATCTGTCATTTAACTAGCCTCTAAATTTGACTTAACAACAAAATAATCTGCTAGTGCACAAAACAGCGTAAATTGAATTTTCAAAACACTAAAGTGGCAAAGACGCATCACCTGTGACGGGCAACTACTAAGCTCGTTTTGTTTCTAGCGTGACGTAGCAACAGATGCGCGTTTTTTGTTTCATATCCGGTCCAAAACTGAAAAATTCCGCGTCAATTTGCATTTTCAAGGGACGCTACTTATGTTTCTGGAAACTGGACGGTTCTACCACTGGAATATAGCTCTCCACCTCGTAGACAGTCTAATCTTGAAGAAGTCTAAAAATAATGGACCTACGGCAACGCTTTTCCTGGACCTCTTATCACTTGGAAAACTACACCCACAGATGCTCTGAACACTCGTGCATAACTTTACACACAATTGGTACAACTAATGACTTTTTTGCTCATAGTTTTACATGATAAATGAGCTCAATGCGGCCCCAACACATATTTTTCAAGCTTGTTGGGTTATTAACAAGAAAATGACAGGCAGGTCTCTTAGCAACTAGATATTCAAGTGTTTATATAGGAAACTAGGATTGATAACATGTTTAACCTTATGAACTACAGTTTTTCTTGGAATAATTGTTACAACACTTTCTCTGCTTTTAATTCACTTTTGTTTATAATGCACTGATACACTTGGAGTGCGTTTAACATCTCACTAATTGTCTTTCGATCGGTTGCGTTCCATTTTCATTGCTCTTTGCAATTATTATTTTGCTAGCACGGTTTCGTTTACCTTTCAGCTAATCTGCCTTTTGCTGGCTTATACAGTTTTACTACATAACGCTCATATTCTTTCTGTTTTAAACAAATCATTTTGTATTATGTTATTCACATTATGTCTGACATTAATAAGCTCAATTCCGTCAACTACAAATTAAATTGTATTAACCCTTCCGAGCATTAATCATAACCGAAACTCTGAATGAACCCTTCTAAAACCTGCTTTGTTTCATGCTAACTGTTATCCCTCAAATTATTAGTTATTTCTGCTCACATCAAGTGCACTTATTATTGTAAAGTATTGATTTCTTCCAATAGATAAAATAATTAATACTGCGCTCATGTTGACCTTATTCATTTAGATAATTAGGCAATCAGAATTTCTATTGGCAGTGAACCATTACAATATATTATAAAAGTTACTCCGGGGCACTGTACTCCATTTAGGAGTGTGGCGTGAGATTCGGCAGGTCAGGACCGCCAATTGCCTCTTCTGAAACTCAGTCGCCTAGCGCACCGTTAATGGCGTATTAAGTAAAAAGTTATGTAGTGATTTTATATTATTGGTTTGTTTTATATACAATAATATCTTAAAAATACATAAAAATGTTATTTTCTGTATTCCTCCGCTCCCGCTTAGAGGGTTTTCACGCCTTCCATGTGAAAAATATTGATATTGTAGCACCCGATACACTACCTCTACCAACTCTTTCTCATTCGTTTAAAGCACGCATTGAAACTATTTTCCGTGATACTTATTTCTAATAGCTAAATCGCACATTTTAAAATTTAAACATTAAACAGTGTACTTACTAGTCTTGTCACTATAAAATTCAACACAAATATTTCTATAGTATGGAATTACACAACTGTATATTTGGGTTATTCATGTAACTTTTATTTTTAAGTCTTGTTGTTAATGTTAATTGAACAAAAGCAAAATTAGATAAATTATTATCATATGATTTCTAACATTTAAACAAGCATAAAAGATTCCACTCTAATACACATCGACATGATTTAATCCAATTAACAAAACTGTTTTCACTAGTTTGCAAACAAGACGTTAAAATAAATGTTAAGGCAGCTTAGCTTTTATCATAAATGCTTAAATAAATTAGAGTTAGCCAACTAACATCGCATTACCAATATAAACAATAACATGACGCGACCTTCACGTATGCCAGAGCCAAACAACTTAGCTCAATATTCCGCCTACAGTAAAACCTCTGAAAGCGAAAGAAAACCTTTCTTTTTTTCTATAGTTCGAATGATTTATTAAAGGAAGATCATATTTCAAGCTTAGAAGGGCAAGCTCTAACTCAATTATTCAGCAGCAAACTTAGCGAATTTATTGTTATGGGAATCACAACAAGTGGACGGTGGGTCTCCAATCCTACAATTATAGCAGTTTTTAGGGTTGTTAATAGGTGTAATGCTTTACAATACATTTTGAGGCTATTTCAACGCATTTTTTGCCTAATAGCTTTTCAACCGTTGATGTGTTGTGTGGGTTGAAAATAACTGGATCCCGTCCTTTTGTTTCCAATGGTACTCCTGGTTTAAACAGCATTGTCGTAAATCGTGTGTAGAATGCTTGGAGTCGGAGTATTTTATGAACTTATATGGTTCCTATTGCTGTACAGTATTAAGGGGCTAGGCGCATATGAAGCATTTTCCTGTCCGCATTATCAATAAAGGACAGTATAGCTCTGGTAAGCATTTTTTTCTTTTGCGGCTTCACACCCTAATTATGTTTTCGTTAACTTTGTTTGCGCTATTAGAGGCTACTGTGTGGATCTTGTAGGCATTGCTCCACGTATACAACTGTTACATATTAAAAGTATTTTGGTCCAGCAGCTTTTCCACGCGTTTATTCAGATGAGGTTAGGGCCTGCCTTAGTTTTTGTGGAGATCTAAAGGTACCTGAGCCATAGCTCCAGATGTGCTCGACGTGTAGTTTTCTTACGTGTACCACGAAGCGTGGCCTGCTAGTTAAATAAATGTAATTATAACATCAGTGCGTAATTTCAGAGGCTTTACCTGATGTTGTTTAAAGATTAGAACTCATATCCTTCAAGTTTATTTGCTCATATGTTACTCTATCAAGTGTAACTACCTGGGCTTCATCATTTACACTTTTAGATTACTGAGAATTTCCGGTGCTGAGAGGTATGTTTATTACAGATTAAGAATAACAGTTGTGTCCGTTTTGAACTGCTGATTTGTAAAAAATCAATCTTTAGACATTTTCCATAGCGCTTAAAGCCCCGTGATAGTTAATATTGCATTCTGGTTTTCTTTCCCAGGGAGTAACGTCATTTAGTTGAGTGTGGAAAATATGAAAGTATTTGAATAAATATCTGTCGGTTATAAAGAAATAAGTTGTATTTGGGAAAATGTTAAAATGTAATTACTAAATGAAAGTTAGTTGTTCCAAATTACACATTAGTACTATTTCTAAGTGTGATAATTTCCAGCCCTTTTAGTCAGAATGGTAATACAACGATTGCTCCTATTTAGTTTTGAATAATCAAAGTACCGAAAGCAAGGCTTCCATTTATTTGTTAAAGATATAAGCCATTCCTTGCCTGATCTGCAATAATTACTACTCTCTGATATTTGTAACACAACTAACTGTTCGGGAGAGTTTGTTTATGACAGTAGTTACGAACGTTATTTATACCCTCAAAGCTACGAGTTATAATTATTATATGGTCTTCGGTAAACTTAGGTTTCATTCGTTTTTCCTTGATTTCCTTCGATTGAGTCACTTACTATTTCGTTGCCTCAAAGACTCAGCAGTAAACGTGTCACTTAGAACCTCTTGGCGTCCTCTAATTTAGTTTCCCCTTCTCTTCTGAGCTAGTCGATGACATGTTTTCATTCATTATCGAAATTACAATGTAACAATGTAAATAGATTTATTCCTAGAATTGAAACACCTAGGTTTCTTCAGAATTTTAATTATAGAATGGTAACATTGTGTATTTTAACATAAACTGTAAACTGTTGTCAGGCATAACGCCATTTATTTTTTCTTAATGCTAACAAGTATAAAATAAAATACAGACATATTGATACTGAAACCCAGTAAGTAAAGCGCGAATATCTGAAAAATCTGGTTCTACAATTGCAATCTTATATCGACAAAGGTGAGAACAATAAAACCATTAAATATATACGTGGTATTCCGAAAATAGTTAACAAAACAATTCCTGGGGAAAATAACAGAAAAAAGTGACTCCACTCTCGGCTGTATCATTCTAACGCTTTCGTAAACATTAAACAAACTAAAACAAATAATACAAGCGCTGATAAATTTGCTTTAAATGCTATAAATTTCGTATATCTCAATATTCAAAGTTTTATTGGTAATAAAGACTTATTAATTATATTTGTTGCTGCTATATATATATATATATATTGCGAGTTTTCTTACGACTATCGTCGTCTCTCGCACCCTCTGCGCCACTCTGTTCTATTCTCCCACTGATTATCATCAAGATTTCTACTTCTCATGGCTTCTTGTACCCCTTTCATCCAGGTATTTATAGGTCTTCCCCTCTTCCGTTTTTCTGGAGGAACCCATTCCCATAATCTTTTTGGCCATCTATCGTCAGGCATTCTTCTGAGATGACTGTACCACGACAACTGTTTTCTCTCTATGGTGTTTATAATATTGGTGTAATTTGTTTGAGCGAGGCCCGAATCACCACCGACATCGAGGACTTCGAATTAAACATTGATAATTACACGATGGTGTGTTGTAACTCAACTAGCGGCCACACCGGCGGAATTCTTGTTTTTGTGCGCGACGCGCTAGGGTAGGTCTACTGGATGTCAAGTTGTACGTAAACTGTGGGAACCATTGGTGTGCGGTTATTAAGATTAAAATTGATTCGGGAGAAATAATTTATGTTGGTTGTTTCTACCATTCACCATCAAGTAATCATGGCGAGTTTCTCACGGTTCTTGAAGATTGGTGTGAAATTTTTTTTTCTTTGGTGATGCCAATATAAATTATTTGGCTCAAGACAATAGCCTCACTAAGCGTTGTAAAGTTATTTTACAAACATCCGGATACAAGCAACTCCAACTAGATGCACTAACACTAGCAATACTTTGATATATTATGTTGTTACTAATATAGATTCTTTAGATGTAAGTGTACATCATTCTCCCCAAATTACTGATCATTCTATTATAAAAGTATATATGAAATTTAGCAGTCACATACCTAAGCCTACAATTGCAATAACAAAGAAATACAGAAATTTATCAAATAAATTTAAGTCTACTTGATCGTACGTGGCCCTTATCTTCCACTAATGTTAATGACATATTTAATAGTGTATACGATACCTTTCATGTAATAATTAATCAAATCGCACCAATTAAATGTTCCATTAAAAATAAGCACATATATACACCATAGTTTGATCATGATTGTGCGACAGCCTTTAAAATTAGAGATACAGCTTATAGAACATTTAAATCCAGAGCTGGGCAGTAATTAATTACTTTTTAATTAAATTACTAATTAAATTCCTTTTTATTTATTTGCCTTGGAATTGAATTACTTTTCAAAATGCGGTAATTGTAATTGGGAATTGCCATCTTTGTTAGAAAGTACTTGAAAATTACTTTTTAAAAGTAATTAATTACTGCATTCAATTACTCAATTACTTTCGTGTAATTAAATTACTCTAAAGTATTTAAATTACTTTATAGGTATTTGAATTACTTGTGGTAATTGAAATTACTCGAGGTAATTGAATTACTTTGTGGTATTTATTACTGAATTACTGACCTCGATAGGGTGCTATTTCTCCAGAACGCATAAATAAGATAAGGTCTTAGTAAGTTACATATTAAGCCAATCGCAGGGTATTCCCCGCGCAATATAAGCCTAATTTATTATTTCCTCTGACGAGTCGAATAACAGCAACTTCGGCATTTTGTATGACGCGTCCACGAGCACTAGTGCGTGTATCTGCAGCTTGTAATAGTGAGAGATGCTAAGTGTAAGACGCTATAAGAATATTTGCGGTAAGTACATTACAGATTACAATACCTACGGTAAAATAATAATTTTAAATAGCTTCATTAGACGATATTGGTTCATAATGATTATTTATTCATTTCAATTTGCTTGTTTTAAACGATTCGTGCAAGTGTAACAGACGTTAAGTCCAGAAAATTACGTTTTTGAGTGAGGAATTGAATTAAAATAAAATGTACCTAATTGCAAAATCCCATGTCTGGTTGACTCAAAAATGCATTATGGCGTATGGTAATTTTAAAACGCCGCCGCATAAGTTTACCGTATTCTTGCATTGAACATTTTGTAAATTATCCATTCTTTGTCGCTTTCTTGCCTTGTAATGCTCATATGCTGCTTTGTATACGGGCACTAGTGCATAATTTTTATGGACTGCTGCAGCATGTTAGCTTCTATTATTATTAAAAAACCCCTTGCTAATTACGAGACATTCAAATATTGGCTTCTTAATGATTTTACACAAAATTCCATTTAGTTTTTTAAAGGAACAGTGAATAGTGACCCAATTTACGTAATTTCAGTTATATTTTATTGCCCTAAACTTAAAATCAATAGGTATTATTAAAGATGTTAATAACATTTTGAAATTTGCAGTAAAAATATGAAAGCAACCTGAGCAATTTAATTGTCGAGCGTTCACAGTAATTTTCTTATTCGGTGTGTTCAAAAAGAAATTACTTAAGGGTTGGCCATGGAATATAAAAGTATTGGCAACAGCAAGCTTTAGAATTCATTAACATAATCGCTGTTGTTGCTGTCATAAGTTTACATTATACGCTGTTATCGCTATTGAAAATTCTAAAATTTGCCATATTCAACCCTTATGTAATTTCTTTTTGAACACATAGTATAAAGGTCACTTGAATGTAAAAATGACTTCATTGTTACGCGCTTGAACAAATGTCTTGTTTTTGTATCTAAAGTACGAATTCTTATTTCAATCAGCCGTTTTCAACTAGGTTTGTCAGTCATCTGTCAACTTTCAACGGTCCCTGATCAACATCAAATTGATATTTTGTTTTAAAATTTCAGAAGTTACCTAATAAATTTTTAATAACTATTTGTATTACTAGGGAGGAAAATGTATCATTCCCTCCCGCAGATGTAGTTTAGTTCTTCAGAGTTTGCGAGAACAGTACCTAATCAATTTATTGTAATCATGCAAGGGATGAAATGACGTTTTAGTCCAGAGTTATACATACAACACTTTTGCATTTTATGATGGGTCTATCTCTTGTAATCAGCTGCATTCAAAAATATTTAAATATGAAAACCAGGAGGCTAGTTGATTTATTATTAATAATAATCACATTGTCTCCCGTCTCTAATGGCAACGGCAGTCAATGTATTATATTCCCTCCCACTGCCATTGGAAACTAACCAGGGACCTAAACGTATATTTTCCCTATACCCCTAACAGGCGACAGAACATGTCACTGTCGTATAAAGGGGTTAAAAAAAATATTTTCGAACAGAGCCAACAAAAAATGCTCAAGTTGCGCCAATTGGATCGTTCTTCTAGAAAATCTAAATAGGAATTTGCTGTCAAACACTTAAGAAATCCAATGCTCCACCCTGTATACTTAGGTAAGTTACATATTTTCGTCATTCAGCCTCATGTTAAGCATATTTAATTATGATTGTTCTACAAGTTAAGAAAAGTGAACGTTTTTCAACGTTTAATTTACGAGCGAGTGATGCAAAGGGTTGTGAATTAATTTATCAGGAATATGGAAAAATCACTGTTTTCTATAACCATTTAAAAATGAACAACTTTCTTCACGTTTTACCCCAACTGAAAGCGCCAGTTCCGGGACCAGTGATAGAATATCTCGTAACATTAACTTTCGTCTCTAGTGACGAAAGTAAGTGGTTGCAATTTCAGATATTAAATGCATTCTTCCATATCCAATTGTAACCATCATTCGTTTTCTTAAGAAAGGGGGGAGCCCCGAGGATGCCCTTCAAGAGGGGCGGAGCCCGAGTACCCCCTTAGAGAGCGGCGGAGCTCCGAGGGCCCCCTTAAAGAGGGGCGTAGCCCCGACGGCCCCCTTGGAGAGGGGCGGAGCCCTGAGGGTCCCCTTAGAGAGGGGCGGAGCCCTGAGGGCCCCCTTGGAGAGGGGCGAAGCCCCAAAGGCCTATTTGAAAAGGGGCAAGTCCCTATACCTTTTTACTGAAGGGACTTTGTAGTAAAGTATATTAGGTTTAATCGGTTTATTATAACTTAAGGAATCTATGCCAAATCGGTGTTCCATTTTTTTTTATAATTGTTATCCTTGAATTTATTTATTTACTTACATCTTACATCAAAATAAACTAAAAACTTTTGGTTTTGGTGAACTGTGCATGTAGCTAGAAGATTTAATTATCAAAAAACCGTCAAGAGTGATAAAGTATTATGTTACTATAGTTAACAAAACATAAAAATTAAGCATTTTTAGATAACGATTACGAATCGACACGACACTAATGATAGTTGCAACTTGCAAGAAAATTCTACTAAGTACAACTATATGACAATCATTTTTATTGAAAGTAATTGATGTTGTACAATTACAATTACTAAGTAATTGGTAATTGAATTACTATTTCCTGTGAGTAATTGAATCTCTGGTAATTAAATTACTACATTGGGCGGTAATTGGTAATTATTAATTAATTAGTTTTTAAAAGTAATTTGCCCAGCTCTGTTTAAATCCAGCAATAACTTTGATAAAAACAAAAATTGGTATGAGTACAAAAAACTAAGAAATAAAACTGTAAATTTAATTAAGAGCAAAAAGAAAACGTATTAGCATTCGAAAATCGATGGGCATAAGAATGATACAAAACAAATGTGGAAAACTTTAAAAAATCTAGTTAATCCTCAAATAAATAATAGTTATAAATGTAACATAGTGTTCGAGTATAGCAATGTGCAAGTGACAGCTGTTACTGATGTGGAGAAAGCTGAACATTTCAATAAATATTTTATTAAGAGTATAGAGGATATTGTTGAGTCCATTAGTGATAGTAATAGTGATAGATATGATCGTGATGATGTGTATAGTGTTCCTAGTGATTGTAGATTTACCGACTTTGATATTATTTCTATTACAAAACTTAAAGAAATACTTAGAGGAATGAAGAATACATCTAATTCACATGAACTGTTAAATGGTAAAGTGATAAAAAGTTCTATGGAAGTGGTTGGACATGTATGGGTTAATTTAATTAATGCGTCCCTACAAACTGGTATCGCGCCAGATAAGTTAAAAACCAACCACGTTACACCGATCCCGAAAATTAATTTAACACTGCAGAAGCGCTTAATTTTAGACCAATTAATAGCTTGCCATACTTAGAAAAAATGCTTGAAAAATGTGTATATGAACAAATTCTGTCATATTTTAACCGAAATAATTTATTTATAGCTAATCAATCTGGCTTTAGGTCTAATCATTCTTGTGAAAGTGCGCTTCAGCTTACTATTTCTCAATGGAAGAAAGCAATCGATAACAATCTATATACTGTCGCAATTTTTTTGGACCTAAAGCGAGCGTTTGTAACAATCGAGAGGAATATTTTAATTCATAACATTAAGTCCTATGGTATTGGTGGTAATGTCTTGAAATGGTTTATTAATTACTTAGAAAATAGGTATCAGGTTACTAAGATCAATGAAACTGTCTCTAGCCAGATTGTAACAAACCATGGTGTTCCTCAGGGTAGTGTATTGGGGCCATTGTTGTTCATTATTTACATTAATGATATTGTAAAAAGTTGTAATTGTGAATTCATTAACCTATTCGCAGACGATACGTTACTAGCGGTATCATATGAAAATTTGAATGTCGCTATTGACAAGATTAATGTGGAACTGGAAAAAATTACCAAGTATTTAAATACAAATAAACTAAAGCTAAACACTGCCAAAACGAAGGCAATGATAATTTGCACAAAATCGAATTATAAAAAAGTTGACAAAAATCGTGTAAGGGTTCAGATTTATGGAGAAGACATTCACGTTGTGGAAGAAATTAAATATTTGGGTTTTATTATCGACAACCGTCTAACTCTTAGTAGGCACTTCTAAAATCACGGTATACAATACAATTATTAGGCCACATTTTGAGTACTGTCCTACTCTTTTATATTTTCTTGGTAAATATGAACTTTCTAAATTACAAATATTGCAGAATAAAAGTATGAGGATTATTTTGAGATGCAATAAGTACACACCAATTGAATTTATGTTAAATGCGTTATGTTGGTGGCCCATTGCAACTCATCTAAGATTTAATATGTTAACTTTTGTATATAAAATTAAGAACAACTTACTGCCGGGATACCTTAATAACTATATTACCATAGGGTTTCAAATTCATAGACATGACACACGAAATAAACAAAACTTATATATCACAAAACAGAATTTAATACAAACTATGAATTCACTATTTTCTAAGGGATTTAACGATTACAATACACTACCGTTCAGTATAAAACAGGCTAATAATATAAATAGCTTTAAAAGAATATTAAAGGAATAGAGCGCCAGCGTGGCTAGGTGGTTAGAGCATTGGACTGCGGCGCGGAAGTCTGGAGTTCAAATCCCAGATCGATGCCTGGCGGACGGCCTACCCAGTCGCTTTAAATAATTGGGAACCTGCGTTCGAAAGAACAAGGGGTAATAATGCGGTTGTCTAATGCGTGATGCTCACCACATCACCACGTGTCATGAAATTGACGAGCGACATCCGGGTGTGAGAGAGAGGATACGGAAGCTCTGACCTTCCGCCTTGCAGGCCAAGCTCCTTCATGGGGTGTTAGTGCCTCACCATTATTATTATTATTAAAGGAATACCTCAGTAATGTTCAATAAATAGGCTTAGACTGTACATTTATGTATTTCATTGAAATAAATAAACTCATGTTATTATTATTATTATTATATTATTAAAGCAAGAATTCCTTCCCCACTTGTGACGCTTGAGAAGCGCGAAAGTAAATTTAAACCAGTGTTTCTCTACCTTTTTGTACGGGCAACACATATCTCATTAGCTGTAACTTACCTAAGCAAAGTATAAGAATCGAAATTTTCTGGGTAAAATGGTGGAATTATGTATCAAGAGCCCGTGGTGTAAATTTCATAGCATCAGGTGCAGAGCACCGAGAACTATAATACGATAAAGGCCTGAAGTGCATACGAAACTTCATGTGTAATCAAAATTTAAAAATGCAGATCCATATTATTTAAAATGTTGTGATATCAAAACACCGCAATTCTTACAATTATTTTAGCTATACAGCCTGATTAAATTATTATGCAACAACTTGTACTGCATAATGGGTTGCCTACAAGTGGTTACATGATAAGTTACTCACCCTGTATAGTTTTGTAGATAGGTGTGGTTTTCGTTAATATGTGTGTATACATAATAACTAATATGACGTCAGCGGGCCGTAAAGTTATTTTTTGTCGGCTAAAATGGCATCAGGGGGCGATAAAATCCTTTTACACTAAAATAGCTGACGTCATTTAGCAGGCGAAAGAAACATTATCGCTCAAGGTCTGAAAAGTGTAGAACATGCCTTTTCGGCCCTTGGGCGATACAATTCTTTTTCGTCCGCAGACGTAAAAGAATTTTATTTCGTTTTACTGCCCTCGATAGTAGGCGTAATATGGCTCTTATAGCAATACCAAAAACCTACAAATCTAGAAACCATAGCACACCAAAGATGCACAGCGCCAGTAAAACAATGGCGTAGTAATCTGTAGCCAAATTACTGAATCCGTGAATTTTGTCCATTTTGATAATTAAAATAAAATAAAATGTTCTTTATACCACGTTCATAATCACGATCATAGACTTTAATACATAAATAACTATTCACACAGTGACTTTCACGCTGATGATGCAAGCTGCAAGGTCTTGCGAAACGTTAGTGAATATGGATGCACAAACAGCAAAACGGCCAAATCTGCCTAAGTATCCTCGTTCTCAAGATACTCAAACTACACGAGCCACCAGAGAGCATGGCCACCGCGCGGGTTTTTGCTCGACTTTACAAGGTGTAAGGCACATTAAGCCAGAAAATTCTGGGTGTTCATATACAAATACTACGCGGTCTAAGCCGAAATTCTATGCTAAAGAGAATAATTCGTGTAACCGCGAAAGCCTCAAACAATCCATACATAAATAACTATTATTGCCCAAGCTACAGATAATGACATATACGTCGGCCATAGCAAAATATTGAGAAACAATGATTTAGATATACTTTCAGTTTCAGCGTTTCAGAATTTTCTTCGCAGCTTTTGAACCGGACCTTTAAGGTCTGGACACACATTACATGACCTTGCCACGAAATACGGGTTAAGATCTCCAGGGAAGTCGCAAGAGATGTGACAGGGGATTGCAAATGTTCTAATAATAATATTTATGCACGATCGGTCATTAATATACGCTTTTTAAACCTCATTTACAGGCGTAAAGTAAGACTTTTTGCCCTTGAGCGACAAAATTGTTTTTCGCTTGCTAAATGACGTAAAAGAATTTTATTGCCAGCTGACATTATTTTAGCCGGAAAAATAGTTATTTATGTATTGAGGGCATTATGAAGATGTTTATGCCCTTTCGAGAACTACAAGTTTACAAGGCTGAGAGTCTCTGACCCGAGGGCTTATAAATCGCGAGATGGCTATGAACATCAAGTAATGCCCGTGGTGCATACAACGTTTTATTTTCCACTTTGAATACACAAATAACTTGAAAATATTGCAGAGCAGTCCATAACGCCTTAGGGCGCCCGCTGCTTTATATACCTCGTATCACAGATATAAACAACTAATTATAGATCAGTGAAAAATAAAATAATTTTACGGCCAGCTGACGTCATATTAGTTATTTTGTATAAGTATAAGTTATAGTTAACAAAACAGATGTCGCCGTACAAAGACCTCTACCTTTTTGTACGGCGACAACACTGGTTTAGATGTATTTTTGCGCAAGTTTCAACGTTTCGACGTTGATTTGCGTATTTTCATCGAAGCTTTTGAACCTACAAAAGTGTTATTGACTATCTTATAACATAAAATCGTTGCCCTCTTTGTATGTTTGCGTGTAACTATGTTTGTTCGCTATCTCCTCCGAAGATACTGGACCGATTAAGTTGTATGATGGCTTAAAAGTGAGCTAATTTTGAGACTTAGATCGTAGGCCGGTTTTTATTTCCAAAAAAAGTGCGAAAAAGTTGTAATTTAATTAACTCCTCTAGGCAGCAGAGCGGAGCGCTTATCGCCGTGCACTATTAGCTCGGGTGCGCGCATTATTCAAACAAGAAAGGATGGTCCTGCGGTAGGGTGCTGGCTTATCACGCGGGTGGCCCGGGTTCGATCCCGCCGATGCATCCTTTTTTTAAAATTTATATTAACGAATCTCTTTTGCGAACCGAAACGTAGTTCGGGTGACTCACTAGTAATACATAAGACCTGAATATGTACATCCAACGATTTCTAAAAGCGGTTCGAAAGTTTACAGTCCTCCTTGGCTACCCCAATCAAAGGACAGAGTTTGAAAGAAAATTGAGACAATCTTCCCATATATTTTTAACCGGAAACACCACCGATTCAAGGCAGACTGACAAAGTTATAACCTCAATGACCGGAACAAGGCCGGAACACGGATATGTGTGGTTTCTAGAAGAACAGGCCGAGAGACAACCGTATGACGGCCGTGCTCCGGCCCTGCCCTGGCATGGTCCGGTAATGTGTGTCCAGACCTTTTATTCACCCTGTTTACTTTAGAAACCACCTTACCACGTGCTTTAATACAATATTGATTTCTAAAAAATTCTCACGTCACAGGTGTATGCAGACACAAGACTAAACAAATATTAAACTAAACAAACATTCTCAAGTATAATCAATACATTGAATATATAAATCTATAGGAAAAACGTGTAAAACACCATAAATGTTTTTGATATAAAAGTTGAACGATCGTTTATGTTTAATAAAGATTAAGCAATAATTATTGAAAAAGCCTACTAGTAGGCTTTGCTCTAAGTCACGTTACCGTTGAAAAATTGAATAGCTTATATATTTTTGATAGTTTTATTTCTAGATTGTCAGGAATAAGTAAGTGACAGTTGAAAAAGTGCTAATAGAGAAATTCACAACGGAACAATGAACTGATTTTATTTTAAAAATCGGAAATTTTAGGTAAACAATACTCTTGCGAAACTTGGCATTCGATTAATTGGTCGGCACATTCACCCAACTTGATTTCACTATTTTCGTTAGTCTTATTTGAAAGAACGGATGTATAATAACAAGCCCCAGTAGCTTAAAGACAATTCAAGCACTACAGCCAGAAATATTGAGATCCGTAATGGAAAATACTCGGAAAAGAGCTCTTCTCGCCAAGGCCGAAATGGACATCATTCGCCTGAAATTGTTTTCCATAAATAAAGTTAAAAATATTCCAACATTTGTGTTCTTAGTTCAATCTTCTTTGATTTATTTATTCTTAAAAATAAATTCGTTCTTTGATTTTTCAAGGGTAATGTGACTTATGGCCCACCCAGTACTACGTTAGCAGGGGTAGTCAGTTTGAAAACTTTCATTAGAGTAATAACTCATTGGCCTTTTCTTTCTACTACGGAAAAATTTGCATAGTTTATAAAAGTTTGATAAAAAAGTCAGTTATCGTTCACTACACATTTTAGTTACATTTTTCTACTGATTAAAACATTTGCTAAACTTACAGTGACTGTACGTAAAAGTTGAACAATAATCAAAACTACAGAAGTATATACAGGGAGATTCTAAAATAAAGAAACACTCTTTGCAGAAGCATTGTACAATCAAAAAGGTATAATAAACGCGTGTCGGCAAATAAATTCTTTCTAAGATATTAAGCTTTAAAATTTTAAGAAGGTAATTACGAAACCAATTTATATGAATTTTATGCTAACAAACTAAACTGTAATGCAATCTGTCGATTTAGAAAAGACTTAAAAAGTCTTCCAGCCTCTTGGCCACAGCCATTGTCATATCCGCTTTTTCACAAAAAGTACAATTTACGATTGCTATACTAAAACTGTATTTTCCTTTTTACTTCCTTTTACAAAAGAGGAAGTATGGATTCACCCCAAAAATTCGAAATTGAGTTTTTCAACAGATTATCACTCTCTAGCGTCCCCTGAACTCTAAAAACATGTTTTTGTTCATTAGTCTGTCTGTTTGTGTGTGAACAGAATATCTCAAAAGCGAAGAGAGGTATGAGTTGGAAAATTCATATATAAGTTTTGTGTACTATCGAGATACGACAGCAAGCTTTTGAGGAAAATCGCATAACCGGAAGTATGTGTTTACTCTTGTGATTTTTCAGTTTTTTCAAAGGTTACATTTTTATTACATTTTTAATATGTACTGATGTGAGATAGGTGATTTTCCAGTTGAACACATCTAAAATGGGTTTCTACATGGGATTTTAGAGAACTACTAAATTTGAAAATCTGGAACGTTGGCCATGTTATGTGTAAGAGCGATTATAACTACAATATTTTGACTGTGATATCACATCCGGTTGTACCGGATTTTTTTATTGTATAATGTAGTAGGGAAGCTGAAAACGGATTTTTGGCCAATTATAAGATCACTGTAAAAAGAAGTTTTACCTATGCGTGTATCACACTAGATTTTTTCCGTCAAACTTCAATAGTGCAGTTACTTGATCAACAACTTCACTAAGTAATTTTGATAACATTTGATAACATGAGCATAGAATATTTCTGCAAATTTCCCCTTACTTTAGAAACTATCTGCCAAATAACTAAAAATAAAGTTTTATAAAGATGTTTGTGAAAACAGCTTACTTTTCTCATATTTTGTTGCAAGTCTATTTCGTTTTAATTTGAAGTTTTTTTTTGAAATTCAGATGATTCTAAATATTATAATATCATTTTTATTATGCATATAACTGCAAATTTTGCAATAAACGCAAATTTTACAATAAGTGTATGTTTCTTTGCATATATAGTACGTTTTGTGATTTTTAAATTACATCGTTATGTACATTTTAAAATCTTATAGCTTGTATGGGTTTGTTAAGAAATTTAAATTTAACTATTTCTTAGAAATATATTGCTTTGTACATTTTTACCTAATTTTACTCATTCCGTGAAAGGGTGTAAATGCCATATTAAGAAATACAGTGGAACAATAGAATGTGGCAGAATAATATACAAAGCGAATCAGCTACACTGCCACTCACATTACAACACTGGTTCAGACAATTAAAACACTGGAATCAACAAGCGAAACCCTAGTAAAAATTGAGAAATAATAGCAAACATTCAAAAATATCTTGAAAGTGCATCAGGCAAAGTTGCCAAAAAAGCGCATAATAAACTTGAAATGACATTAACAACCAAATTTCGTTTTTATTCGATATTGTGCGATCAACTGCAGAAAACTTGGTACAGTATAAATATGCAGTAACACCTTCACGATAAAAAAATATTTTGTCTGACAGGCGACAAAATTTTACTACAGACACTTTAGAAAAGTGTATTCTTTACCACTTTAATAGTGATTAAACCATCATTCTAGGCTATTTGTGTTTAATTTAATAAACTTATTTTATCAATATTAGAAACACGTTTAATTTAGTGCTTTTAGTCTATAATATTTCTTTTTATCTCATATTAATATTAAATAGAAATTTTTGTGCCTAGCTGTACTTTAAAAGCAAAGTAAATTGTTTGCTATGCCAATTAAAAGTAACTATAATTTTAAAGAATTATACGTTTCCTATTGTGTATATGCATATTGTACTTAATAATTATTTTTATATATTACAATTGACGTTGAGTTTAAACTCGATCAGCATGTGTGCAGCAATGTAGATCAAAAAGGTAAAGTTAAAAAAACGAGCCAAAACAAAAATTACTGCTGAACTTTAAACTCAAATTAAAATTACATCTTTAATAAGTATTTACATAAAGTAATGGTTGCATGCAATATTGAATATTCCATTACATAACTTGAATGCTCTGCCTTTTTGAAAATTTTATGGAAAATACACAAAGGAAAAAGTCGTTTGCAGGAGAACAACTTCCAGGTCTTGCATTCTGAAGCTCTACGAGGAAAATCGTCAAGATTTGTTTTAGTGGCGACGAAACTATATTCTGTTCACATCGTTTTTGCATGAAGGTTGACCATAGCAGTTTCCCCAATTTAGCTGTGTAAAATTACTTTGTTGTGTTTAAATGAGTGGGTAGCGGGTGGACACCCTTGTGCGACCCCGGCACAAGGTAAGTCCATTTCAGGGACGCGACCCTGCCCGTGCGCGAGCCACGACTTTCTTTCCACCCCAAATACCGGCAGAGAAGCGTGTTCTAATCCCAATTCTTCATCAAACCTATATTATCCCTATATCTACCCAGGAAAGTAACGGGCACCTACTTCAAATATCCCATTTTTTTCCAAGAGAATCAAATGATTTCAGTTAAAGTTAAAAATACCGGAAGTAAAATACATCCCCCAATCGGATCTCCGAGGGGGATGACCTTGAGAGGAAAATCTAATATTATTGGGACATGGAATGTCCGCGGCCTTCTGCAAGTGGAAAAGCTGCATCTATTAGAAAAAGAACTTGAACGCTACATCATTGCCATTACGGGAATATCTGAAACGCACTGGAAAGGAAGTGGACACTTTAGGACAATGAATGGCAACACGGTCCTCTTCTCGGGCAATGATACACAAAGCAAAAATGGTGTGGCTATAATACTAACAGCAGTTTTGTGCCAGTATCTGCTATCGTACAACATCGTAAACGATAGATTTTAACAGCCAACCTACACTCTACACCCATGAATATCAATATAGTGCAAGTCTACGCTAGCGATGAAGAGATAGATCAGTTCTATGGGGAACTGGAAGAAACCCTGCAATGTATTCCAAATAGAGAGATAACACTAGTGTGTTGGGATTTTAATGCCAAGGTTGGTAATACTTTGGATGACGACCATATTAGAAACGTAGTAGGAAAATATGGCCTTGGCGAGAGAAATGTACGAGGAGAAAAACTAGAGACTCATCGCCCTGCTCTCGCATGCAAGCAAAGTTATGCTCAATGTCTTACACGAAAGGCTCAAACCATACTTATAATGGCAAATACCAGCTGAGCAGGCGGGCTTTGTAAAAGGTAGAGATACGCGAGAGCACATATTAAACATGAGGCAGATTATAGAAAAGAGCCGTGAATTCAACAAGCCGGTATATATGTGTCGCTAAACACTTAGTATCAATTATTCAGGGCTGTATATGAACACCAAAGCCGCAATACAACTAGACGGCTATCTCTCAGAAGACCTAGGGATAAACAAAGGAATAAGGCAAGGCTGTATTCTCTCCACAATTCTTTTCAATATATATGGAGAAATATGTTATGAGGAAGACGCTGGAAAACTGGGACGATGGAATTTCTATTGGAGGAGTAAAGGTAAATAACCTACGATGCTGATAAACTAGACCAACTAATACGACAACTAGAAGAAGAAAGCCTTGGACTGGAAATAAACCATGAAAAAACCAAAATCATGATAGTCGACAGAAAAAACAACAACAGACCTGACATAATACAAATTAGACAATGTTAAGTGGTTACCCAGTTTATTTATCTGGGGGTGTTAATAACATACTGGTGGCTGTACAAAAGAAATCAAGCGCAGGTGCGAAATGGCAAAGGTGGCAGTAAGAAGCATATATAAAACTTGGAACGATAGTGCAATGACAACGAATACAAAGAAACAAATAATAAAAACAATTATCCTCCCAATAGCTCTCTACGGATGCGAATCCTGGAGTTTAAAAGCAAGGGATAAGATGAAAATTGACGCCCTAGAAATGTGGTGTTGGAGGCGTATATTACGTGTTCCTTGGACAGCACGGAGAACCAACGAGTCTATACTCCAAGAAATAAAGGAACCAGATCGTCTGTCACAAACAGTGAATGCCCGGATACTCAAGATCTTTGGGCGTATATCCAGAAGAGAGAACGATAATCTGGAGCGACTAATAGTATATGGGAAGATATGGGGAACTAGAATGAGAGGCCGCTCACCCAGAAGATGGGCAAAACAAATTAAAGAGAGCACTAACTCCACAATTGTACAGGCAACTCGCACTGATAGAGACAGAGGCCGATGGAAGGCAATTGTTAAAACCGCTACAGGAAGCCGTAAGTGAAATGTGATCACGACCCTTCTGACAAGAAGGAAACGAAGAAGAAGAAGAGTTTAAACGAGGTTTACATTTGAGATTATGGTTATCAAATACTTTTAAGTTAGAAAACATTACAAAATATTTTTTTTGTATGTATCCAGTTTCAGAAATTGTGTAATTAGAGACATGTTTAATTAGGTACATCGTAGGTCTTGTAATACTTCAGAGTTTAAATATTTTTCCACATGTACTATCAAAGTAAGCAGTCTATCTGGCAACAATATTCTGTTCTGTCAAATGACAGTAAATTTGTTAAGGGTTATCGAGGTTATACAAAAAATAGAAATTGCGGTTCTCTTCATGTGCAACTTAACAACAAAAATCAAGGCCAACCTTCATACAAAAAAGAAGTGAATTCAATATATGCTAAGATATATACAGTGAATTTATTTTAATGGTTAACATAGCAGTTTTGTTTCTATGTCTACATTAAATCATACAGGTCACTTCCATAGTTACTAATGAAATCAATAGATTAGAACGTTTATTTTAAGAGTTAACATACGAATTTGAATTAGGTACTTGCTAATAAGAAACTTTAATTTTGTTACCGGGATGTAGGTATGCAACTAAAAAGTAGATACGTAGAAACAACTTGTGTGTTGTATTTTTCCTTCAGTGGTATACATTAGGATAATTTTTAATTGTCGTTTTGGCAAGTAATAATTCCTATGTTAATTCGTAAAATACACACCCTAATCTATTGGTCTCATTTGTAATGATGGAAATGACCTGTATGATTAAATGGCGGCATAGAAACGAAACGCTTATGTTAACTATTAAAATAAATTCCCTGTATATAGCAACTGCTACTGTCGCTACTTTAAACGGTAGTTAAAGAGTTACTTGAAGGCAACCATCTAACAATTTCACTTTTAGTTAACGAAACCCTTTCGTTTCTCTATTTGCTGAATCAAATTCCCGTTAATAGATTTTTTATACGATAACTGATAGTGACGCATATACATAGTATGGTAAAAGCAAGCCAATGTTATTTTTTTTCTCTCATTCAGTTCATATTACTTCTTTGGCACACGCTATTAATCGAGTAGCAGAAGCCTTTAGAACGAAGTTCCTATTAATACTTATACCGGGTGTTCGTTCTCAAAGTCGAACATAGGTGATTAACATTGTATTGAACGTTTTTGTCGATTCCTGCTCGCCAATTCAACTTACAGGGAAGGTAATGGTATCAATGGAAAGATAAAATTATTACGCATCAAATGATACCAATAATAATATTCAAGTTGCGATTTTTATTTTAAAATACTAATTCAAAACTTGGGAATTTTTAAATATGATATGCCTTGCTTTTCAAGTTCGATAGCATTTGTCAAAAAAATGGTAATTAGCTGGCTTAAATTAAATATTTTCTGTCAACGTCTTTTTATTATTATTTCAATGAAGAACGAGTGAATCCACTAATGTTAATTGTCTATGTTCCACTTTGAGAATGGACACCCGGTATAAACAGAGTAAGGAGAAATAGTTATTTGCATACCAACGCACTGAAGTTTAACTTTCTAAAATAAATGTGGAATTTAGTAAAATAAAAAGTGATAAAAAGAACTTCAGCGCCGAAGAGCAAATTATGTTTTTGATTGAAATCGAGAAATCGTGAAATTAAATTTTTTAACCAACTCTTGTAGGTTATGTTGGCCCTTTCTGTCACCCCATCAACTGGAAGAAATCGTAAAGCAATGGATTACTACACTGCCGATTTGCTGTACTTTAATGATACTTTCTTCTTTATTCACTGCCGTTTTCAAAAAGAGTATTTTTAAAAGAATATGTGTTCGAGGAGCTTCGTTACCTATACAACCAATTCAACCACATAAAAAACTTGGAGATCAGCTGCTCTGCTTTATGGGGAACATTATCAGAATTTCAAAGAAGTAGTTAACAGTTTTGATTCAAGTTGTGCTCAGTCTGTGGAGGATTGTCGACAGATTCCAAACAGCCCTGAATTAGCAGTTCAAGTATCTTTCATAAAAATCATTTTTTTAAAGTGGTGGTTCTATGACCCCTCTGTGCTCTGAAGCCTTGCCCGTCGAAAATCGAGAAAGAGTTCCATTGTGAGGAGTTAACGACTACCATAGGTGTTAGCGTGGTAGTCGGGGACCATACGATCTTTAAAATCCTTTTCGCGTCATCGAGAATGGAACCCGGGCCGCTGGTCTGAGAGGCGAGCATTTGCTCGAGGGGCCATCCGCTCACATTAAAAATTTGTATCACAAAATCAACTGCTTTGTGGACCATTGGTATTGGTCGAAAACTTAAATTACATTTTAAACAAAACTTAAGGTACGGCATGCAAAAATTTTACGATCCAATTAAAAATAGTGGACAATCAACAAGAAAACGTAAGGTGAGTTTTAAATGGTGAATTTTCCACTGCTGAGTAGGACAAATCTTTTGTTTTCCAAAATTTATTATTATTTAAATATAACCGTATACCATCTTGTATTGGGGAAAGAAGCTTTCCATTTGCAAAACTATACTGGACATTAATTATTCAAGCTACGCTTGAAAGTAAGTAATTTGGGTTATTGCAGTACTTAAGTTAGGAAATATTATGTCACATCTAGTTCACAATTTGTTATATTACGGTCTATTTCTGTGTAAACGTTGTATGCTATCAGGTTGAGCTACAATCGCTTATCTGTATTTCTTATTAAATAACAGCTTTATCGGCGCTTAAGCTCGCGCAATAGAACGACTAGTCCAGTAGATCGCTGAATTAGCTAAACACCAAAACTAGCATAAACTTGAACTTGAAATTTATGTTTAAATACAGTGTGTATGTAATTTAATTTTTAATACAGGTTTTAACATCGAGCTGTTGTAATGGCTATTCTGCTCAACAAAAGAAACATGCTTAATCCTTTGATCCCTCAACAACAAGTTTTCAACCTCTCAGTAAATAACTGCAATATTAACCTGGTCCCCTCAATCGACAATGTGCGTTCTCTGGATTGCTTTCTAAAAAGTGAAATAATTGGGAAGACTTCATACAATAAGCGTGAAAATGTTCTTCTTGATAAGGTTGAAAAAGATATGGTTATTGAAATAATTGAACCATAAACATATAATTAGATTGAAGAATATTGTAATATTTTGATTCGCCTTTTGGTTTTAGGGTGCATGATCGTTCATCGTACATTAAAAAATATTTGCATTCATTTTTGTACTACATGCTTATATTGTACTAACGCTTTTTGTATTTGCAATTAAAGCTACTGAAAATAAATTGTGGTGTTAATTTATTATAAAAAAATATGATGGCTACATGTGGTAGACTGCTGAGAGTGTTATTGCTTGCGAATAAAGACCTAGTATTTCTGCAACTTTTTATACCTTTAAGTAGCATATATTAGTGGATATAACAGGAAATCACTGCATATGTTGTATATATTTTTACAGCATATTTTCCCACCTTTAGAACAATTATACCATGAAATTTTCGAATTCCTAAAAATTTGCTAAAAAATATCCAAATTCTACTCAGGCATCATTGCATGATTCATAGAGAATCAATCACTACACTCTCAAAAAATATACCCACGACTACACTCATTTTTATGAACTGTTATTTATTTTCCTGATTGTATAAAGCGAGACCTTTAAATGCAATAATATGTTTTGCAATGTGCGACGGCATGGGAAGTGGCCATTCGAAATTATAAGTAACAAACGACGTACAGGATTTGACCGTGTCATTATTGAGGTCGAAAAACTCAACGTTTCGCCCACTTTTGTAAGAAGCTTCATCGAGAGGAAAAGTAAAAGAGCACGGTAACTCAACGTGTAAAACACGCCAGAGGCGAAACTCTTCTAACGATCAGAAGGAGAAAGGCGTTAATTTTTAAATATTGATACTCATTTAAGAACGTTTTCGGACAAATTTGAGTGTTATTAATTTGAAAACCATAGTTTGCTGTTCAAGAACCAGTGTCTCCTTAGAAGAAAAATATTTATGTTTGTGAAATGAGCGTATTGCCGTGGCTGCTATAGAATCTAAGTTGCGATTGCTGATTTAGAACGATATGTGGAAAAATTATGTAGCTTCAAACATGCGTTTGTTTAAGTATAATAACATTGTATTTGTTTTTGTACTGTCTGAATTATATTTCTAAAATTCCTGTTAACCGTGTTGTTTTACGTAAAATAAGTAAATAATCGAAACATTATGTACACTGAATACAATTCCTCATAATTTATGAAAGTTACTTAGTAATTATTTGGTTTGCTTGATCTAAGGCTATTTTATTGTAATCACAGTAGGCGAAATGCTGCATACATTTTTAAACAATCAGAAGGTATTGAGATTGCAGCTGATACAGTAAGTACTTCTAAAAACTCTTTCTGTTCCATTTAAAACACAAGTTTTCCTTGAAACACAGGATTTCATATCTTTCAAAATCTAAAGTATGTAAATATGTTGTGGTTCAGAAGTAGCACATTCTTCTACCTATCTCAAATATTTGATTAACAATACTTATCACTGTAAAATTCCAACAAATTGTAAATTAAGTCAAGAGCAGTTATTAATACGGTAATA
Source organism: Agriotes lineatus (assembly GCA_940337035.1). NCBI lineage: Eukaryota > Metazoa > Arthropoda > Insecta > Coleoptera > Elateridae > Agriotes > Agriotes lineatus. The sequence continues at coordinate 109,382 of CALNHX010000346.1, forward strand.
CATTGTAACGTTAACCTTTGTATTATCAAAACAACATTAACAAGTTTATCAGTCTAAATTAAATATACAAATATTTACGTGTCTGGGACTACAAAACTGTATGTTGGGGTTATTTGGATAATTTTTTTAACTCGTTTCATCGTTATTAACTAGCAGGTGGTTTTGAGCAAGAGCAAATTAAATGTTGAGTAATTACTAATCAGCAACTGCAAGTATTATTATTAGATACATATTTTTTTTTATTTCTGCCAAACGTTCATAAGATATTCTCCATTGTAATCGATATTATTTTGACTAATTATTGAAATTGTTTCATACTTAAATTACAAATATAACACTAAAATAGTGTGAGTGTATTAATTTTAATATTAATATTTTAGCAACATATACTTTTCCGTAACGCAATGTGTTTTCTATTTAGGATTAAGTATATCTCCTTAACAATATAAATAACAACTACTTAAGCTTAATATTTCGCCTACAGGAAAGCTCTGAGAGCGCAAGAAAATCCTACTTTTTTCTATAGTTCCAATGATTTACCAAAAGAAGATCATATTTCAAGCTTATAAGGGCACGCTCTAACTCAATTATTCAGCCTCAAACTTCTAGAATTTATTGCTATGGGAATCGCAACACGTGAACTGTGGTCTCCAACCTCGCAAAAGTAGTTTCTATTTAACATGTGCATTTATAAAATTGCTGTTGACGTTTTTCATTTTTTTATAATTGCATTTTCCGCTTTGTTTATCCAACTGTCATGCACAGCACTTTTATCTCCAGGGGGCAGTCATAATTGTCCGACTCAAAACCGATCATGAGGCACCATGAAGGGCACGGTACGTGACAAATAAAGGGTAAAACTTTTCCTAAGAGAAGGCAACAAATGCGAAAGTGTCGACTTACCAGGAACGTCGAACTTGTAAACTTCACACCAAAAGTTTAATCTCAACCAATTAAGCCGTTCGAAAGCGATCACTGGAACTTATCTGCAGATCGGGCTGCGTGCCAACGGACTATCGGCACCCCGGAACGAGAGGGTGGCGAAGGTAGAGTAACGCTCACCGGAGTCCTCCGGACTGTGGAACACTGCCGCCCACGCACGTTGCCGGAGCCGACCGGAGCCGGGAAAATACGTAACTCGGCGACGATTAAATGATAATGTTTAAGATTGCTCTCAGTGTAACACGTAAAACCAACATAATTATTGGAGATAACCTTGTTTGTTTGCATCACGGCGCTGCTTGATAAATTAAGTAGAAAACGTGCAGAGCCCAAAGAGACTAATAAAAAGTAGGTGCATCTGGGTGATTACCGTGATACAACTACAATTTACCAATTAAAGAGTATTGATAGCCTTTGTTCTACTGGTCATTATCAACCTAAGTTTGTCCTTTAAAAGCTTGAAAGTCAATCGATCTCGACGACGCAATATTCGCGAATTACGTGGTCTCACTTTCATATAGCATCGTTTATTTTATTTATGTATTACATATTATACTAATTCACCACAGGCATTTTCTGAAAATGAATTTTAAGGGACTACAGCTATGAAGAAGGTGAAGGATTACGCTCTCCGTAAGTAACGATTTTCAATCTTTAGGGCCCTCTTCTCAAAAACTATTGTTAGTACCGATTCTAAACAAAACAATCTTTTCTACTCAAACTAGTCTAACCTTTTCGAAAATCTAACCAAAATTAAGTCAAATTTTTATTGTAAAAAACATAAAACATCCTCCCACCCTTCATAAACTACCCCCTCTGATCTTTATGTCAATTTTTCAACATCATCTAATTTAGCATAAAAAATCGCGTAGATATGCCAAATTACACCCAATTTGCTTTATCAGTACTATTTTAATTAACTAATATCTTTGTGTTTTATTTCCTTTCTCAGGGCTGTAGCTTCCTTAAGACACACTTTCGGATCTATGTTTATAAGAAGACTGTTTGTCTTATTTTGATGAGTACTATCTACGCCTAAAATTCGGTAACAAATTTTATAAGCACCCTGTATATTTAGAACATAATGTTTAAGTACAGGTAGGACAACAGTAGAAACAATTTTGAACTTGGATATGTTTCCCCAAAGGAATGTGTTGTTGGAATAGATAACTTTGAATTATGGAAAAGCCAAATCAATTTTAATAAGTTCAATCCGATGAAGATGATTCTTTATCATAAAAAATTTTTTATTTGTCTTCAGCCTCCGAATTATTGAAAAATTATATAACCATTTTTTTTGTGCGATCATACACAAGTAAATTTAGATAATGATTTCTGACAAACTTCCGCAATTTTGGGAACATTTTCGGAAAACTTTAAGTCGGGTATATTTTTATTATAGCACCGTTTGCATAACTCTCATACTTCAGTTGGGTTATATTGGCAATGTTAGGGGGCTAACTTTAGCGTTTGATGGCCGTGGCTTCTTAAAAGTTCAGTTTCCTTTTCAATTAAAACTGAATGGTATGGTGCGTTATCCATGACAACACAGTTCTGTTGAATTATGTCTTAATCCGGAATTAACGGTGGTAATTTTTCTCATCCATTGCGTTCTTTCATATGACAATGTTTAATTGCCACAATATTAGCACCATTGGCAAAACTGAACGAAAATTTTATATAATTTTATGAATGCATGTTCGTTATTCTGAATTTTGCAAAATTTATTGGTTGTTAAAAAACTTGAACTATAAAACTTGCAAAATGCAAAGATCCTAAAACCAAGGGGTAACTGATTTGCCTTAAATTTATGTATAAATATATATTTTTGGCTGGCATCTTTTCCTTAATTGTAAATTAATAGGGTTAATTGGCAACGTAATTCTTTAAAAGATTTCCGCAAACGCTTTTACAGCAAAATTATGTATTTAGCTTGTTTACGTTTAGAAAATTTAAATTTTGTGACTGGGGTAATCACTTTACTCCTCTGGCCCATTGCCGAGGCCGGTGTGTAAACTTGTCAAAATCTACAGTAAACTGATCGTATAGAATTGTTTCAATACAAAAAGCCTTCAATTGACGCATCGCTATCGTGCTTGTAAATATTTGACTGACGAAGAATTGCCTAAAATTTTGGATGAGAGTGATAATTTTTTGTTTGGATATAAATCCAATTAATTCGTTTATTTTTATTCATGTGTACAAAAATAAACAATCAAAATCGCATTTCACTAATAACAACTTATAGCTTATGTCATGACGTCGCTACGTAACAAGAACCTTTTGACAGTTCCATAATTTAATAGTAACTGCTAAAATGCTACTTGGTTGGTTTGGTGTTTTCAATATATTTTTTTGAAAGGGTTGCAAGAAATTATCAGTCCGAGTATCCCAGGAGCATTGGTAAATAGCTCAAAATTTTATCACAACTTGCTTTCGAAAACTATGAAATAAATAAAACAAAACTTTAATGTTTGTTATGTTTTGTTATACGTAATGGTTTCCAAAAGTGTCACCAGTCTGTATAATTCTTAATAACTTAGTTACCCGACTTGGATTTAAAAGATACGTTTTGTACCTTGCCACGAACGAGTATATAATAAATTTCCGAAAAATAGTAAATACCCAGATGTCAAAAAATTGAAATATTACTAAGACTGGAGGCAACATTTCCGATATGAGTAAAAAAATAAGTAAAACCGTCTATATAATTTATTCATGCTTAGGTAAAAAAATCTACAATTCATAGAATGCACTCTAAATGCATATGAAAAAAAAATCTGTAAAGGATTTTACACGGAACTTCCCGCGCAAGGGCGACCCACATCGGGCGCTATATAATTTTATTCGCGCTTATTGCGGCTAGCATTGATCGCTGCAATTTTTTGTTCTTTTTATCGTGTATCTGTTGGGTACAAAATATTCCTCTTTTCGTCAACGGTAAAAACCTGAGCTATGTCCAAATTATTACATTAATCTATTCCTGAGTTACAGAAAAAATAAACAAAATTGTATTTTTTAAGATGCTTTCTCTGTATTCAGGGTATTGCAAAAGTAGAGGATTAACTCAACTTTCTGTTATTACGAGGCACATCCTGAGTAGAAAAATTATAATTTAAAATATCTCTATATTATATTTTTGAAGATATAGCGAAGTTTTATTAACCTTCAAACTATCAAAATTGACAACATTGTTTAATTACAAATAGATAAGGCTACATTGTCGCCATGGATAAAACACTTAGTAAATAATTTTTATAAAACTTATTTGGAGCACTGTTGTCAAATGGTTTTTTGATTTTTTCAACACATTTTCTGTTCTGAATTTTAACAGTTCTTAATTTTCTGTAGGTTAATTGACAACATTATTGATAAGTATTCACATTCATATTATTAGCTTTACGTCTGTAATGTTTTTCTATCCTAATACTGAATATTAACGGAATTAATAATCAAACTTTGGACTTCCATATCTTAGAAAAGGATAACAAAAACATTTTTAAATTATTTTTCCTACTCCGGAAGTGCTCCTTAATAGCGTAACATAGAGTTAATCCGCCATTTTTGCAACACGGACAGTCAGACAGACGGATCTGAAAAATACGTTTTTAGGATACTGCATTGGTAACTAGCGTTTACATAGTTACAAACGAGTCCGGTAGATAAAATTTACCGGCCTAGACCAGTAGTAGAACTACCGGCCGGTAAATTTTATCTACCGGACTCGTATCCTAAAAAATCTTATACGATACACGACCGGTAGCATTTTTATGGCCTTGCCAAACATACAGGTCTCGCCCTACGGGCTCAACCTGTAAAGTATTGGCGCGGCCATAAAAATGTTGCTACCGGTCTAATAACGTAAATAGCTATTTTCGTCATCTAAAGATAAAAATCTGAAAAAATATCGAAAGGTGGTCGTTTCAAGATTACAATACTTTCTGCGCCTTCAGAAAAACGCCTATAATTTTTTAGTTGTTTACCTTATATTTATAGGACCGAAATCGGGTTTCCAGCCAGGTAGACATATAATAATCCGCATGGAAAATATCATCCTCCTCCAAGGAATAGTTTTGTAGATGTAACACCAACAAAGAAATCTACAGACAAACAGACGACCTGACTGACAGACACACAGAATTGAAAAAATCTGTAAAAGGCTTTACCCAAAACTTCTCTCGTAATTGGACAGTGTAACACTAAATCATTTTAAAAATCAAATTAAGCTAGGTGTAAAAATTGTGGGATATTGCAAGAGAATGGGCTATTCCTACATGCGCTACAGAGCACATCTTGTGTCCGTGCGTCCCGGCTGCCTTAAATAGAACATTTTTTCGTTGACACCTCTTCTGCATTTACTCTGTTTCTGTTGAGTTTAATTTTCTTCAAAAGTATAAAGTCTGAACTATGTGCAAATTGATACTTTCCTGTGTGTCAGTTAAAGCAAAAATAAATAAGCGGATGCTGCGACACCAAATAATTTTAAAAATCGAAGGAAACTAGGTGTAAAATATTTTCACGTTTCTAATATTGAAACAATAGAAGGGAAACACTTGATAATGCAGTGTACATCAATTTTTAAATAAAAAAGTGTTACCCGTGATGGCATTCGAATTTCAGGTGCCTGCAAACGAGCCTACCCATTCATTTCATTGTTCGCCGGAAGGCCACCACTAAATCAGGCATTTTCCGCGTGAGCCATCGGGAAGCTTCGAATTCTTGCGATGCAGCTGCATTCAACGCAACTCACATATTCATTGCCTTTTTGTATCGTACAACCTTTATCCTGTATCTGTTGGGTCCCATTTTTAGTAAGAATAAAGCCTGCGCTATGTACAAATTATTACTTTTATCTATTTGTAGGTTAAATAAAAAATAAACAAAATTTTATTTTTAAGGTACTTATTTTGTATATATTTGTTTGAAATTTTCTCGGTTTCATGCCAGGTAGATATATAATGTGTATGCAAAATTCCTCTAACAAATAGTTTTTGAGTTATACCGCCAACAGACAGACAGACAGAAGGAAGAGAAAATCTGTTTTTCGTCACCTGCGGACCCTGAAACGTGATCTGGAGATACAATACTTCCTTCGTCTTTTAGACAAGGAAAGTAAAAAGGGAGGAAAAAGCAAGAAAGTTTACTTTCACGATCACTTTTTGTGGAAAGACATAACTAGCCATATTTTTGGTTTATTGAAAGATAGAAAGACCTGTATGATGGATACTATCAGGACATATGCTAAAAAAAAACTTTACTGGTTCGAAAAGTTTACTGTAAAAAATTATTCAAGATATTGGGTCTACACTAAAACAATCAGTAAAAGGCTTTGCTCAAAACTTTCCTCAAAAGTGAAAGTTGTGACAAAAACAGATTAAAAATAAAAAAGCTAATACTGAAACAATAAAAAAGACGGTTAGTAATGCAAATTACATCGATTTGCAAATAAAATAAATTGTAGACGGTGGGATTCGAACTTGGCCCAATTTTATCGCCTGGGAGAGCGATTTCAAGGCTTGGCATCAGCCCGGGTGCAACCTACCCAGACCCGTTTGGCAACGAAGAAACGCCTCGCATTTGGGCTCGTGCCTGGATTATATACGACGCGCTGATCGTTTCCCATTTTTGTGACTTTTACATTTACTCTGTATCTGCTGAATCTCAGTTTCATCTGCCTGAGATATGTGCAAATTGTTACTGTTAACGATTCCTCAGTTATAGCAAAATAGTCATTTTATGTATTTTATTTGACCGAAAGTATATTCGGTTTCGAGCCAGGTAGACATAATCCGCATCCATAATATCGACTTCCTTGAGCAAATAGTTTTTGAGCTCTAACGACAACAGACGGACAAACAGACAGACAGACGAAATTGAGAATACATATTTTCGTTATCTACGGACTCGGAAACGTGAACAAATTAACAAATCTCCAAAGATGATTTTTGTACAATTACTATTTTCCTAACAGATTAATTTGTTAAGGTGTCCACCCTGTATTTGGGTCGAATTTACGGTGCCCTTAATGTAAGGTAAGTGTACCCACACGACCACCAGTAATGAAAATCTTTGAACATTTTAAATGTGTTGAAACTAATTTAAATTTTTACAATGAGTTTCTGTTATTGTCATTACAACAAATATACTAAAAGTAAATGACGTCAATGAAAAGCGATTTATGTCAAACACTAATTTAATCTTAATATTAATATACTACAGTCACACAACTCGTTTGATTTACTTTATGACTTCATCATAAAAGAAGATTGAGACATAATTGTACTCTCTAAAACAGGGCTCTCCTCTAGCTTCCCTTCATCTTTCATCGTTTGTTCAGCTAGAAAAGTATGTCTTAATAAAAGAAAATAGAGCTTCACGTTAAGGGGAACTCTGTATGTATAGTAAAAATCATCTAAGGTGTACTGCTACTGATAGATAATGATTATATTATGAAGGATGATCTTGAACAACTTTGGATCAGCGTATCTCTCTATAAATGCAAAATCGTTTTCGGTGTTGTCTATAAACCTCCAAATAGTTCAGTTTGATAAAGTGATATTGGTCGATGATGCTAACATAGATTTCTTAAAGAATAATCGTCAACTACTAGAGAATTAATTAAAATGTTTGTGATGAAACAAGTGGTAGATGAACCGACTCGGATTATCGAAAACCCTACTACGCTCTTAGATGTTATTTGCATCAACAAACCTAGTATTCCTTCCAAGTTGGGTACTTCCGCTACAGATGCTCTCGGAATATCAGATCACAGTCTAGCGTTTTCCGAATTGACCTTTCAAATAGAGAAACTTGCTCGGTGCAGAATTATATTCCGAGATTCAGTCAGAACACCTTCTACTGCAATTGCAATATTTTCACCGATCTCGAAGACATTGATGTTAAACTGTCACTCTTTAATTAGTTTATTAAATCTTTATACGATTTGCATGCTCCAGTACAAACTGTTACAATTACAATACCTCATTGTTCATACCCTACAGATACAAAAATGAATTTTAAAGTTGAAGAAACTGTATTATAAAAAATAACCTATCACAACCAGATGCAGCAAATAATTATTTTATTAACAGTGTCAGTTGAGCCAGAAGTTAATAATTATTATTTAAAAATTAAACATATAAACCTAGCTGATGAATTTAAATTTGTAACCGTAACGGAGAAACAGTTACGAAATTAGTGAAACAAATGCAACTACGTTAGATGGTATTAATTTATGAATGTGAGATTTATGCTATCCCTTAATTAGTAAATATTTATCACAAATTGTTCGAGTGTGCCTTAGAGGTATGGCTTTTGCACTCTGTTGGTAGGTCGCTTTGATTTCACAGATGCTAAAATGTAGTAATCCACAAGATTACTCAGATTTTAGACCTTTTAGTTTACCCCCAACTTTCTCAAAAGTTTTTGGAAAGATTAGGAGTGATCAGATGAGACTTTACTTAAACACTTTTAATTTAATTTCGGAAAAGCTATACTGATGAGTGATGACATATTACAGGCAATCAATAACGATAAACTCGCTATACTTACACTATTATATTACACCAAAGCATTCGACTTTATTAACCATCAGTTGCTGTATTTTATATTTCACTGTCTTGGATTTGCATTTACTGCAATAACGTTACTTCCAAGTTTTCATAAATGATCTTAATGTGTTAAAATGAAAAATACAATCTCTACGTCCCAACAAATACTTCAAAGAGTAAGGCAAGGTTAAATCTTAGGTCCCAATTTCTTCTAATTGTATCAAAGGAACAAAACAAAAAAGAAAAGATTAACAACAGCTCAATACTATACGTAGAAGAACTTGGAATGTGCGAGGTATCAATAAAGAAGGAACGGTAAAAAATATCATAGGTGAAATAAGGAAATATGAAATAGATATCATGCCGATTCAGAAAACAAACATTGAAGGTGAAATGATCACAGATATTGAGAGTTATAAAGATTAATGGCGGAAAATGTGAACATAGGCAGTCCAATAAGTTAGAATACAGTTTATGGGCTTTGTATGCGTTAGACAGAAATAGACATCTATGATTTAAAATCTAGTATCCTAGGATTCAGTGTTTTCTGAAAACAAAACGCCTTCATTCTGTTGATAAACTGTATTCTAACACATTTTCCGCCACCAATCTGTATGTGGATTAATTATTTATTACATTGACATTAATTGACAAAAAAAACATCAAAAACACAAAAACGCAGTAGGTACCATACAGCGGTTCACAAAATTTGCGGTACCAATTTCAGCAGTGAATTCTGAAGAAATTATGCTTCTAAGCCAAAAATGGATTAGGACTTTTCGACTCATATAGCGGCCCTAGCATCTCCAGAAGTGACACGGTTGACTTTCCTCACACCTTGTATATTACTATGCAATAGGGTATAATATTTCACGTATTGAATAAAAATAGTGCTGCCTGTACACGATCTTAGGCTTATTAAAATGTACAAATATTCTAATGCAAAGGTAACCGATTTTGAGCCTTTATTTTAATTTACTTATATGCAATAATATTCGGCTGCTCCGGTGAACATAATATTCTGTCTCAGGGTTAGGTCGCTAAATTATAAATCCTAGAGAAAACTAACTTTTAGTAGCTCCAGTTTAACTCGGATTTTATTTGTAAACGCACCAAAACTAAATCTGAAGTGGCTAACCTCAAAATTGACATGAAACACAAAGCAGTGTGCACCCGTAAAAATCGCAGTAATTAATTTAAATCAATGCCAAAATCAACAAAATACATCAGGTAAGCAATAATTATCCTCGCATAGCAACAGTACTAACGGCTTTCGTTCTAGTGTGACGTACAAGTGACGTCAACGTCAATTGTTTTAGCTTGCAAACGAATGGACAATTTTCCTTAAGATTCCTACAAATTCTAATGTTACCACATCGATTTCTGGGTTCTGGAATCCACTGGACAATCGGGAACTGCGGCAATGCGTAGCAGAAACTCCAATCTTGCAGGCCTCAGCAAAATAAAAAGGCTCTGGACGATAAAAATTGCGCAAAATACCTGGTTTTCAGAGACTCCTGATCGCACCTCTTAGGGGACGCCAACGCGTTTTCTTAGGTGCTAAAGGCCTGGTGACTCGGATCTCTGCCTGAAGTTCTGCGTAGAGACCTCCTCTAGGTGGTAAAGGCACCAAACTTGGCTCCAACTAGCTCCTGCAGGCGATATCGACTCTAAAACCCAGCCCGTACTTGGACCGCAGCTGCCTGGATTTTGTTGCAGACAAAAAAGTAAAAAGTACACCTCTTTAAGACTGTAAAACTGGTCCCAAATGTGCCTAACACTCTTGTGGTTAAATAAAACCAACACTAGATGAATGTGTTTTTATTAATAAAAATTAAACTTTCCTGGGAGCTAACTTAGAACAAAGTTAACAGCTTGAGCAATTTCAAAGCTCTCTCTGTGGTTGTTAAACAAAAGAAGGTCTGGTGTCTTAGCAACATATCACCACAATTTTTAAAAGGAAATAAGGTTTGATACTTAATATTAACTTATAAAATAAGGTTTTGATAACATATTTAATTCTTATAGGCCAACTAGATGTTTTTTTTTAGGTTAGAATGCATTATACTCAATATTCTGCTCTTTCACTGTGTTTTTCACTGTATTGTTATGTTCTGTAGTTTATTATGCACTTAATAATGTCCTTCGTTCTATTTTAATGCTATTCGTAGGTTGCTCTTTTGTAACATTTCTTGTCGGTTGTTTCTTGCAACGTTTCTAATCCTCGTACTCCCTTCTTATACCCTTCAGTTGCTTTACCATTTTGGTTCTAAATTTCTGACCACTATAATGCTCATAACTGTGTACTTGTGCAAACCATTTCGTACAATAACAAACATAATACTGCAAACGTTAACGCTACCATCGTTAAAGACAATCTACTGAATTCGCACTTCCAAAAGCTCGTCAAATCTGAGCCCAAGAACGTAACCCTTTTGCACTAGCTTTTCATGTTACCTTTGCCTCAATTTGTGAAACTCAGCTGCACCCATCAGTGCATTTTTCTCAATAAAAGTAAGTTAAGCTTGCACTAAGTAAAATCATTAATTGCGTGCCTCGGTTTGATTTTTAATGCATTCTAGTTCAATTGGCTGGCAAAACTGTTGAGAGCACAAAACCATTGCAATATTTATCCGCAATTTTCTTGGTTTCGTGCCAGGTAGGCGTATAATCTACATGCAAAATACTGTGTTCCTCCAACTATTTTCAAATTTAAAAAAACCGGTGGTTGGGTTTGAATTACAGCGCCTGCGAACTCGAATTCAAATACGGACGCTGATTGGGCCATCGCGGATCTCTCCCGGCTTTGCGATGCGTGGCTGTATTTAAGAGAACGGACTTGTTCAAACTTTTTGAGTCTTCCGATATTACCCTGTGTCTGTTGGGCCTCATCTTCAACAAGTGTAAAACCTGTGCTATGTGCAAATTACGACTTTTATCTGTTTCTCAGTTAACGTAAAAATATACATTATATTTTTTGAGTTGTTCACCCTGTATATATTTGTCCGTATTGTGTTAAAAAAACTCATTTGCAGCATGCCATGATCAAATTGAAGTTTGCCATAACTTGATAGATACCCATTGAAGCAAATAAACTACCATAAGTTAGAGAGAACTAAATTACATCTTGATCTTGAACGATTTTCATAAAAATATACAAAACACTTAAGAAAAATAAATTTTATTGACCGTTATGACTAATACACTCATTGTTGTGTAAATGCCATCTTATTTTCCTTTTTGCTTCATGCAACTGAACTTACTGCAGTGTAAAATTTTGCCTCTCACAGTGACAAATGTGTTCATAAACAAAATGCAATCTGAAATTCACCTGCAGACATAAGTTAAGACATGACTAGATTGTTTTATCGTTTTTTCCAAGACCTGCCCTAAATGATTTTTTTTAACATACGATATTAGTATGTAATAAATCATTCTATAATTTATTAAAATAATAATAAAACTTATTTGACTTTTATTAGCCATTAATGCACAGTTTAAGGATAATATTTATATAAATTGTATTTTTAATATTATTTTCGTGCGAACGCTAATTTAAATCCGGACGCTGATCCATCGGGCCATCGCGGACCTCTCCCAGCTTTGCAGTGCGTGGCTGTATTTAAGAGAGGAAACTTGTTCAAACTTTTTGACTCTTAGGACGTTACCCTACATCTGTTTGGCCTCGTTTTCGACAAGTGTAAAGCCTCATCTATATGCAAATTACTACTTCCATCTGTTCCTCAGTTAACGCAAAAATAAACAAAATTTATTTTTTACTTCCTTTTACATTAAATGAAGTATTGGATTCACCCAAAAAATTATAAAATGAGTTTTCAACAGATCTTCACGTTTTAGAGTCCCCTGAACTCAAAAAACATGTTTTGTTCATTGGTCTGTCTGTGTGTGTGCGCCTGTGAACACAATATCTCAAAAACAAAAAGAGGTATGACGTTGAAACTTCATATAGAAGTTTTGAGTACTATGTAGATGAAACAGCAAGCTTTTGAAGAAAATCGCATAAGCGGAAGTAGGTGTTTCCTCTTGTGATTCTTCTTTAAATTTTTCAAAAACGGCTCTAACGATTTTGCAAACTTTACCTTTTTATTAAATTTTTAATGTGTATTGATGTGAGATAGGTGATTTTTCAGGTGAATACTTCTAAAATGGGTTTCTTTTGTTTTTTCCTATTTTTTTTCCATAGGTATGCTTAAAAATTGAAAATCAAATGTTTAGCTAATTATAAGATCACTGTAAAAGGAAGTTGTGTGAGTGTATCACACCAGATATTTTAAAGTTCTCAACCTGTATATATTTTCCCGAAATTTTCTCAGTTTTATACTATTCAGACATATAATCTGAATTCAAAATATCGTATTCATCAAACAAATAGTTTTTGAGTTATACTGCCAACAGGCAGACAGACAGAGAGACGGAATGGAGAAAACCTGTTTTTCGTCATCTAGGGACCGTGAAACGTGAATATCTGAAGAAACTTTGAAAGGTGATTTCCTGAGTGACGGCAACTACGCTAAAGACTTCGAAAGACGATTTACAGCGGGTTCAAGGTGCCTAGGAGCATTCTGGAATCTGTTAAGTGAACAGGACGTATCGCAATCAATTAAAGTGAAATTGTACAAAACTTAATTAGGCCTATTGTAGATGGATGCAGATGAAGATATGGGAAAGGAAAGTTAGTAGAAAAATGTATACATGAATTAAGGAAACTCCATAGTGGAGAAGACAAACAAACAAAACATTAGCAGAAGTCAGTAGTACTCCAACAAAATGAAGTATGTTAAGGCAGAACAGGTTGAGATGGCTAGGTCCTATCATCCGGCTAGATGAGCAGAGACAAACAAAGAAAATGTTCTTGCAAGAACCGGGAAGGGTGAACCGAAGAAAATGGCATATGGATGGAGTGCTGGCAATAGCAAAGTGGGAAACCCTAGCTAGAAAACGAAAAAACTGAAGAAAAAGAACACAATCCATGGGTCGACAGACCTGCAGTGCTGCAATATAATAATTATGAATTGCTCTTTCTGACTCATCTTTCGTTACTGTACTCCACCGGCTCGTCTACATCTAAGATGGCAGGTATTTGCATATTTTTATTAATCTTTGTGCCTATCGGTATCTCAGAACTTCATATATAATTTTTGTGTCTAGATGCGACAGCAAGCTTTTGAAGAAAATCGCATAACCGGAAGTATGGTGTTTACTCTAGATAGAACACCTGGTATATTATTAGATTTTTGAATTCAGCTTAAAATTTTACATAAAATTTGTCTGTTCAACTAACGCTTTATTTTGTACGGTTTCTGTAGAATTTATAATTTTTGAAAAATTTTGACAAATGTTTAAAAATTAAAAATTAAATTTTTGACTAATTATAAGATTACTGTAAAAGAAAATTGTGTGCATATATGACACCAGTTTTTTTCTTATCACGCATGTAGTTTAAAAGAAGTTTTTGGTATTAACCCTGGACTCGACTGATATTCTATATTAATTTTAATTAATTAAGTAGAGGAGGGTTTTATCGACAAGCTTAATGTTCATCCCAGCCAACTGTCGACTAATTGCCTCACCGAAAAACAAATACAAACCAACATACTTAAAAATTAGATTTAAGTAAACATTTAATATTGAAATCAAATCAAATTCCAGTTAATTTAATTTAGTGCATCTCGTAAAGATTAATGACGAGGGGGAAGCTGTTGGATAGCCTCATACATGTTTGATTACTATTGTCAAAAGATTTAGTTATTGTTCTATGAGACAGATTGCAAATGAACTTAAAAATCTGATTTAACACACTTTAGATATCAGTTATATACAGGGTTTTCCCATTGCTTTTCATAGTGCATCAATTGTGTTTCACAGTTTATCAGATGTAATTTCCATTTGTCAATATTGACAAGTGCTGACAAGACGGAAAAGCATTTCAGATAAAGTGAAACACAGCTGATACCTGGGGAAAAGCAATCGGAAAACCCTGTATGTAGTATACGATTTTTAAACTACATATTAGGAAGTTGACTTTTCTCACTAATCATTTTAAAAGTAATTTATAGCTCGTTCTTACTTCCAAAAGGTTCTAAATATAATGTTAAATCTACTTTCATTTTCGTTTAAGTAATTTTAAATCGTATTTATGCGACTATAAATTATTTTTTAAATAATTGCAAAGCCACTTTTATTCAATTACACTTAGTTATGAATGTAAAACATTAGACTTTGTTTAAGTAGTTAAACCCGTAAAGCTTACTAAAACGACGTTTAATTTAAGTAATGAAATCTCCAGTAATAGTTATTTAACGAAAAAGTATGCTAATGGAAGTGACACGTAAGCGCTAACAAACGCCTTAATTGTAAAGATTATTAGTTGCCGAATAACAGTTGGTTACATACTTATTTGTACCAGCGATGAATTCGATATTTTTTTTATGAGTTTGAAAGTTAATTCACGACGGTGAAGCAGGAGTGCATCAATCAAACAAGTAAAAAAATTGCTTTCATACATGTTGCACACTCTATTTTTTGTAGTGATATCTTGTAACTTAAAATTTGCTCGAAAAAAAATTGCACTGTGAAATGACAATTCACAATTTCAATAGAATAAACTCTATTCACTCTAGTCCCGGATTGTCAAAAATGACGTTTTATGGTAGCACTGTTGAATTTCTATTGCTTTTTTTTTGTTAGTACTAGGTTCGACAACGCAAAATCATGATTTTTTAAATTTGTTTGCGTTTTTGTTACCTGGCAACTTGTATTTATTTTTGCTTAAGTTAGTTCGAAATAAAAAATATTTTGATTTAACCATAACCTATAATTTATAGTTGACATTAAAGTACGTTTTTTTTCTATAATAACTGTCAAAGTGTTACAATGTTGGTAGATATGTGATTAAAACGGTAGGAATTTTTTTTTCATAGTGATTGTGAAAGTCGTCTTTTTAAACGAAAAATCGTATTAAAAGGTCCATCTTTTTAACACAAACATAGTGAAAAAAAGTACACCTTTATAACTTTTTTTTTTTTAAATGTAAATTTGACAGTTGTCAATTCCGAAGCCCTTTTCGACGAAATTTCGACTAAGAGATCGCTATGCAAAAAAACTAAGTGTACAACACGTTCTGAAAGTCCTTTTTGTATGACTTTCAAAACTTAGTTATACAAATTACTAATACCTCGTGTTGGTAGAACTTTTTCAAAATCATGGTTATGTGTCAATTTTGAATGTCAAAGTTTCTTAATTTAAACTCTTGACAATTACCTTTAATTTTGCAAACGTTCATTATGTTTATTTTTAAATATCGTAAGTTTAATAATTAATAAATTTGCAATATTTTACTATGCTGTTCGTTTTACTTACTATTATTACATACCCGTCAAAATGACAATCATTTTTTTAGTGGAAAAAAAGAACTAAAAATCTATGTACCAACATAGGGACCCTTCAGAAATGCAACTTATACCCTAGAAAGTTGACCTTGAAAATCATTATAGAAAAAAATGTACTTTAGTAACTTAATTAATTGTTTCTAGTTGCTCATAGCGTGATCTAAAGTATTAACCATGACATAAAGTATGGTTTTTAATTGGATTTTGACATTGACAATCCGGGACTATAGTGAATAAAGTTTAGCTAAAACTATTACTGACTCTATGATTTGATGGCTGTTTAAGTATTCGCTAGCTTCATTTTAAACTAGCCGTACTCGTCCACTAAAACATCACTTTTCTAAATTATTTTGGTAATGTACTATTTCTGTTGATTGTATCTTTTTTAAAATTGGAGAAAAGCGAATTTTATTCCATTACAAAACGTGAAACTTAAAGTTTTGACATTGACGGTATCTTTAATTGCCTATACTAAAATTATTATTATATGTACAGAAACTAGATTGAGTCTTAAGGTAGGTCATGAAAGGCGCTGTGATCATATTTGATGAATTGGCAATATGTGGAAAGTTGTCAAACATACAAAGTTTGGTTACATTTTAAATGACAAGTAATCAGTAACGGAGAGTAGAGGGATTTCATTTGCGCAGTGTCTAACGTCATATGACAGATTCTTTGTGTTTTATAGTGTGAAAATTTCTGTTGCTGGGATAGAAGGTTTAGCAGAGCCTCCTTGTTCAACTTGACACCATTATTTCCATAATCCTTTTGACATTCAAGAACTGATAATACACCATACCGCAATGTTGTGTACGCCTCTGATTTATTGTGTGATTTAGCTTAAATAAAGTTAACAATTTAATGACAATATGATAGATATAAAAATGTTACCAATACGAAACTTGAAAATGACTAGATTCTAACATTAGTTCTGATTTTCACCACGTCTCAATCTAGATTCTGTAACCTGTAATTAGGGTTATTTTCTAAAATCATTTATTAATAAAAAAGGATTTATTAATAGTAGACATATTGTTCAATTTTTAACCCAAACTACATTTTAAAAAACTCTCCCAAATTTATTTGAACACGACTGTACATCTAACACTCAACAGTGTAATGACAGGCATCTTATTTATTTAGAATCTAATGTACTATTTAAATGTCTTTATCTCTCATTAATAGTTATTTAAGCTACGAGGAATGTAGACACGGATTACCATTACAAGAAGGTTAATATGAACCGAGAAGCAAACAAAAAAGGACTAACAGAAGATAGTAAACAAATACCAAAAGTATGGAATAATATAAAACAAACTGTAGAGAAAAGCAACCGAAACACTGGGGCGTCAAAGATAAAATAATAAAAAGAAAAGAAGAATGGCCTGGTGAGATGAACAAGAAAACGCAATAGCATTTAAAAATTGCACATACTATAAATGATTACAGAAAAAAAAATTAAAAATCGAGAGGAATGTGTAAGATATACAAACGATACGGTTTAACTGTCGAGCACGAATGGCAACAGCTAGACATTTAAACAGCAGTGAAAAATATGTGCCTCAGCTGACTGTCATCTCAGAATGAAATCGGTTAAAATATTATAAAGATCTACATTATAGTGATGACACACAAGTAGAAATAGTCCCACTAGAAATGAACGAACTGCAAGAATCACTGCAAAATACCTAAAACCGGAAAACCGCACAATCAATAGACAGCTAATTCAATACAAAATAAATGCAACTCAGATTGTTAATAATGTTAAGCATTTGCTGGAAAACTCACAACATACATGATGAATGGAGAACTGCAAAGATTATACAGCTTTTTAAAAAAGAAAATCGCCCACAATGCAAAAATCACCGTCGAATAAATCTTTTCAACACCACATATAATATATTTCTGTTATATAAACTCACACAAAATAGCATCATATTCGAAGAAAAAACGGAGTCTGAAATTGGAAGATCTTGTACGGAAATAGTTATTTTCATGACAAGCGTCGAAAGTAGCAAATATCGTGCGAGTGTTGATTAGACAAACGAGGGCGTAGCGAAGCGAAGCCCGAGTGGATCTAAAACACGAGCACAGATATTTGCACTTTCGGGCGAGTTATGAACACTATTTTTTAGACGACCACTCAAAGTAAATTCTATTTTTAAGAATTGTTTTTATTTCGTTTGCAAAATTGATCTTTATATTGTTATTGGTACAATTATAAAAAATTAGAGCTTGTTGGAAGCAGAGCAACGAATAAAGCAAAAGCGTCTGTATTATTTGACTCACGGTCTGCTTAATTGTGTGACAGTGTGACAAACGTCAAAGTGACGTTTGTCACACAATTAAGCAGGCCGTGATGTGAATAACTTTGTGCCGTTACGATATGACTAGCACGATATAATATCGTGCTAGTGTATGAAATTGTCAACTTTCTGTAGTAGGCTGCTATCGCGATAATGTTACTTTCATACGTGGTCGTCTAAAAATGTACATATTTATAGTTAGCCAGATAATAGAAATATGACAGGAATTTAACAGAAAAACATATATTCATCATATGCTATGTAAAAGTAATTGACAGATTATCAATGCGAACTATATTAACCAAGCGAGGCTTATAATTAGACAAATGTCATAACTATTTTAACAGACAAGCACATATATCGTTCATAGGCTATATAAAAGTATTTGATATATTATCAAGTAGAACACTGTGGGAGATATTAACCTACAGGGGTTTACAATTAGATGAATAATAGCTAAGTGCAATGAGGAGTTTGACAGACAAACCCATACATCGTTGGCCTTCGGTCAAATACGAAAGTATATTTGGTATTGTGCGGAAAAGACATCTAATCCGCATGTCAAATATAGTCTTCGACCAACAAATAGTTTTTAAGCTGTAGCGCCAACAGACAGACCGACAGACAGACGAAAATGAAAAAGGATGTTTTTCATCCTGTAGAGAACCTGATACGTGAAGATCTGAAAAATCTGGGAAGGTAATGTTTTCACGATTACCATACTCTCTTCTCCTAAGCGAGGGAAGTAATAAACAAATAATTGCAATATTAAATCTTTATTACGCCCATTATTTTCCTAGGAAAATGAAACTATTAAGTTCCAATCGGCTGCAACAAGATAAATAAATATTTAAATATTCTTGCTTCACCGATCGAAAATATTTTTAAAAAAATCTACCTCCAGTGCAAAGAAAATAATTTGAGTCTGTAACACTTTTTTCCAGTTAAATTAAAATCATGCTATATTATTTTGCTTTTTACTTCCTTTTACAATAAAGGAAGTATTGGATTCATCACAAAAATTAGTAATTGAATTTTCAATAGATCTTTACGTTTTAGAGTCCCCTGAACCCAAAAAACATGTTTTTGTTCATTGGCCTGTCTGTGTGTGTGAACAGAATATCTCAAAAACGAAACTTTATACAGTCTTTATACAGTCTGTTTGATTTTAGCTGTCACAGCAGATATCTCGGCTATTGTTAGAGATATGACAAAATGTTATATAAGAATAGTTGTTCTACATTTAATTTTCTATTATCTGCCATAGGCAAAAAAATCAATTGAGCATCAAATGTGTTAGATGTGGCAAATACAAAAATTTTTAAATGGAACATACCCAATTTTATTACATATTCTAAAACTGTAAAAAACTCTCTTTGCACATGTCATAGTTATCTAATTAATTAAAAACACAAATCGATAATTAAGTAACAAATGCACACTTAGCCGAATTGAACACATCGCTTTTGGAAGGTAGGCGGTGAAAACAATTGCTATAGCTTTAGTGTCAAACTACCTGAGTAAATTCCTACGTATTGTTATTTGTGTGATGTATCAAGCTATGTATCCAAAAAGGAGACAACCACATCCTCGTACTTTTACAAGGCTCGAAAGTAATTTACGTAGAAATGGCTGTTTTAATGATCAGGTACGAAGGGCAAGAAATGGACGTGCCGCAAATGATGAAGATATTTTAGTATTTTATAGCAGATCCACGAAATTCAATACGTCAAGCAGTGGATGATTTAGGAATGTCAGTATAAAACATTTTCTATACTAAAAAAAACGTAAAATGACTCCGTATAAAATTAAATCAGTACTAGGTGGCGATTTTAACACGAGGGCGAAATTTTGTAATTGGCTTAACAATAATCAATGTTGATGAAATTTAATTCGACACTATAGTAGGTCCCTATTTTTATCAAGGATTGTGTAATGCAGAACGGTAAGCCTATTTTCTTCTGACAGAATTCGATGATTATCTGGATGATATACCCCTTGAAATGCGTCGCAATATGTGGTTCCAACAGGATGGAGTACCCCCCACAATGCACGAAATGTCAGGAATATTGTAAATGAAAGCTTTGATGCAAAATGGATAAGAAATGATGGCCGCATCAACTGGCCAGCAAGATCGCCAGGTCTCTCTAGTTAATTTTTTTTTGTGTGAGGTTTTCTCAAACAATAAGTTTATCTTATTTGTCCACAAGATCTAAACGTTTTTAAAAATCGTATTCATAGGGCCTGTGGCCAAATAACACACTACATGTTGCAAAAAGCAGGAAGAAACTTAATAAGCATATCTCGAGAATGTATTGCAAACAAGGGGTCACTTTGGACAAACACTGTAGGTATTATGAACTTAAATTTTACACTTAGGTTACTTATTAATTTATTGTTACTTTATGCATGTTGTTATATTGTATTTATGTTGAATAGCATATGTTGTCAAGACAGTATTAGGGAATATTGTTCAACTGGAAACTGACAAATAATTTCATTTGTTTCACCGCCTACGTTTTCGGATAAAGCTCTAATCTATGTAAGCGTGCAATTGTTACTTAATTATCGATTTACGTTTTTAATTGATTAGATAACTATGACATGTTCTATATCGTTATAAAAATAATTTTTTACAGTTTTAGAATATGTAATAAAATTGGGTATGTTGCATTTAAAATTTTGAATGTATTTACTACATCTAACACATTTGATGCTCAATTGTTTTTTTGCCTATGCAGATAATAGAAAATTAAATGTAGAACAACTTTTCTTCTATAAGATTTTGTCATATCTCTAACAATAGCCGAGATATCTGCTGTGACAGCTAAACTCAAACAGACTGTATAGTGGGTGTCCGTTCTCAAAGTCGAACATAAGCTATTAACATTATATTAAACTTTTTTGCCGATTCCTGCTCGCCAATGCAACTTACAGGGAAGGTAATGGTATCAATGCAAAGATAAAATTATTCCGCATCAAATGATACCAATAATAATATTCAAGATGCGATTTTTATTTTAAAATACTAATTTAAAACTTGGGAATTTTTAAATATGGCATGCCTTGCTTTTCAAGTTCGATAGCATTTGTCAAAACAAATGGTAATTAGTTGGCATAAATCAGGTATTTTCTGTCAGCGTCTGTTAAAATTATCTACAGCAAAATTAATTATTTCAATGAAGAACGGGTGAATGTACTAATGTTAATTGCCTATGTTCGGCTTTGAGAATGGACACCCGGTATAAGTTTTGTGTACTATCTAAATTGGACAGTTCTTTTTCCGATTTTTTCAAACTTTACATTTTTATTACGTTTTTAATGTGTATTGATGTGAGATCTAATTCTAATTGAATACTTCTGAAATGGGTTTCCTTTGTTTTTTTCTTTTTTTTTTATTAACTCCTATTTTAAGTAGAACTCCCGGTATATTATTACATTTTTTAATTCCGCTTAAAATCTTACAAAAATTTGTCTTTTCAACTAACGCTTTATTTTGTACGGTTTCTGTAGAATTTGTAATTTTAAATTTTTTTTGAGAAATGTTTAAAAATTAAAAATCACATTTTTGACTAATTATACGATCACTGTAAAAGGAAGTTGTGTGAGTGTATCACAACAATTTTTTTAATCAGTTATTTTTGTTAGAATTTTTCACTAATATTTCTATGTCGATCTAAAATCTGCTGAAGCCATTACAAAGTTCGCCTAACAATATTTATTTGCCGCGATTACAATTTTATACAATCACTTGCGATTGCTTCTTTCTCAATCTATGAAAAAAATTACTTTAATGAATGCTCAATTAAACGATAATATAGAAGAATTTAATAGTGTTCAACTCAAGTATACTTTCCTTGTAAAAAAAAATTAAAAGACTTATTACTTTTCAGCAAAGGTAAAGAAGCTAAATTTGACAAAGTAGAAAAAATATGTATTGGTGCCTATTAGTTATAACAAAAATAGTTATAGGAGACGCGAAATTAATTCAGAAGACTTGTATAAAATGATCTTCTAGTATAAAATGCTGCTAACCAGCTACAATTATAGATTTTCAAAATTTGCAGTATGAACTGAATTCGATATAATTACAGTATGAACGCAGTACCAGTGATTTTTCAATGTCAAAGGTATTTTTTAGAGGGATACAACTTTAAATTGAAATAAAACACAGAAAGATGTTTTCAATATCCATGAATTTGGCTTTATCTGAAAGATAATTTTATGGCATTTATGTTTGAATATGATTTCGGGCATGTGACCTCCGCGGCTGGCGTGTACATGACGTAATCTGGAGGTCCAATTTTCACACACTCTTCGCAGTAAATCAGGCTGTATTTCGGCAATAACGGGTCGAATGTTGGCTTCCAAGTGCTCAATTGTTTCTGGTTTATCGACGTAGACATGCGACTTTACATATCCTCAAAGAAAATAATCTAACGACGTCAAATCACACGAAAGAGGTGGCCAGTTAACAGATCCATTTCGTGGGTCCATTTTGTGGATCTGTTAACTGACCACCTCTTTCGTGCGATTTGACGCCGTTAGATTATTTTCTTTGAGGATATGTGAATTCGCATGTCGATGCTGATAAACCGGAAACAATTGAGCACTTGAAAGCCAAAATTCGACGCGTTATTGCTGAAATTAAATACAGCCTGATTTACTGCGAAAAGAGTGTGTGAAAATTGGACCTTCAGATTACGTCATGTATACGCCAATCGCGGCGGTCACATGCCTGAAATCATATTCAAACATAAATGCCATAAAATTATCTTTCAGATAAAGCCAAATTCATGGATATTGAAAACATCTTTCTGCGTTTTATTTCAATTTAAAGTTGTATCCCTCTAAAAAAACACCCTTTATTACGTGAATAATAAGACATCACGACTCAGATTACAATATCGGCGTTGTTGAGTTGGCCACTTTTCTAGTCAATAAATTTCAATTGACTAAAACGATATTTCTGAAGCAGCTATCAGAACACTTCAGTTTTACTTACTAGTTATTATTGACGTTTTTACTATTTATTCAATTTAGTACTAAGAGTAATTTATTGTATAATTAATTTGCTTTCAAGAATTCTTCCAATTTCTGATAAGTACTGAGAACTAGACAATTGCAACAATTTATTGAAAATACAATAATAATATGCCTTTAAAGCTCCAGAATAGTGGCAATAAAACACATACTTTTCTAACTTATTTAATGCAATTCTTGTTATTCCAGTAGAACGCGCAGCCGAAATATATTTTTTGTCTATTCATGATAAAAGTTGTTTTTTAAAGAAACTATTTTTCTCATTAAATACTTTTTACATCTTCTGACGTGCACCAAACTTCAAGCTCATGAAAAAAAAGTATTACCTTCATTACTTATTGCGCAAATAACTATTTTAATATACATGGAGACATATTTACCTAATTATCACTGTATATGCATCACTTCGTATCATTTGATATAGTATACAACAAATATGTAAAGGGGATCTAGAAGGTTAATTCAAATACTTGGGCAGCATAATTACAGAAAACTTAAACCCCGAATTAGAAATAAAATGTAAAATTCAGCCAGAACAACTTATCATGAACGTGTACTACAGGAAGGGGGGGGGGGGGATACCATATCATACAGCTTATTATGAAAGGGAAGGTAGAGGGTTGGCGGGGCATTGGTAGAAGACGGATATTATGACTAAGAAATATTAAAGATTGGATAGGCATATAGAAAGCAGACGATCTATTCAGACTAGCGGAAGATAAGAATGCACTCTCCACAGTAATCACCAATGTACGGGCGAACAGATACGCACATAAAGAACAAAGTAGTTTTTGTGTACATAATTCCATTTATAGGTCTTTAATTGATACGATCAAGTTAACTTTAAATAATTTGAAGTTTTCTGAAGGAAGTAAATGTTATATAAATAACATTTTGGTATACTTGTCTGGTAGGTACTATCTAGCTTAGCAACGAGTCCGGTAGGTAGGTAAGCTTTTATGGCCTAGGCCGGTAGCACTTAACGACCGCCCTTGATGACGTCCGGTAGCACCTAACGACGCCCTGGATGACGTCCAGTAGCACTTAGCTACTCCTGTGATTAGTGTTATACGTTTGGCAATACTGAAATATATTGTTGCTGGCACTGTCAGTTGATGTCAAATTCGAGGTTAGCAGGTTAGGGTTTTTTGTCAGTCTGACACAAACTGAGGCACAACCTAACCTAGAATTTGGCATAGACAGCATCGCCAACAAACTTCAGTACTGCCAAACGTATGACAAAAATCACAGCAGTTTTAAAGCAAATAGTTGAGGATAATTCTTAAATAAAATAAAATCAAAATGATTCTTGTTCTTGTTCATTATACAAAAAATATACTCCACACGGCTAGTATTTGAGTTTGAGGCCTCGTTGGTTCACGTGTCTCGCCCGATCAAAATTTTATTGTTTGTGAAGCAATTTATGCTCTACTGATAAGTTCAAAAATATGTGATTGCAGTAATAATAAAGTATATTATTGTCACTTGAATACTGCACTTTTATGCCCTAGAAACCCGACAGAAACATAATTGAAAGAAAGCTATGCTTGGTCAAAGTCAAAATCATATTTTTTGTGATAAATATGCGAAATCATTTAGTAAATTTTAAATAATTGTTTATGCCACACAAAGCGAACTATTGTACATAATGTTCAGTAAAATTTTACGTTGAAATATCTAACTATATGTACTATCTTGGCAAGGACAATTAACTGCCATTTCATCAGGGAAGAATATTTTTCAGATAATGGATTTTCTTCGCCGTTAATTTTAAGAAGGTGGCAAGATAAAGTATTCCTAAATCAGCCTAATTCCCCCTTTAGTCCTTAAAGGTAATTACGGTGGCAAATTTTCCGAGCGTGTTACAGCAGAATTGTAACACAATTACAGCAGCGATTTCACGGAGAGCTAAATGTTCTGCTAGAATCAATAGAATAAAATTGCGAGACAGAATTTTATTAAATGGCGTTCTTTCGTTTGACGTAATTTACTGCACGTTCTACTATTATAGAACAGAACTCCATTAACTAGTCAGAAGTATATGTCGCTACTTGGAATCTGTTAAAATTGGCTCAGGTTGTAGCAACAAAAGAATAATTCTAGGCAAAATCCCTGGCGTAAATGCTTCATTAGGAATTATTTCTGGTTTGTAGAAACTATGCAGTCGTAGTTATAAACGTAAAATAACTACGAGAAAGATTTGAAATATTTGCAAAGACCAAGTATTAAATTAAACCTATTTTTCGTTTCGGCATTTACCACCAGTCTAGAACATTGTGATCGATTTTCAAATTATAACATTGAGCTTTATAAACGTGGTTTCATACGTGGATTTGTTTTAGGCGTACCATTCTTGCATTTTCCTTCTCCTTCCCCACTTTCTGTTAGTATCATGTCTCTTTATTCTGTGGATGATGATATCCAGCTCACCAACCACCGCTCTTTGTAGTATTTTTCAACAGTTGCTTTAAATTAGTCTATTACATTTTAGAGATTATCTTCGTTGTCAAGCAACAACAATGCGTCGTCTTCATAACACATATTTTTTAATTACACAGTTTGTTCTCCACATTGTTGCTAAAAAGCTATACTAGATATCATTTAGCAATTGCTAGTATATCGTTAATTTAAATTCAGTGTTTATTTAATTATTTTTAACTGAGATTTTTATTGAGTAACATTGTGGGTTAACAAATAGATAACGTCTAAAGCATACATAAAATTAATTTGTATAAAAACACGTTTTCAACAGCTACATTTCCGCATTAGTGGTTTCTTAGGAATTTAATCTTTGCATTTTGAAAATGTGACTCTAGCATTTAGATATAATAAAAATCTGGTGTGATACACTCAGACAACTTCCTTTTACAGTGATCTTATAATTAGGCAAAAATTTTATTTTTAATTTTTCAGCATTTGTCAAAAATTTTCAATAATTACAAATTCTATAGAAACGGTACCTACAAAATAGAGCGTTAGTTGAAAAGACAAATTTTCACATGTAATCTCATAAGAGCATTAATTCTTTCCGGAAAATTTTTTGATTGCGTTCCAACAACGTCGTATTAATTTGCCCGATATGAATTAATGCTCGAATGCAGATTCGGTAAGAAAATCCTAACGACACAAACCCTAAAAAGAAGTAATGTCTACCTACAAAAAATTTCCAACAATTTTTTTGTTGTCTTGGTTACGGCTCGTGAATTAATTTTTCTATTGGTCACTAATGAGTGTCGTACGATTTTCTCTAAAATTTTAAGCTGAATTCAAAAATGTAATAATATACCGGGTGTTCTATTTAAAATAAAAGTTAATAAAAAATAGAAAAACAATAAAATAAACCCATTTTAGAAGTATTCAACTGGAAAATCATCTATCTCACATCCATACACATTAAAAATGCAATAAAAATGTAATGTTTGAAAAAATCGTTAGAGCCGTTTTTGAAAAAATCGAAAAAAAGCTGACAAATCAGAAGAGTAAACACCTACTTCCGGTAGTGCGCTTTTATTCAAAAGCTTGTTGTCGCATCTACATAGTACACAAAACTTATATATGAAGTTTCAACGCCATACCTCTTTTCGTTTTTGAGATATTCTGTTCACAGGCAGACGGACACACAGACACATAGACACACAGACGGACAGACACACAGACAGACAAAAACATGTTTTTTGGGTTTAGGGGACCCGAAAACGTGAAGATCTGTTGAAGACTCAATTTCCAATTTTTGGGGTCAATCCCATACTTCCTTTATCCCAAAGGAAGTAAACAGTGACAAATTAGAATAAAATAATTGAGCACTGTACACCCGCAGGCGATGTAGTCCACATTCTCTAATTTCTACTTCAAGTTGAAAGATGGACCTCACGCGAACCGCTGACCTATAACTTTTCAACGGTGCTTACTAAAGCCTGACGCCGGCAATACTAAGGCTCAAGTGTTTATTCTGACTTTTACCACTGATTTGATTCGATATTGCTTATGATTTTTTGTTATTATTTATATCTTGTTCTATCGTGGTAGTGGCTCTGCCGTAATTTTTCTCTGAAGAGCGAAGTCTTCTGAAAGGAGGTCTGGACTTGATTCTCTCATCCTCCCGCCAAATTAAATATTTGTTTGCTATAATTTTCGATAATAATGTATTAAGGGAGAATGATTTTGCCAGTAAGTTTTTTACAAAAGTTTGTTGATTTGGCAATGGCACGAGAACAACCAACTTGATCAAATTCCTGAGCCGAAGCAAAAATATTTCTTTATTTCTATTCATTGTAACTTCTTCAGATTTTGCAAATTTTATGCCAGACTTGAAAATTAACCAAGTTCATTTTAAATGCATTAACAAAGGTTGGTAAATTGCAACTTCTATAAATTTGTTGGAACTAAAGAGCGGAAGGGTTTTCTCTTACACAAAGAATCATTGAAAATGAACGGGGCTATGCAACAAACATTACAGTAGTTGATATACGTTTTCTGAATTTCTCTTGTCTCTAAAGCAGAATCGTGTTGTCCTAACTCTCTCCTGCTCGTAATAATAAAATAACGTTAAACGCAATTGCAAAACGTCGGTTAAGTCAATTTGACATGCATAACCCTGTTCATTTTCAATGATCGTAAGTGTACATCTGTTCCAGAAATATGTT
Source organism: Agriotes lineatus (assembly GCA_940337035.1). Lineage (NCBI taxonomy): Eukaryota > Metazoa > Arthropoda > Insecta > Coleoptera > Elateridae > Agriotes > Agriotes lineatus. Next base: position 137,275 of record CALNHX010000346.1, read on the forward strand.
TCGTTTAGGAAAATAATTTATATGACTGTAAAGCCACCTATGCATTAATAAAGCATCATCTTAGGACTAGAAATCGGTTATTATACATATAAAGCTGTAAACCGTTTTGTTTTACACTAATTTAGCAATTCTCAAGAACCAAAGTGCATAAGAACTGGTAGTTAACTTTAAAATTTGAAAATCGGAGAACATCTGTTTGTCAAAAAGCGCAAAATGTGATAAAAGTTTTGATATTCCACACTTTCGACAGACTATTCCATATATTTGTAATGGTAAGAGTTTGTCATAAAATGACAATGTGCCACTTCAAAGCGCAATATCAATACTGAAAAGGGACGTCTGCCATACTCTCTTGAGATAACGACTTATTTTATAAATTTACGACATGTTTAAGCTATCACAAATCGTTAAAACCCCTCACCACACAAACATTTAACAACTGCTAAATACGTATTTCGACAGACAAGCTGTCATCATCAGTAATTACGAAACTTACCCAGCAAAATGGCAGCGATATGCTAGTGACCAAATCACAAATGGAAGTGGGCGATTCCCGAGCATTTTACAGCTGTCTGACTCGAAGGGTGTGGCCGAGGGTCAATTAACATGGCCGACGGTCAATCTAACTTCAGAAAATCATAGAAGATGGAGGAAGGTATAGGTCCACCGTCTTTGTTGCAAAGTGTATTATCTCTGTTCTTAAAAATGGCAAAGCTTTCAAAAGAATTTAGTTGCTTTGTTGAAGTTAACTCCTTCACAATTTTTAGGTCATCCTCCTTTATACTATGACCCGTTTCGTAAATATGTTGGGCAATACTCGATTTTTCGAATCTGTTGAATCTAAACTGAGCTATATGGTTTTTAAATGTAGTACCAAACTTACGACGTGTTTGCCCAATATATTTAAAATCACAATGGAAACATTTAATTTCGTAAAATCCAAATCTCTCTAAAGTCCTAAGTTTCTGTCTTTTGGATTTCCCAACAAATTTCTAATATTGGACATTTTTAAGAACCGAGATAATAAACTTTTGAACAACGATGAAAGTTTGTAACCAGTGGAAGAATAGTATATCATGCAACGATCACAAAATTAGGCACATTTTGCACGAGTATTGCCATTTCGTGCTAGGTGTGTTACAGCACGAAGACGTCGTAAATTTTACATCCAAAATACCATCAGTTACCCGATAAAACGACACAAATCGAAAAATTCTCGGATGCATTACCCCAATTATGTTATGATGGGCTGTAACTAAAGTTGCCGATTAAGATGTTAATTACCAGACGCTATCACTTTACTAAATCTAGAAAAACACAGATGGGCTCATCGAGTAAGTGGAAGCGGTGCACCCAACCTTTCTGATCCAACCTTGGCAGGGCTCGAAGGACGGTCCACGTACAGCTGCGTTGAACCCACCTTGCTTGCATTTTTCTACAGATGTCTGAACCCCTTTACAAGGAAAAACATCACAAAACACACATGCAAACATCATAAATCTACTAAAGAAAAACGCAACTAACTGAAAAGGAACTATGTTAACGTAGAAACATATATGTAAACAATGAAGTACTCGATAAGCGTTTAATCTAAATACAGGTGGTAAACTTGCATCAAATGATCCAACTAACACAAAAACTGCAACAAACACTTGTTGCTTTATTTAAGTCGGGCGGTTGAATCCCGAAGCCAAAGAGGACACGCGCTTGCGTTACTTGTTTTGCTCTCTCTCTCTCTCTCTCTCTCTCTCTCTCTCTCTCTCTCTCTCTCTCTCTCTCTCTTTCTCTCTCTCTCTCTCTCTGTCACGCATGAAAGCGTCAGTTTTGCACCATTTGATGCAACCACATTCCGTGCTCAACGCAAGGCACCTCGACAAACAAGCCCATGCCTGTACGAAACGGCGGACGCTCTGGAGCCTTAAACCAATTAAGAGTGAAACGTGTTTTATGCGGCAAGCAAGCATATCTAAATTTAAATCGACGTTGCTCAAGATATGATAGAATGAGCCGAAAGTAGGGGTGGGCGATATTAAAATTTGCATATCGATGTTCGATATCAGAATTATATCGATATTTATCGATATATCGATATTTGCCAATATATCGATAAATATCCAAAAAATATTGATATATCAATAAATATCGATATTCGATAAATATCGATGTTCGATATATCGATATTCGATATATCGATATCCGATATTTCCATATATCGATATGGAAATAATATCGATATTTATCGATATATCGATATATCGTCCAGCCCTAGCCGAGAGACGCTAGTATTTTAAATAAAAGAAATTGAGTTTTAAAACATAAATACTGTCAAATTAGGCTTAGATTAAGCGGGAAAAGTACTAGTGTACAAAAACAGAAAAATTCAGAACAACGCTAATTTTTGAAAATTGTTCTTACAGTTGCATACTATACTTTTTATACTACTACCTATTCTTCACGTTTAAAGTATAATACAAGCAATCATGGATACAAAGAAACATGAAAATGCTTTATTTATTGCTATGAACAAGTGAAAATATATAATTACCAGCTTACATAAATCAAACAAGTAGAAACACCCATGCCAAATTTGTAAATCTGTCTTGAGTGCTTGGCACAGCGACTTAGTGGTTATTTCTAAGCTTGATTTCCAGATGGGAGAACAAAGTTCTACCAATCAGAGCCCGTTACTGGTTGTGATACCAATCATGATGTAGTAAAGTAGTGGCGCCATTTGTTAGTACTATCAAGAAGTACGCCCCAGGAACCGTCCAAGGTCATTCAAATTGGTAGTTTGACATCAATACAACCGACAGGGAGTATCTCTACTGGTTTGATTTATGTACCCTAGAATTACTTATTAACATACTATAAAATTGTACAACGAACTTAAACTATAAACTAACGTCCTACTTATGTAGTTCATTTATTAAAGTTAAATGTGCAATTATTGAAAATAATTTTTAAAGAACTAGTGGAATTTGAATACTTCTTGATACCTATTAGCAATTTTCGGTCATTGAAGTCAATGGCTTATCCCGATTTCATTCCTGTAGTCGATGGTTTATCTGAAATATTCTATATTGCATTTGTAATTTTATTAGCTATGTCAAGCTTATTGTTTACAATTCATCGATATATCCTTCAGCGACTGCTGTGGATCTTCAGCCACCATTACGTTCAATGTGATTATGCCACCACCAGCATTAACAAGGATTGTTGCGGAAGATCGGCGGAAGCAGAGCCCTATAGATAGTTCAGCGTTTGGTAATTTTAAATACTTAGCAATGTCTTTTCCCATGGCTCCTATATTATTTAGGATTATTCTTTGGACGGCACACTTTCCTTTTTGATAATTAATGAAAAACCAGGGACCAGTGACATTTGGAGGGCGAAGACTCGCGCTTTCCTTAAAAATTCATAGTAATGAGCGGTTATAGTAAAATTTTGTACAAGTTTGATTTTACTGTCAGGCATTGTTACTAAAACAGCAGAACCCAAATCGTTGAAAACAGTAAGTTTCATTTGATGTAATTAATGAATTCTACATACACCCATTAGGTGTATGAGTAGTGGGACCTACAATATAAATTGATTAAAAAATAAGTTTCATTATATGAAAATATAAAACCTAGTTTTGTCACTAAATATATTCATCAAGAGCTTCTTTTATAAATGAATCGAGGTCATTTGATGCAAAAATCTGATTTTTGGGTCTGTAGCCGCTTGAGTAATGCTTTCACTTTTCACCTATATTATTTTTGGTACTGATACTGATTCTGAACATTGAGTATTGTGTTCATAAAGCAGATTTCTTAAATGTTTTCATCAATTTTCTAAAATAAGCCATTAAAACGTTCTCAGAAAACGATTTTGCTTTTACATCTTTTGTAATTCATAGTGCGCATGGTTGCGTTGGTATATCTTTTCGGACGTTCCTGGTAGTAAATTTAATGTTGCTACCTCTGCAGCTTCTATTATATCTGGAGGTGTTAATTCTAACCCAATATCGCTGTCACTTTCCATATTATTTATGAAATTTATTGGAATTCACTACGAAACTATCTGTAAATATACAAATGTTGGCAGAAATGAATTAATGATGACAAATGTCCATAGCCTGCAATATGCACAACAGCAAAATTGAGGATCGAACATGAAATATTTTATATTGCAATCGTTGGCTAGCAACTTGCCTAGGTAGCGATGCAAAATGAAATTCAGCACAAAATGTAGTTAATAATTATGATTTGAATATCGCGCATTAAATGAACAGATATGCCGACGACTCCACTATACTAGCGACAAGCCCCGAAGATCTGCAGACGCTGATAGCCCGTGTAACAATGGTCAGCAAAAACTACGGCCTAGAACTGAACATCAAGAAAACCAAAATTATGATCATTAGTAAACAGAACATTAATGCCGACTTCTATATAGAAAATAAACTACTAGAAAGAGTAGAAAATATCAACTACCTCGGATGCCACCTGAATGAAAACTGGGATAGCTCAAAAGAAATCGAGAAAGCAAGGAGTGCATTCTTACGCATGAAAAAAGTCCTATGTAGCCTCTCACTGAACATCAACACCAGAATACGATTTCTATGCTGTTATGTGCTCTCAATACTTTATTATGGAGTGGAGGCTTGGACTCTCACAGAAGACACCACAAAACGACTCGAAGCATTTGAATTCTGGTGCTACAGGCGCATGCTGAGAATTCCATGGATACACCATGTGACAAATGAGAGAGTACTACAACGCCTGAATAAAGAAAAAGAAGTCCTAAGAAAGGTAAAGACAAGAAAAATCGCTTATTTTGGACACATAATGAGAAACGGCAAGAATGACCTTTTGCAGTTGATAATGCAAAGAAGAATTGAGGGAAAAAGAGAACCTGGACGAAGAAGAACTTCATGGCTGAAAAACGCCATTGGACCAGACTATCTTCAACCGACTTATTTAGATCAGCAGTCACCAAAGTAATATGGGCCACGATGATCACTACCATCCACTGAGGATATAACACCTAAAGAAGAAATGAACACGTTAAGTAGTAGTAGTATAAACAAGTATATCACATCTAGAGCTATTGCTTAGAACATAATATGTAAAGCCTTAAAAATAGTTACAGCATTTTTCTATGATTTTACTTTTACTTTGCCCCTCGTATGTTCTCGTCTAATAATATTATACTAACTAAATTTGCTATTGAATACTCTCATTTAATTTTCCAAATTCAATTTCATTGTGGAAGACCTGACATTTCTCACTAGCACTGGAGCAGAATAGAATTTGACACAATTAAGTAATTACACAACCTTGAACTTGGAACGGCGTCATCTCTTACTCGCTTTCTCGGGTATTCTCACAAAATGAGCCGGATTAGGAAAGTGAACCTGCGATCAATCTCAATCTAAGTTCCATTTGCATGAGTTTATAGAGCGACATGCTGATTGGACTTCGTTGGAAGAAAATCGTTAAACAATCTCGACCTTTGCTATCTCTTGTTAGTACTATAAAATTAGTATTTTTTAGCTTAAAAAGTGTTTATAGTATTTTTAAACTTAAACATGCAGATACTAGGCACTATTGATAGAAAATGTATTTAATCGCCTTATAGAAATATAAAACCAACGTATATAAACCCCCTCAGTGACGCTACAGCCCTTGAAGAGCCCCGGTCGCCCCGATGCAACGTATATAAGAAAACTAACCATAAATTACTAGTGAATGCGGCGCGATGCAACAATGAATTTAATTAATTAACTAATATATCGTGAACAACAAATAATAAAATACACAAAAATAATAAATTCCATTGACTAACCAATTTGATGATGACAGCAAGAGCGGTATGGACGGAATTATAGCAATTTTCGTCTTCAAAAAATATCGACTGCTGTTTCGCATAGAAAAAAGCGTTTGAGCAACAGTGGTGCGTTTTCCGGAAAGGTCCAGGTAGAAGTGATAGTAACAAATTCAAGGCAACAAATATGAAAGATAGAGAAATTCATCGTTGTTAGTCGCTTTACCGGTGATAATTTTAACTAACACGGTTAAAGTAGAAATAATAACTATACTAACCTAACATGCCACTCGTTCGTAGACCAGGGTGTAGGTTTTTATTATGAACACTTTCTATGATTAGTGTTGTTAGTAGATGAGACTGAGGAAGTAGAGCAGGGTGTCGTCAAGTGTATTATAACACCAGAAAACATGAATCTTGGTTATGATCACATTGCCATATTAGCCACTGTCTATAAAATGTCATAGGCACAGATTAAGTATAATTGTCTGGTGTTATATTACACTTGACTACAAAATTCCACAGGCATTTTTGATGAACTTTCTTTTTGCTCATACTATATATATTTAGTAGACACAAAACGAAAAGTCACCAAGTTGGGCTTGTGTTGTTGAGTTTTTATACTATGTTGGTAAATTATGTAATCTTTATTTATTTACTGTTTTTCACGGTCCATACAGCATGAAAAGGTTGAAAATATCTAACTTATTCAGTTATAAAACCAATATTTTCTCAATATGTCTCCTACTGTTTTCAGCTTACAGTCTGTTTGAACTGTATGTATTATGGATACGATTCACTTCTACCCGCATCCTTTTTGTGGCACGATTTCAGTCTATTTTCGGGCTTATCTCTCAAAAGATTGTAGGAAGCGACCTACTTAACTTTGCAGTTAAAACCTCTTGTGGGGGCTTAACGTGCAGGACAGGTAGGTAATTCCATATTTCAGTCAGTACCTTCCTGCATCTTTCAGCAATCACTGCAAAATGGCTTATACCGTTGATACCTATCAACGCTTATACGTAACAGAGTTCGGAAAACTATTCTCATCCAGTATTCTATACTCTGCAGGGAGTTCGAAACTGCTACTAAGTTGGTGAAGGTAGGGCGCAGTTAATAAATCTAGTTTAAGCTTAGCGGGAATTCTCTCAGACTAACAGAAATGCTTTAATTGCTCTATAGTAAGAACCGCTAAAGTAATGTCCTCCAAAAATCGTTAGATATATGTGGCTACTTCAAAACATATTAAAGTTGATTGTGGTCGCAGCAACAAAAGAATCATTCGGAATAGAATCACTGACGTAAAAGCTTCGTTATACATTTGCTTTAGTTTATTAAAAGTATGCTGTTACAGTTAAAAATAGTAACAGCTTTTAATTGAAAATTAATTATATTGGATACCAGACCGTAATTGACTATCTACATATAATGTTCGGGGAGAGCTTTTATGATAATATGAGTTTGTAGTTCGGTCGAAGAATGAAATTATTTCTTTTAGTTAAAATACGAAAGTTGAATTAATTTCAAATTATCGTGGCTACATGGGCATATCTGAGTGCCGATTAATTCACTGACGGCGTGGGTTCTTTTACAAAAGCTTAAATCAAATAAACGTACATGGGGCGCTGAGGAGTTTTGATACGACAGATATCGCCAAGATGGTGACGAAAACTCATAAACACAAAAATATAGTCGATACTTATATAATATGAAACAAACTTATCGGTCAGGTCATGCAAGGTTTGCAGAAACTAAGACACATGCACTGTATGGTAGTTGGTACAGGGAATATATTACCAAATACATATAGCGAAAAAGCACAACTATGAACACAATAGGATGCACCCGGTAGCACAGTACACATAGGCCACAAATACGAGTAAATGACGCTTAAACAGGCAGTTTGCAGTATAAGAGGCTTAAATGGCCTCTTTCGAGACCAATACTGTTTGGTAAAATTACAGTAAAATCACTAATGTCCAGCGAAGCCCCTTATTATAATCACAAGGCAAAGTTTGATGTTCTTTACAACCGTCAGCAATTGAACTTGATTTGAAGATTAAAATGCTAGATTACGTCGAGTAAATGGTCATGAAGTACCCACAGTGAATATATTCTATGTACCAGAAAAGCTACGGAGCGAGACAATCTACAAAAGGCACAAGCCAGACCTAGGAACTCTTAATCACTAATGCAAAATAGTGCCATGGCACATAAGAGGAGCATCAAACGTATTGGTAGGCGGCCAGGGCCGAGCCAAGGGTATCTGCCGCCCGGGTGCAAGATATAGTTTGCCGCCCCTATAGCGTATAGCTCCTTAGACGTAAATAGTGTTAATTTTAAAATTCTGCGTTGCCTTGATAACTGTAACTTGTTATAAAAAATAAAAAAATATAAAGGTTATTATAAACTTTATTATTTGTATAAATTAAAAAATTAAATATTTAAAACAACTAACATAATGCTTTAATAGTTATAAAACAAAGTATTGCTTAAATTATTTATTATTAGTAACTTAGAAGTTATAAACATGAACTAAAAACTACATAAATTCTAAATTTAAATATCAAAAGCGACTTTTCTTGCTTTTTTAATTGCAAATTCTCGTATTAAATCCGTCATATCTAACGCCTGGCAGATCTCTTCCTCGATGCTTATTACAGCCAAATTTGTAAGTCTGTTCTGGCTCATAGTAGATCTCAAATAGTTTTTTATTATTTTTAATTTTGAAAACGATCTCTCACCATGAGCCACAGTGACAGGCATCGTTAAAAAAATTCGTAGGGCTACAGATAAATTCGGGAAAGTGCTAATTAAATCATTAGCCACAAGGTATTCTAAAGTTTCCTTGGCCGAAGTCGTATTGCTTTTATTATAAATGGACAATATTTCAATTTCATTGCACAAATCAATTGCATTAACATCCATTTGTTTTGTAGATGAATCGGTTAATTTAATTTGTAAATCCATACAACATTTCATTAATTCTTCTTTATCTATAGATAAAGAGCCTAAATTATTTAAAAAGCCAAAATAGGAGTTGCACTCGTTTAACTGTTCAAATCTGTCATTTAATTTTGATATTACTATATCAAGAATATAAAAATAAAAATTGACTTTGAAATTCAACTCTGGTGATTCGATTGATTCATCTCTATGTTCATAATCAAAAAAAACCTTTGCTTTTCTCGGTCTAACCAAGCCTACAGCTGGAAAAACACTTTCGCAGTCTATATCTTCAGCAATTTTTTTTGCCTCATTAAGCATAGCTGTAAAACTACCTTCAGATCGTATTTCAATGAAAAAAATTTGAATTTCTGTCAACATTTTTACAGTTTCTGGTAAAATAATATTAGATTTTTGCATGATTTTGCTTACAGTGTTTATTTTTGATAAAATATTGTACCAAATTACTAGAGAACACACAAATTTATATGATTTTATTTTATTAATTAGTGACTTTGCAAGGTTTTTTGTGTCATTGTCTCTTGATGTATCATTATAAAGGGAAAAGAGAGCATCATAAATTTTTTCTAAATTAAATCTAAGGGTTTTAATGGCATCGATTCTACTCTCCCACCGTGTATCAGATAAAGGTTTTACAGTTATGGTAGGAAGTTCTTTCATGAGAATATGCCAACGGTAGGTGGAGGCTGAAAAAAAACATATATTTCTTGAATAATAGCAAAGAAATTTGTTACTTCAAGCGAACTTTTCGCAGCATAATTGACAACTAAATTAAGACTATGAGCTGCACAAGGGACAAAAAAGGCTCTAGGATTTATATCAAGGATTCTTTTTTGCAGCCCATTATGTTTGCCTTTCATGTTGGCACCGTTGTCATATCCCTGCCCTCGCATATCCTTAATATCAATATTTAATTCTTTTAAATAATTCAATAAAAAGGCCGTTAGTCCTTCACCAGTTGTATCTGTAACTGGGCAGAACCCTAAAAAATGCTCTCTAATTTCTATACCCTTTGAAATATCATTAATGAAAACGAACCTGACAACTACAGTTATTTGTTCTTCGTGACTCACATCAGGTGTACAATCTAATATAATTGAATAATATTTACACAATTTTAAAGTTTCGATTATATTTTGCTTGACTTTTTCACCTATTAGACAAATTAATTCATTTTGGATTTTATCACCTAAATAATGTGGCATATTATTGGTATCTTTCTGAATTCTGCCAATATGTTCCGCCATTATATTATCGAATTTTGCAATTGATTCAATTAGCTTCAAAAAATTACCATTGCCTTTTTCGAAAAGTTTTTGATTACTTCCTCTAAAAGCTGCATTTTGTCCAGCTAAATACTGTATGACACAAATGATTCTTTCAATAATTGACGTCCATCGTTTTTTTTCCAACTTAATTAAATTTTGGTTGACTGAGTCAACAGTTGTCCCTTTTTCAATCGATTTTTTTAGCTCGACCCATTTCTTAACACTCTCAAAATGCCCCTTACTTTTTTCGTGCCTGTCTAAATTTTGAGATAAGTGTCGCCAGTCAGTATAACCTTTATCATCGTTAAAAACATTATCAGTAACTTTAAATAATTTGCAACAAAAACAAAATACAGAATTATTTGACTTAGAATAAACTAACCATGTTCTAGGAACTTTTTCATTATTGCTTAATTTTTTGTCATAATAAGTAGTTGAAAAAGATCTGTTTGAATCGTTTAATGGAAATGCAATATTTTTCAATTGTAATGGCCCCAATTCAAGAATAGACATTTTAATGTTATCTGTTAAAACTTGCGGCCAAAGAGCAGGATCTTTCAATATTTCCATCCCAGCGTCCTCAGCAGCAACCTCGGTTGGTGGTGGTGAATCCGGTGTGTCCTGTGCATCCGCCTCGGATTTATTATTTTCTTGCCCTATTTCTGGATTTTCCATATGCGTGTCCTTGTTCGAATCAAGCTGTTCCTCCACTTGCAGGCTTGTTGATGGTTGTTTGGCTGCAGCCGCCGTGGAAACAAAAAATTTTTTTAAGGAGCCAGCCAGTCCTTTTTTAATTTCGTCTTTTTCGGACTTTCTTTTTCGATACTGAAAGCCGGAAAGTCTCTTTCTGCCATCGGCCATCTGAATTAAGCACAAATAAATTCTAAGGATAGCGAAACAGAAAAATAAGCAGAAAAGTTCAAATGTTTAAAATAATGAAAAATACTTACGTTTTAAAACTTTCAACTTTAAAAAGCACTATATTATTTAGCTCTTGCTTGAAACGTTTAGCCTTTTTATTTCTGCTTAGTTCAGTACAATCTTACTAGCATTCAATCGCAAACTAAACTAACCCCCAATTGCCCTTTTTAAGTTTGTTATCGTATATGCCGGCGGCATGCATGAGCATGAAGCATGTTGCAACAAAGCACAAATACACAATTTACTCATTATTTTTGTGTCTAAAGAGGGCCGCTTAGTCTAGCTGATTTCGCTGATCTATATAGTTTCGTGTTTCATGACGCTGCACCATAGCGACAGAGCGATAACTCGTGTGTCGGTATAATCACCGTGTACAATAGCAAACGGCACCGACGCGACGTGTTTATAATAAAAATAAATTATAAGTAATAAATTATTATTGTATGCTTGCCGCCTTAAAAATGCAACCGTTTCTCTGTATCAAGTTACCTTTATACGAAAAAAAGCCAGACACAAGACTATAACTTGATAAAAAATGTTGCATTTTCTAATGCCGCAAGGCACAAGCATACCTATCTTAAATTTCTTTCATTTTTCATTTTGCCGCCCCAAATAGTTTGCCGCCCGGGTGCTGTGCACGCTTTGCACCCCAGGCACGGCTCGGCTCTGGGTAGGCCTCCAGCAGTTAAAGTGCAACGTGGTCCTACGAGTACTGCGGTTATATTATCAAATCATACCCAAACAGAAAGCTTCGACGTAGGACAAACAGCTAAGAATTCCACATACATTAGAACGGCCACCAAAGCGAAAGAACAGCTACGATTAATCATGTCGTACCCCCTAAGTAGAGTTAAGGCTGATAGGAGAAATTTCGGCTTCTAGATACGCAGTTAAACTAATGCCTTATGATAACGTGAAATAATATTCCAATAACGTCGCCTTCAACCTACATGCATGTAATTGCAATTGAAAAGAAATTCTACTCATATTTGCAAGAATTCTTCACTTGATTTTCAACGAGTAAAGTTGTATCAGCCCGGAGTGATTATTTAAGTGAAGTGTTAGTGAGGCCGTTAGGCCAAGTGCTTATTATGAACGTTAGTGAAAGTGGACCTTACGGGTATTCAACCCAGCCGTTAAGTTATCTGCCGCAGCCGGACTTTTCTACACCAGTTTATCTGAGTCAAGAGCAGCAACAGCCGTTCAACCCGCAATATGTTTTTAATACAGGCATGTATCCAAATTTAAATTTAAACTCAATGCCAGGCATAAAACCACATACACAAGTTAATTCCCAACACACAATTAGCAACATTAATGATACACAAAATACCAAATTAAATGAAACCTCTAACGAGGATACCACCGATATCGGCGAATCAGGAGTTAACAAATACGCATGGCAAGTAGTACACCGTAATAAAAGAAAACGAGGGAATCATCAAACTTCGCAAGCTCAAATGGCAGAAGTTATTCAATCAAATACGTATTCGTCGCTTTCGAACCACGGTGAAGATAATAACTCCACTAATCAAAACACTTATAATAATAGTAAAAATCCAGAAGAAGCTGCCCATAAGACCGTACCTAAACCACCTCCTATCTTCATTCACGGAGTAGCTAACTACGAGCAAATGTTAAACACATTGGCCGTAGTTGCAGAAGAAGATCAATTTTACACAAAATGCTTGGCTGATAATGTAGTAAAAATTAACACGAAAACGCCAGATAAATACAGAAGTTTAGTTAAGTTTATGAGAGAAAATAATATCATTCAGCACACCTACCAAATGAAAAAGGATAGGCCCTACCGTGTAGTTATTAAACATCTGCATTCTGCAACCCCGATAAACGATATAAAAGAAGAATTAGAGAATGTAGGATTTACGGTCAGGAATATAATAAATATTCGACAACATTCTACAAAAACACCGCTACCTATGTTTTTTGTGGATCTAGAACCTACTGATAACTGCAAAGACATCTACAAACTAAAGCATCTACAAAACAAAGTAGTTGTGGTAGAACCAGAAAACGTTCCGTAATAGTACAGTGTACAAGATGCCAACAATATAATCACACCAAAAGCTACTGCAATCGTCCGTATGCTTGTGTAAAGTGTGGGGGATCCTACAACACAAAAACATGTAAGAAAACCAGAGACTCACCAGCCAAGTGTATATTATGCGACGGGGCACATCCAGCAAATTACAAAGGGTGTCAAGTTTACCGTGAACTTCAAAATAAGTACCAAGAAAGCCATCAGCAACCAAAGAGACGTATTAACGAGTACAGACAGAATACAGGTCAATTTACATACGCACAGATGGCAAAAAACCACACAGATCAACTAGAAAGTAATACGGATATAACCCTCATACAATTCCTAAACGAATTTAAAGGGATGTTTAATCAGTTGATGCAACAGAATAACATGGTAATTAACATGTTGTCCACTGTCATAAACAAAATAGCTAAATAATGTCTAAGTTCTTAATAATAGCTTTATGGAACGCCAACGGCCTCCAATCAAGAAAAAACGAAGTCGAAATATTCTTGAAAATGCACAAAATTGATGTACTTCTAGTGCCTGAAACTCATTTTACTGAAAGATCCTATGTAAAAATATCTAATTACGTAATATATTATACTCAACATCCAGACGGCACAGCACATGGTGGGACAGCAGTTATAGTCAGAGAAAACATTATACATCACGAACTACCCAAACATGAAACGGATTTCCTCCAGGCAACAACAATACAGGTTAATAAGTGGAATAACCCAATATCAATATCCGCAGTGTATTGCCCACCAAGGCACAGCATTACTAAAGACGATCTTAAACCATTCTTTGAATCACTAGGACAGAGGTTTATAGCAGGTGGCGAACGCGAAACATGTTAGCTGGGGCTCAAGACTGACAACGACAAAGGGAAGAGAGCTCTACAAGGTTGTTAATGAAAAAAACTACCATACACTATCCACTGGTGAACCAACCTACTGGCCGTCAGATCTGAACAAAACTCCTGACCTTCTAAATGTTTATATCACAAATGGCATATCATCCAATTTCATAGAAGTCAAGACTAATTTTGATCTATCCTCCGATCACACACCTGTCATCGCAACTATCAGTACAACTATTATCAAGAAAGAACGTAAAGCGACACTGTACAACAAACACTCTGACTGGGAATTGTTCAAAGAATACGTAAATCAAAAAATAAACCTCAATATCAGTACAGAAACCGAAAATGATCTTGAAGTAGCAACTAATTATTTCATTACCACAATACAAGAAGCTGCTTGGCATGCAACTCCAGTAGTTGATGCTAAAGAAAGAAAAACGCAAAACATGCCCAGGGAAATAATGGAAATGGTAGCAGAGAAACGGAGAGCTAGAGCTAGATGGCAACACAGTCGCAATCCAATAGACAAAAACATTTACAATCGTCTTGCTAATAAACTAAAATCCAAGTTGAGAGATGTTAGGAACGAAACGTTCTGTAGCTATATAAAAAACCTATCCAATAAAGACTACTCGATTTGGAGAGCCACAAAAGGATTTAAACGACCTGTACAAACAACTTCCCCAATCCGAAAACCTGATGGTAATTGGGCAAGGTCGGAAGGAGAAAAAGCTGAAGTATTCGCTCAACATCTTGCTAAAGTTTTTCAGCCACATACAAATGAACCAAATGAAGCAATCGATGAATTCCTGATGGCTCCTTTCCAGATGTCTCCGCCCATTGACAATTTTACAATAGGATAAATAGAGGAAGAAATAAAACGCCTTAGCAAGAAAAAAGCTCCAGGCTACGACTTGATTACTGGAAAGATATTATCTGAACTACCACAATCCCGAGTGCGGTTTATAAGACTACTTTTTAATTCTATACTGAGACTCAACCACTGGCCTACCCAACTTAAATATGCCCATATCATTCTAATTTTAAAACCTGGCAAACCACCGACGGAAGTAACATCATATAGACCGATAAGCCTTCTACCAGTGATCTCTAAACTCCTAGAAAAACTAATACTTAAAAGAATAAATGAAAATAATCTGATCGAAAAATGGATACCAAATCACCAATTTGGATTTAGGCAGAGTCACTCAACTATCCAACAATGTCACAGGATAGTAAACGTCATATACAAAGCTTTCGAAGAAAAGAAGTTCTGCTCGGCGGTGTTTCTCGATGTAAAGCAGGCGTTTGACAGAGTGTGGCACAGGGGACTACTATTTAAGATCAAAGAGAACTTACCACATCATTACTTTCAACTACTGAGATCTTACTTATCATTGCGATTCTACCAAGTTAAATTTGGAAAGTGCAACAGTGCCCACCGGTTTACATTAATAACATAGCGATACCGCATGCCCAAGATGCACGTTATCTAGGTCTGCATCTAGACAACAAATTAACATGGAAACTACACATAAAAAAAAAGAAAGGAAATGGACCTTAAAATAAAAAAGATAAACTGGTTAATCGGCAAGAAATCTCCTCTCTCCCTTGAAAACAAACTCCTAATTTATAAAATAATAATCAAACCAATCTGGACATACGGTCTGGAGCTATGGGGATGTTTGAGCATGTCCAATTTGAAAGTAATAGAGAGATTCCAGTCAAAAATTTTAAGACAAATCACAGATGCACCATGGTACGTAACCAACCTTACCCTTCATACTGACCTAAAAATCCCACGTGTTCAAGAAGAAATCCAAAAACGTGCAACTACACATCACAATCGATTGATGGCGCACCCAAACCCATCTATTGAAATCCTACTAGAAGTGCCAGCCTTCAAAAGACTGAAAAAGAAATCGCCCCGTGACCTGACAATCGACCATTGAAGTACGCAGGGTAAAGCCGCTGGGCCTATCCCTTCACGCCAATAGCCATCAGATCAGCTCATAGAACTCACATATGTAATATATATAAATACATTGTTCTGATTGTTGATTTATATATTAATAAAAAAAAATTGCAAGAGCCACGCAAAAATAATGTGAATGAAGGCAACAAGCACACTTCGATTCGTGCAACACCGATTACAAGGCCTTCAAACGCTCCAGTCCTCTCTCGCAAATACATTATCTCCCACAGAGGTCGTTGAACGTGTTCAGAGCTAATTGATTGCGACCGAAATCGTCGAATCTGATATAAAAACAGCAAAAAGCCTAAAAGTCCTAACTTGAAGTGCATGAGGCATACAATAAGTAAAGCTGCAACCGATTTATTTCTCAACGATCTGCTTGGAATGGTGACTGCAAATCGTAAGTAAAACACTACGACCAATACTCGACATATACACGTGAAGTATTGTTAGAACAATTCTATTAAAGCAGTTACTTGTGATACTTCGGCCCTAAATTCTAGCATTTTCACGAGTCACGCCAGCAAAATTCGTAATTCAGTGGTAATGTGATCAAAATTCATTTCCTTAAACCTTATTTCCGCGTTGATCATTTCAAAAATTAACGCATTACAGTTCTTGCATATTCACCGAGACTTAATTTTCCGTTGCTAACGTGTTATTAAACCTTGACCCTGCTGCAAACAGTAGTCCCTTTGTTCTTTTAAATTCTTAGTAAGCCGCTTATCAAAGCAGCTTTGTTCTGCCCTTGCCTTCTGCATGGATGATGTCATCTTGCCACTATCACGTCCTAAGTGGTTCTTGACGCCGAACCGGCGGTTGTAATTTTACGTGTGAATCCCCTGGTTAAGTAAAGTTTTTTCAGTATTTCGATCCGTCTTATTCTTAAACGTAACGAGTGGAACAAGGACGTAGATAAGTCACGTCCGCGCTATGTCATTCTTCACGCTTGCCGCTTGGCAGGAACTTCACTTCGCTACCGGCTGTTGAACTAGAACAAACGTTTTTGGCTTCTTCAGCCCCCGGCTCGCATCGCTTGCGGCCGGGGGACGCTGCTCGAACTTTCGTAATTTTCGTTGTGAATAGCTGTGTGTTTTGGGTGCATCATGTTGTTTGTTGTACCAATTTAACGTTTTCGAACTGTTTCGTTTGGCAAGAAATCTCCGGCTTTGGTGGTGGTGAACTTTCCGTTTGAAGTGCATGTGAAGCATTAATTAGTGGGGTCAAGAGTTCTTATCGTCGAGGGTTGCGAGACCCTTGAAGATATCGTTTATACGGACCCTAACGAACTCTTTCTATCGAACCCAACGCTAATTTGAATTTACCGTCGTATTATCGAAACTCGCACGTCGAGGGGTTTACCCCGTGTTATTGCTACATCGAGTTCGCCCTTCGGGGGACTCCATTGCATCATGCCACCCTTAGTTGTTGCCAGCATCTCCGAGGCTGTGCCCACACCACATCTTCGCCCGTTGATTTCGCCGTCGTCCGTTCTTTCCGGCAGTTTGTTTGGGAAGCGACGCTACATACAGTATGGCCCGTAATTGTGCAGCCAGCCAATTTTCTCAAGGTAAAAGTTATTGTAAACTAGTTTTATTGTGTATAACGAAAAGTGAACGCCCCGTCGAGTGTTGAACGATTAGTACTAACGATTTGTCTATGCATTCTTTTGTTGTTCAACGTATGTTGTGGCCGTTTCGTTTGCCTTAAGCCACATTATTGTGTTTATCGTCAAGTGTACCCTTTGTAATTAAAGTTAACGTATTGAGCAATCTAACCTAACTAACGTTTGAGTACTTTTAAGTCTAATTAGTCAATTTCATGTTTATTGCCACTTATTTATATATTTTTATTTCATCCTAATATAGTTCTTGGTCAAGTATTGATGTTTTTCTTTTGTGTTTGGTATTTGCATGCTGTTTTATGTACTGTTACAGATGTAAGAGGAGGTTAGCAGCTGCTTTAGTGAGTTATAGTTGTAAGGTAAGTCGAAACTGTATTTAGCTCGCCGAACAAACTCTGCCAAGTTTTAAACGTAGCCAGGTGGATTGCCTACTTCCATTTTCAACTCATTTCACTTGTGCTGCGATTTATGTTTTCCCGATTTGTCAAGAAAATGGTGGCGCATCAATTATTTAACATCTTTAACCTCTTTTGTATCGATGTACAGCCCTAACTCGAAGGTAGAAAAGAACCCGCCCTCCCGGTTGAGTTTAGTCGGAGCAACCCTTCCTGTTACCGTCATCTAACGGGGTTAGGGCCTTGTATTCTCGATCGACCTCCCGATTTTGTCGTTTTATCGTGTCGCGACTAACAAGTCCGGCTCTCGAGCGTATGATTTTGTTGTGCACGCTTGAGGGGTGGTTTGTGATGTCGTTGTGTCGTTTATGTACGGTAACAGTATTTCTACAATTCTGAGTATCCGCGTGCTATGGTAATCGTAGATAGGGTACCTGAACACGCACTAGCCTGTAGGCTGGAGATCATAAAGAAGCCACAGGTTCTGCTCCTAGGTACTGTGAAGAAGCTGCCCCAAAAACTGAATGCTATGGGCTTTTCCCCAGTTGATGGTTTGCAATTGCAGAAAGAAAAGGTCTCAAACACTTCGGAGAGAGGTATGTTTCCAACGCACTGGACATCACACCCAAACCGCTTACAAACATTTTCTCCGTGTCTTTCTCGCGATTCTATGAGAACGCTCTAAAAAGAACAAACACTAAGCAGAATAGCAATAGTGCTAAAGTATTACCAAATTGGCCTGCAGCATGCAAAAGCAAAAGCAGATTGACCTACCGAGGTTGGTCAGCGTCCAGAGGTGAGTTTTGCTTCTGAAACATTTCTGAATTCTAACACAACTAGATGAATTCCAGCGACTACCTATACATTCTATTAATGCTGATCGAAACTTCTCAAAATATCGGAGGATTTCAAAATCCAGATGGCGTGCATCTTCGCATATCAACCATACGGTGCCAGAAGCAGCATGTCACCAAAGAATATGAAAAAAGAGAATCAGCCTGATGAATATGAACGTATTTATTGTTAAATGGGTTGCATACCCACATTTCGGTTTTCACCAGACGCAACCACTAATCACCCCAGTAAGAAGATAAATTGACCACTGTTGCCACATTGCAATAGCGGGATTTTGCGATCTGAGAAGGTAGATAAAACCTGTGTTGGTTTTAGCTTTGCGTATACGTTTAGAACGTTTGGACTTGGTACAATATGAATTCTGTGAACTACAACATTTACACCCGGCGTAGGTATACTAATAATTAGGGATTTTGTAGCTGAAATTATGCAAATGGAGGTCGCTGAAGGATTAGCTACTTATGCAATATTAACCAGTTGCTCAACAGTAATTACATCACTCTTAAAAACCGTTGAAAACTTGATAAATTTTCTTGGCTACCAATTAAGGCTAGATGCTAAATTTGTTTTAGACACACCGTGGGAGCGTTCGCGTACATATAATATAATTGTTATTATAAAATTTATATTCGCTCATATTTAAGCCCTAATTAATCATGATATAACATGAAGGGCGTTTTCACTTTAAAAGCGCCTTAGGGCGTCCAGAGCTGCGCTGTGCACCACCGCAACGACGATCCTTCCGGCGTATACCTCCAGTCTAAGTTTGTAACAGAGACAGAGCAACAGCAAGCTATAAAAGAAAATTCCATCGGATTAATAAGAGAGAGAACGAACTTCATTTCACTGACCCGACCCGCGGCTCCTACCCGGCGAGCCCCGCTCCAGGCCCGGGTGGGCTACCGACGTTGATCTTCCAGAGAAGCTCGACCGAGATTTGCGACAGCGACGTCCCTAAATCGCCCAGTCGACCCGTATACAATATTCAGCCAGTGAATGATTGTTTGGAGGTAGAACCAAACCCCCCTGCATGTTCTGGGCCTGTTGGTGCCCACCTGTAATATCAAAATAAATCAATACACGACGTAAAGCTGGTTTACAAACCGAACAGAATTCCTGTATTTTCTGTGCCTGTTGGCTAACACCCAAAACTGTCCCCTGACTTTGGATTAATTGATTTCCCGAAACCGCTATTCAAATTAGAGGGCGGAACTCCGCCGAATGGTGCAGACAAAATATCCACAAATTTGTTTTCCCTGAGATCGCCGTAAAAGTTCATCGACTACAAATCGAAAGTCACATACCTTAATTCGCCTTGGAATACGCCGGGACAACTCCAGTGTCCTATAACCGCGACGTTTTATCAACGTGACCTCGGCTTAAGGTTGGGCCGCTGCTATCACATATTTGCATTCCACTGCTATCACATATCAGCATACTACAGCTGGTCACGGGGGGGGGGGGGGGGGCACTTACACTTGCACATGTGGTAATGGTTTCAAATAATTATTTGATCTCATTAATTAAACCAACTGCGGTTACGCATTGTATATTTGATCTACAACTGACAACGAAGTATTCCTTTTTGAATTCACATGTACCAACGATGGTGAAATTCCCTGCCAAGTTCCGGTGGCCATCAAACGATCCGAGCCCGGCGAACAGGCATGTGACGCGGGTTGTCTACACACCAAACCACGCCTTAAATACAGTTATATTTTGTTTATTCTTTGTATATAATTACTGCTTAATTACCTAAACTGTACATAGTCATTAATAAATTTAGTTTGAGTTAAGTTGTCTTCTTTAAATCAGTCAAAGTGAATATTTGAACCGAATCTGGCCTATTAGAGCTACTAAGTGAAGGGAAACATTAACGAATGCGAAAATACGGAATTAAACGTTCTGTAGCGCTACAGGGTGTTAAAAAATACAAAAAACATTTTAAAAAAATATTTATATTCAATTTCCTTAAATAATAATTATATGTAAATATAAATAATAGTTACCATAGTTAGCACTACTAATGCAAGTTAATTCAATTTAAGTTAATCATATTTATCCTCATTTCCATCACCTTTTTTCTTATATTTATCTACTTACACTGCTAATTTGATGTACATACAAGTTGCTCATATGCTTTTATTTCTTTATAAAATTGTAAACAGTAAATATTGTTAGAATTATAAACTACGCTCAAAATCTCAAAAAAGCTTGGTTTACGTAGGTCGATATTAAAGCTGGTTGTGGGAATTAAAAGATGTGCACGATATATGCTCGAATCTATAAACATGAGGTATGTATCTATGTATGTATGTATAATCTGTAACCTCATTTATCTTGCGGTGTAGAGGCTGGTCCTTTATGCGCTGGCTTCTGGCGGTACAATGCTCAACTTGCCCCGGATTCGGGATACAGAGTTGGTAAAGCTTCGAAAATTTGGCACAGATGTTACAAAAACAATTATCTCACTAGCAGCCCACATTTTGTGGAACACATACGAAAACTACTCATCGGACCTGAAAGTAGTACCCCCCCCCCCCCTCCCAGCAACCACCGACAACAAAAATTAGGTTCGGACTCAGAACTTGCAGGTCAGGCTTCTGTCATAAAAAAGGCTAACGAAAAATCTACAAGAAAAACTAATGCATACCATAGCTCTGCCCTGTAAATAAGTTCATACTGTACATTTCTCGCCGACGTAGCACGTGTTGTTAGCTGAGGTGACCATAAAAATGATTTCACTTTTTCTCCCATCGATAACACAGACAGCAGAATTCCTCACATAGGGCTCGCCTCTGAATATTGCACGTCTATACCAACCATTCAAGCTCTTCAACAACTCCAAAAATATCCCCCGAGCTTTTCACACACGACTTGCAACAACGTTATCTCAAACGGAAGTACCACGAGACCAATATTACGAGAGCATTTTCGTTTCCAGTTCGGTCGACGCATCAGTGGTTGCTAACCTATTAGGCAAGAAACACCTTATTAAAGCTTTACAATGATTTTTCTGTTCTGATCCGCTCACTGCTCGCGCCGCTTGGAATCGTGGAAGTTAGTCAGCAACTGTGAGCGTACAGGCTTGCACGCATTTTATATTTTGCATTATTATGAGTGAAAGTTCTTTGTATTGTTTGCTTTTACTTCCCTCGCCTAAAACACGAAGGAAGTATTGAAATCGCAAAAAAATCCCTACCAAGATTTCTTCCCATCTTCACGTTTCAGGGTCCTAGATGACGAAAATCAGGTTTTCTCAATTCTGCCTGTCTGGCTGTTGCCGGTATAACTAAAAACTATTTGTTGAAGGAAGAATATACTTTTTATGCAAATTATATGTCTACCTGGCATATAACCGAAAAAATGTCGGATACATATATATAGGGTGAAAAAAAAATAAAAATTTGTTAATGTTGGCTTTAGCTGAGAAATAGATAAAAGTACTAATTTGCACATAGCTCAGGTTTGTCCCTTGACGAAAATGGGACATAACAAATACAGGACAAATGTTGTAAAATCAAAGAAAATGGCCAACAATGAATGCGTTGAATTTAAGGCAGCTGCATCTCACAGCTGCTCAGGTTCTCCGCTGCCGAATACAGCGAAAGGGTCGTTTACTTGCGCGGGCTACTGCCAAACGTTAAAATCGCATTTCCAGACTCGTTCGCAAGTGCTGAAGTTCGAATCCCACAACCGGTAATGTTTTTTTATTTGAAAATTGATGTAATTTGACCTAAAGCGTTTCCTTTTGTTGTGTCAGTATTATTACGAATTTGAAGAAATTTTTACCCCTTTTTTCATTTGATTCCTAAAATTGTCCCAACGCCCGCTTGCTAGAAAAGTTCTGTGTAAAGCCATTTACAGAGCTTTTAAAAAACGGTTGCTCTAAATAGTGTCGGATCATTTGTTTTTCTCTATATTAAGTGAATCATTAAATAGTAGTTGGCGTACATGGTCTTCATTTATTTGAAAGTACTTCTCCTGTGTTCCTATATAGTAGGTATCGGCCCAAGTTGGTCTTTCTTTGCCAGTTACACGGTAGCTCTTTCAGCGCTTTCGTAAAACCACCGTTTTACTGAATATTCTTTCAGATGTAGCTATGCTATTGCTTGGAATAAAATCACTTTAAGTACGTGTGTAGAGCATTTTGCTTATTTTTGTCTTGGTTAAGTTTTGAGACAGTTTCAAACTTTTAGTTTCGATCCTTCCGGTTTCATGCCTTCTTCAGCGATCAGTCTGATATTTGGGCAACCTCTGCGTATTCCGTATCTGTTTTAATGACCTAGAGAAGCTACCTACATCGAAACGTATGTAAGACCACGGCACGGATATCCGACCAGCAGCGTGGTGAATAACGCAAGGTCAGGTTTTGTTTGTTTTGCCGTCCTTTTTCCGCATGACGTCGCTATACACCAGCGAAAACAATCGCTAAATCCTTTATCCTTGCTTTATTCAAACCCTCAGATGCTTGGAATTCATGAAAGACATTTCTTCATCCATAGTAATGTTAAAATAACAGTTTCCCGGCAATAGCTAGTTGTCTAATATTTTTCAAATCTAACCTTGCAATTAATTTGTTTATAGTCAACAACTTTTAACGCCTGCTATTAGTTTAACATATTAATTTATTGCTTCTCACTTTAATGAATTTTCGACTTGTACAATTCTTTGTTGTAGTATACGTGACTAGTTTTAAACTGCAGCCATAGAGCTGAGAAAATATAGTTGTTATTATTTTACAAATCGTTAATTTTATGTATTTATGAATGCGCTTCTTTATCCAAGGACCTTCGCGATAAGCATCGTGTCCACAGATTAAGTTCAAAGACATAGCATTTTGGAGTTGGAATTTTTATATTTGTTTATAATAACTGTCTGGGCCAGGAGTGTGCAGAAGTATCCTGAGAGGAATTTGCACCCAGGGGAGCGGCTACAGCCTGAGATATTCCAGCAGCGTCACTACGACCAGCTTAGAACCAGTACTAGAGGGTTAAATGAGGTAGGAATTTGCCTAAAAATTGAGTGTTAGTGTTCGGAAAAACGAATTAAATTAAAGATTAAACCTTGCCGAAGAGGCCTAGCGCTTATCCAACAGTCCAATTACTTCGTGGTTTTTTAAAATCGAACGGCGTCACCAGGTTTTGGGGCGAAATCGACCAGAAACAGTTGTGATCGGCGTTCATCGAAACAATCAAGAGGTGGTCTGACGTCATCCTAAAAACAATCAAGGCGATGTTTTAATAGTTGCCAAACGAGAATATTCAAATAATTTACCTGACGCGTTTTCACAGTAGTTCACGTTTTTAAACGTTCAATTTCAGGCTGTACGAAAAAAATCATTTTGTGTTCATCTGTGAATTTACGAGATTGTGAATTTTATCTACTAATAACGAGCAAATGAGCTACGCTGAGACAAATAACATAAAATTTGAGATTATAGTCCATTTATGAATCCAACCCATGAAATAAGAAGCCTTGTGTGCCTAGAGCTAGCGTGATCAGTATTGCAGTTGAATAAAATAGAGAAGAGGGGCATTCTACCATTTTATTTGTGCGATTAATTATTACAGTTCATTTTAACTAGCCTTATTTTACTGATAGGCAAACTATGAGCATAGTATAAAAATATAAACCGAGAATTGTGTGTGTACTTGGATCTTTGTCCGTACATATTAACTTATATTATTTTAATACCAAAATAAATAAATTGCAAACAGGCACCAGATCACGGGTTACTTTGCAATGTATCTCGCCGTCGCCACAAATGCGACATTCTGACATCAACCCGGACGATTTACAATCAGTCCAAGTAGAATTATTTATAATTCCATGGACTTCTGTTGTATCACAAAGTGCGTCCATATCCGAGTATTTTGCCCGTTTGAATGGAAGTATTGCTCTTTTAATTGGCGTTTTGTGCGCTATTTTATTGCAAAATTATTGGTATCTTCAATGTATTGTCCTTGCTTGTCGTTTAATAATGCTTCCTATTCTGCAATTGACTAGATACAAGTATAGTTAGCTAGTTTGTAACTACGATGACATCCTCTAAGAGTCAGTGCTAATTTTAACGTATTTATGTCACTTGCGTTTTTCATTATTCAATAGATAATTTCTAAAGTTGCCGTCTTGTTTTTCTGTGTACTTGGTAGTATTTATTGTAATAGTGGCTGACAGCAAACGGATTCAGAATCAAGCAAGGTAAGTTGCCGTTGGCGAGAGCTGGTTACACATCAACTTCAAGAAGTGATATTGTGACGATTTTCGCTTTCTGCTTCAAGTTCTCGAGGTGTTAATGAGTATTGAGTTAAGAACTTGTGGCGCTCTATTGAAATATCGTATTTAATTAAA
The DNA here is from genome assembly GCA_940337035.1 of Agriotes lineatus. Classification (NCBI taxonomy): domain Eukaryota; kingdom Metazoa; phylum Arthropoda; class Insecta; order Coleoptera; family Elateridae; genus Agriotes; species Agriotes lineatus. The sequence continues at coordinate 162,354 of CALNHX010000346.1, forward strand.
TGCCTCCTGGCGTAACGTCTCACTCCTGTATCCCGACTGCAATCTAACCGTGCAGTCATTGTGACGAAATGCTAGAATCGTGTAGCTATTCGAGTAAACAAAACATCCGATATAACACCCCATTGAGGGGATTTTGGTATTTCCATTTCAGACAAGCGACGTCCTAGCTTCCTCAGGAGAACGCGAGCTTAGTTTGGTGGTAAGTACCGTTTTATTATTTAACAATAGTAAGTACTTGTTATTACTATGAAATCAATCCGACATAATAATTTTTATTGCTTGCTTGCTGGCTTGACGCCACTTTGAGAGCAAAACCGTGGGCCGAATTGGCTGATTTTGATGTCAATCGACTCAGGGCGACGCAAGTAAGCCGCTAGCAGGGATTTCAAATGTTTATAAGTGACTTTTTTATGTGGATTTTTTTTGTTGATAGCTAACCTCAAAATTAACTCGACACACAAAATGGATCACTCTTGTACATATTGCATTAAATGAATTATTTCGCGCTCAATCTGGATGCAGAACGCTAGTACTTAATATTTTAGTGACTTGGTTTGTTTGTTGTTTTGGCGAGAAACTTACTTCTTCATTCCATGCAGTACATACATTTAAAGGGATATTGTATTTCATAAAATATATTCTAAATCACGTCCAGTCATATGAGATTACTATTCTGAATTGGAAAGCAACATATGATTACTACCTGTTGGTTGTGTAAATTACAACAGTAATTCACAGTGGGTCCGGCGGCATACGAAACACAGGTAAATTCATTAAATTGCGTTAGAAATAAACATAATGAAATTGTAAGCAAAAACGAACCGTATTCTAACACATCCAAATTGAAAAAACTGCGTCGTTATATTTGAGGAGGAAGATGTAAATGAATGAATTTTATGCGGGAAAAAGGCGAGATCCGACAAAGCGACGCTGCACAATGCATATTGTGCAAAAACAACTTATACCCTAAACACAATTAATGTTTGGTGTTTTCTTATATTCCATATGCCATTAGACACACTGTACATTTGAATAATTTATTTAGCCTTTTATAAATCTACAACAATTTTGATTAAATATAAATGGTAAACAACAGACTCTTTAGCTAGTAAAAATTATTAATTTAATTCCATTTCGAAATAATGTTTTGAAACCAGCACATAAACGTTACTCATGCGTGAACGACAGACTCTGAAATTTGGTCTGCGAGGCCAAACCTCCTCATTATCAGCTTTGGCAATTTCCTTTGGCATATGAACCCGCAAACACAAGGGAGCATAAATTTGGTTATCACGCAGTGTCCACCGAGATGAATTTGAATGCCAAATAAGATGGAGGTCCCAGCTGCATCATCTACTTAGCTTCCTACGTTTTTGTTGCGCTTCCGTGCCATGTCGGCAGCTTTAGCTAAACCCCTTGTTAATCAAGGAAGCAGAATAATCAAATAAGAACCCCGTTAAATTGCCCTACCTTATGCGCGTAGCGCATGATGACCTTTACATATTATTTAGTAAATTGTTAATGACTGAAACCTACAATCTACTGAAGGTATCGTGTTTGTAGTTGCGTGATCTTAATAATGGGCTGTATGAAACACAATGTTTTGAGACAAACTACTGGATTTAATATAATAGCGATGGGAAGAATACATTTACTTTTGTTTAAACTATTATGATTGCATTGAATTTTCAGTTCACCCGAAATGACCAACAAATCCCACTAAGGTAGGCTAAAATGTGTTCCAAGCTTGACATTTTGGATCTCAAATTGAATGTTATTGCTCCAACATTCTACAAAATTAAACAACAGTTTGGTTATTTTGTTTTATTAAATAAATTAATTAATTGAAAGCCACGTGTCATGTTTCTTCAGGATCTAAGAAAGTGATATTGTAAAAAATTTAAATATTTGTTCCATTTTTTCGTAGTATTTATGCAAGCAGACTTCAAGTTTTGTACACCCACATGATTTTTTTTATTACAGCATTATCTAAATATGTGCAGTTGTATCTCCACCAAATACCCCAATCGTCATTATATTAAAAGATGGGACAGCTAGTCTTACTGAGATTCGCTAGCTCAATAATAACATAATTTCATTAAGGTGATATTAATTATTTGTATTTCAATTAAGTGATAAATAAAACTCACAGTGGAAACCTTAATTTATAATAGGATTAAAATCACACAATTTCTTTTCATTGAAAAGTGACAATCAGCCACTTTACTTTCTGTTCATTCTAATAACGGTAAGTAGTTTGATGACGAAGCAAAGGTATGCACAAACAGCTGACTGACCGGTTATTAAAGAACATGAATACGGTTCAATAAAACTAAGAGGAGTAGTACATCTTTGGCATATGGACTTATGATGTGCAAAGATAAGCGGGAAGGTGTAAAATTGTGAGCATTATTGGAAGCTACGTTGGAATAATGGGTGGACTTGTTATAAACTGAGAATAAAAGTTGTGAAGTTATTTATAAGGAGGATTGATATTTTGTCACATGTAGGAACTGATATTCGTTACAAAATAGATTTCAATCTCAAATTTTGCCTTATACAGTAGTGTGTAATATACCCGTTAGCTACTTAATAATATATCGGTAAAATATAAAGACTAATTTTGTATTACAACAAGCATGAATTAGTGAGAGCGAGGCTCAAATAAAACAAAACTATATAATCGATAATTTATTTCAATGATAATAATTCAATTGTGTAAGAATTATAAGTATTTAATATTACTTATTAATCTGACAAATTCAAAACCTCATGAAAACGTGTATTCTCAACTAGATGTTTTCAGTGTAATAGTCTATGATGGGTAACATTATTAAAATTGCTTAGAAAGAGTAACACAAAGTCTAATTTTCAATTTTGTATCTTATTTGTCCAGTGTAGTTATTAACACAATTAAATAAGATCAAAGCTATTATACGGCAAGTAAGTACATAATCTTGGCAATCGATGTCTTCTTCAAACGTAATACGTCAAGTTAGATAAAAGACAACAGCTATGCTGCCCAACACACAAGAGAACCTGCCACAAATTCGAAGTTCATAAAGCACCCACACACGAGAGTGAAACGATACCTGCACCGAAGAACCTCCAAATCCAATAAAGTGATACAGCAAACTGATCAAACGGATTAAGTATACTAGTAAATCCAGCCGCTAAATAAAGCTATAAAGTACCTGTAAGTACTTTTAAGGCTAATCTATGAAATTATTTTACCCCTCACCACTTAGCAAATTTACTAATAACAATTCTTGTACACTTCTGTTCACCAATGTTTACTAATAAGCATTTCGTTTTTGTCTCCCTATCAATAGTCGAGAGAGTCAAAACTTCTAACAACTTGTGTTATTTAATTGCAATAATTCAATTATGGGTTTTGTCAGACAGAATGGTTATGTTTACGTGTAGTACAAATAGGCGTAAAATTGCCCATTTAACTTAACAAAGCCAAAACTGAACAGTAAAGGATAATACAGTAACTAGGCTGGGTGCTTAAAAATGGGTTTAATAAAAAACGATAAACAGTGTTTAATTTTCCTTTAAAGCTAAATAATAGCTATTTATGCAACAAGTGCTAAAAGTCGACGTTTATGCGCGAGACATGAAAATTATGAAACAAAGCCGAAGGCTGAGTTTCATAACATGTCTCGCGCATAAACGACTTTTAGCACGCGTTGCATACAATATTTTATCTACGACCTTAATTTTACCGTTATTAATCCATAAATATCGATTTAAGAAAGGTTCGCATCTGCGACACTTTAAATGTATGTCGTAATGAACAGTAGGCTACGCCGCGCGGCCGATTGTTTGGCCACGCCCGTGCTGTCAAGGTGAGTTACGAAATGTAATTATTGATACTCCACATATGACTGTATTCATTACATAACGCTTTAATTATTTCAAAAACGTTTTACCTGTAACGCAAGAAGCAACTAGAATAGCTTTACAACTTCACTTGCAGTTCGAAATTGTAGTTTTGTAACCTCACTTCACTTTTAGCCCGTGTGCTAAAAGTAAACAGCTGATTTCTTTAAACACGGTAAACTATAGAACGTCACTTTTAGTGAAACAAGCTAGCGCTAAAAGGCCTACTTTTAGTAGTGGTCGTAGATAAACCAATATTTGATGTGTTAAATTAATTATATTGTATTCACTCTTAAAGAGTGAATAAATTCTTTATTATAGTAATATTTAGAATGTGTTGTACTTGGTGAAAACTGCTGTTATGAACTTATTGGTGTTCCTCAAATAGCTGTAGCAGAGAACTTCTTAATAACAAAAAACTTCTAAATAGTAAAGAGCTTCCTAAATAAATTTAGACTAGTATCGTATATGCAAGATTAGATTAAAATCTTCGTTTGAAAGATAAGATTAATGACTAATAAATTAAACCACGTAATGCCTAATTAGAAATAAGCTGAGAAGTGATAATTACATAACCTGTTGAATCGAAAAATTGAGGGAACTGCAACGTTCATTTTATATTTTAAAAAAGCTGCATAACCGAGTTTAATGAAAAAAGTTGTTACAAATATAGTACAGTTACAAATTTATGTACCAACTTCTCTAAAGACTTCCATCCTTTAAAAAGTATTTACTGAGCTACTATAAAAAAGTATTTAACAGAATACAATCGGCGTATGAAAGAAGTACATAATCATTGTTATTTCTGGTCATAGTTACAAATTGAGTAAATGAGTAAAGATTTGAGCAAGCATATCTGGAAAGTAATTTTGATAACAAATAGAAATAAAGAGGGTTTATTTAAATATTCACAAAAATAAAAATACAATATATTATTATTATTATCATTATGTTTAGATAATCTTAACCGAAGAAGCTACTAATAGATGCTTAACTATAATATTTTTAAGTAGTTAAAACACTGACATAATTTATCAATTAGCACTATTTTGGTTAAAAGTACTTATATCTCTAGAATACTGCTTTAGGAAAAAGTTAATTACAAAGAAAATTGTTTTTGTCAAATTAAAAGGACATTTAATTGTTTTAAGAAGAGACATGACAAATTAAAATTAGAAAAAATAATCTAAGTTACCGAATTATTAGCAAGTTGGGTGCCGTTACTGCCTACATAGCAGTAGGAGCAAGATGCATGTAGAAAATGAACATTGCTTTCATGCATCAACGTAATAAGTACTATTATAGGGTGATATATTTCTTTACTCATATCTATTATACCGCCAATTTGCGATTGCAACTATTGTAATTATTTCATGTAAAGCGTTTATGCCTAATACAATGGAATGATTCAAATCGGGCTTCTACGTTGAACACCATTTAGTTTATGCAATAACTGCTTCATTTTTTAAGATTGTAATTTTACGTAACAGGACTCAAGTAAGCAATTCACACAAAATAATTTTATTCTGTAAAATATGTATCTAGATTATCATAAAATAAGCTACTATTTTATTCTATTAATAAAATTACGTAACATCCTTTGCAATCAAACAAAACTAACATTATTGGTATATGTACACAGTTTTATTTATGACATGGAATTTTAATGAATGGAGTGATACGAAAAAAAAACGGCGAAAGCGGATGACGGAACAGTCACATTCGCATAGCGACTTAAATTATGTTAGAACGCGAAAAACCACGAGAATGGGATCATAAGCTTGAGGTAGTTTCTACACACCTTAATTGATATGTTTGAGCAATTACAAAGAGTTTTAGTTCGCTCCAGTAGTCCCTCACATAATTAGTTGTAAAGTAAAACATGGTGAAACGTGCCCTTCCGCGAGTTGATTGCAACTAAAATCCGCGAACAGAGCTGCCACTCTAATATATAATAAAAGAACTAAACTGATTACTAAATCTCAAAGTGAACACATTGTGGCGAAATATTTCGCGAATGATCTCTACCATCAGCCAGAACTTTGACAGCACGCACCGTGGGTGAGAACGCTTAAAATGTCACAGCAACAGCACAAGTGGTATGCCAGAGTTTATACGATCCGAAACACGTGAACGTAATACGAAGGATGTACCAAGGGGATACGTAGCATTATCAGCAGGGCCAGCATTCCTTGATAAGAAGCTACGCAAGGTTCCGACCTTGGGGTTCCTGCGAAGAAACCGTCTATACAAATTTGCAAGGTCGGATGTCGCAGGCTTTTTTCTAGTTGTAACAGAGGAAGAAACCATGTGGTCAATACTTTGCAACAAGTACAGTGATCGAAAGACACAGGACTGCCTCAAGTAGATTCTTCAGGTGATATCAGATCCCAGGAGGAAATATATGCAGAGTGAGATACTAACAAGGTACTAGGAGGCCTGAAATTACACATCATCGAAAAACTATGTCCAGAAACGAAAGACAAAAACCTACCGGTGTTTGAAAGCGGCCAGAAGTTAGTGATTGCACAGAAATAAAGTTGTATCCTAGCATGACTAGATTCACTTCAGCTATTCCACACACAATTCCTTAAGCTGAGCGACAGTTTTTCTAATAATTCCGGAATCATTTATCGGCCTGAAGCAAAATTTCAAAATCATATCGACAGCATCAGAAGGACAATCTCACACGATCAGGGCCATAAAATGGCGTCCGGAAATCATACTGACAATTTTCAAAATTTAGTTAAATTCCTTAGAGGAGCTCAAGAATTTTTAAAATACATACCGAATGTGAAAGATGTGGTTAGGCAACCAAGCATATATATATATAAGACAGCATACACAGGCCATAAAGGCCCATAGCTTAAAATAAAAAAACAAAATACACTGTTACAGACTCATTGCATTCATCACTATTCGTTTCCACTGGCTTCTCTGTTTAGCTTTCTCTTCCCAATTCTCTACTCGCAGCCTATATAAGTCTTCTTTTACCGCCTCTAACCACTTCTTTCGAGGCCTTCCTCTGCGTCTTCTTCCTCCTTCCCTCTTCATTACTTTTCTTGTACCTCTGTTCTCTGGCAACCTTTCCACGTGTCCCAGCCATCTGATTCTCTGCGCTTTGATGAACGGGATTATGGCTACTTGGTCGTACATTTCCGTTACTTCTTTATTTGTTTTTCTGTGCCACTCATTACCCACCTTGGTTCCTCCAAAAATTCTCCTTAGCATTCTCCTTTCCCAAACCTCGATCTTCTTTGTGTTTTTTTGGGTGAGGGTCCACATTTCGCTACCGTATAAAACTACTGGTCTTAGGAGAGTCTGGTAAATTCTAATCTTAGTATTTCGAGAAATTTCTTTTGACCTAAATATATTATTCAGACTTCCTGCTGCTATATTTCCCTTTAGAACTCTATCTTCTATGGTCTCGTCCTCACTGCCATTACTTGTGAGCTTCACTCCCAAGTACACATAACTCTCGACACCTTCAAATCTATAAACTTTACCATCAAGACTACTACTAAATTGCAAGCTTCCCAAAGCCTTTTTTGTCCCTCCCTCCAGTGTCATATATTTAGTTTTGCCTTCGTTTATCCACAAACCTTTTCTTCTTGCCACTGCCTCTAACCTTATCATGACCTCCTTCAATTCTTTTCTAGATCTCGCTACTAGGGCTATGTCGTCAGCATAAGCAAGGCATTGGTGAGTATGATGGTAGATGGTCCCATTTCTATATACGTCCGCTTCTTCCAGTATTTTGTCTAATATTACGTTGAAAAGCACTGTCGAGAGTGGGTCACCCTGCCGTACACCCCGGTTAACATTGAAACTGTCCGAGTATTGACCTGCTATCTCGACTTTACATCTAGTTTGTTCTAAAGTCATCTTCACCAACCTTATCAATTTTCCGGGTATCTTCAATCCCTGCATAGCTTCGTACAGTTTTGTTCGGTCAATAGTATCATAGGCCTGACGGAAATCTATGAAAACTATATGCAAGGGTAGGTCTTGATCATAGCTATTTTCTATTATATGCTTTATTGAGGAGATTTGGTCCATCACAGCCCTGTTGTGCCTAAACCCACATTGGTAATCTCCTAACCTTTCTTCTACGTAGCCGTTCAGTTTCTCTCTTACACATAGCGCTAGCAATTTGTATGCTACCTCTAATAGCGCTATACCTCTATAATTTGTGCAGATGTTCTTATCACCTTTTTTATGAATTGGTATCAAGATTGCATCCAACCATTTTTTTGGCATTACCTCTTCTTCCCATATTCTTGTCAGCAAGGTATGCACTCTTACTTGTAGTTCCGGCGCTCCATTCTTTATCAACTCCATTATTATGCCGCTTTCTCCGGGACTCTTATTATTCTTTTGTTTCTTTAAAATTCCTTGGAATTCCACCCACGTCGGCATTGCTACTTCATCTTGAGTTCTTTGCGAAATTTCCCTTTCACCTTCATCTCCTATCAATTGTACTCCGTTTAACACACTCTCGAAATGTTTCATCCAAGTTTTTAGACTATCCTGCACTCCACATATACCCTGACTTGTCCCTGCTTTACATTGCAGTTTATTATGTTGGTAACCGCTCTTTACTTTTTTAATTCCTTGGTAGAACTTTCTAACTTCCCTTGTTCTAAACTTGTTTTCAACTTCCTCCAGTTTTGTTTCCCAATCTTGTCTCTTTGCAGCTCTACATATTCTCTTAGCTTTTCTTCTTGATTCCTCATACTTTTTTTTGTCCTCTTGTGACTCACTTTAAAGATACTTTAATCTGGCTGTGTGTGCTGTGTGTGAACGAGAACGGACGTGAGTTATTTCGCACCGACGACAAACCTAAAATTTTAGGCATCGCCGTGTAAATTAATTCGCGGAGTTTTTGTTTGGATAGCGTAGAAAACACAGACCTAAGAGTGAAACAGTACAAAGTGAAAAACGGCAAGAACAGTGACATTAATTATAAATAGCGGCGAAATTGTTATAACTGGACACTCAATGGCGTAGCGAGTCTCGAATCACCGGGTACGTGAAACACGATACGCGAAAGGTCAAGCGCCGACCGCCGAGCGCAAAGATAACAAAAGTAAACACAAAACACAGCGGGTTAAACAAATCTAAACAGCTGTGATCCGAAACACCGAAATTTCATAAACAAACTTTAAAAGTGAACAACGTGGTATTGCGCGGGCCCGTGTAGTACACGTCTGTTTTGACCGCGACCAAAATCAACAGTCAACACTAAGAGCCCTGACCGGTATTCTCGCCGAGCTCTGAGAAAAAAGGCAAATAAACGCGGAAAGAAATAAACGCGGAAGAGATAAGGATAACGACGAAGAAGAAGCAGAACGAGGAGCAAAATACTACGAAGTTTTCAGTCAAAGTTAAAAGACACTAAGATCGCCAGAACAGAGAAAAGCACTAGAGGATAAAAAAAAGCGGCAAAAGCAGTAGTAATTAGTAACGTATCAGACAACACCGAAAAAGAGGAAGAGGAAATGGAGGAACTGAAGAAAATGATGGCGGAAATGATGAGAGAAATGAAGAAAAACACGGAGGAATTGAAAGAAGAACTGCGAGAAACAAAACAAAACACGACAGAAATGAGGGCGGAAGTGAAGGAAATAAGAAAAGAAATGAAGAAAAATGAAGAAAAATGGCAAGAAGAAAAAGGTCAACTGATGGAAAGAATCAAGGCACTGGAAACAAAAATGGAAAAGGAAGAGAAAGAAAGGAGGAAAAACAACATTGTTATAAAAGGAATGGAATTAAAAAAAGAAAACCTGATAGAAGGAGTAAAGAAACTAATAAACGAGAAATTACTAGTAAACGCGAAACTTGGGAAAACCTACCTGATAAAGAGCCAAACACATCCAGGAACAATAGTAACAGAAGTAGAATCATGGAGTAAAAAGCAAGAAATTATGGCAGCAAAGAACAAGCTAAGAAGCACAAAAATATACATTGACCACGACCTGACGGTAGAAGAAAGAAGAATACAGAAAGAAATTAGAAGCATAGGGAGAGAGGAAAGACAGAAAGGCAACACAGTGAGGATTGGCTATCAAAAAGTAACAATTAATGGAGAGGAATACAAATGGGATAACAAAGAGAATGGAGTGGTAGTGACAGGAGTAAAAGCGCAGGCAAGTCACACCTCAAAAAAGTAAAACAAAACCCTGCACCTAAGACATCGATGACGACACAAGCAAAGAAAAGGAAAGCGAGTAAGATAAAGGAAGAAACGATACAAATAGCGACATGGAGCGACATAAAGACGGACTATGGCAATGAACATGGAAACGAGTCTAAGAATAACAGAGAGGAAAAAATAGAGCCACAAATGAAAAAACCAAAGTTACGTATAGCCACTTGGAATCTACGGGGAAGCTACGAGGAAGGGGCTCTAAAGAGTTTAGTGTCGGTGCTAAATAAATACCAAATAGATATAATTGCGGTGCAGGAAACTAAACAAAAAAACATAATAATAATGGATGTGGGTGATTACAGATTCTATAATAGTGGAAGTAGCACGAGGATGTTAGGGAGTGGTTTCCTAATAAGGAAAAAATGGATAAATGCAATTTCTGAATTTAACCCGATATCTGATAGGTTATGTAATATTAGAACAAGAGGAAAGTATAGAAAACTGAACATAATAAATGTGCACGCGCCGTCAGAGGCTGCAGATGAAGAGGTAAAGGCAGAGTACTATGAAAAACTAGAGAATACTCTTAAAGCAAGTAAGAATTACGACGTAAAAATAGTATTAGGCGATTTTAATGCTAAAATCGGAAAGGAAGAGAAATATAGACCGTATATAGGGAAATATAGTAGACATGAAGCCAGTAACAGTAATGGGGAAAAAATGATTGAATTTGCGACAGAAAACGACCTCCGAATTATGAGCACATATTTTCAACACAAAAATATTCACTTAGAGACATGGATAGCCCCGGACGGAAGAACTAGGAACCAGATAGATCACTTAATTGACTTAATGATACAAGGTTTACATAAGATGTTTGTCCAAAACATAAGAAGTTATAGAGGGGCTGATTGTGACTCGGATCACATTTTGGTAATCGCGAACATAAAACAGTTTAAACCTACGAGTAGTAATAAAAGCAGTAATAATAGAAACAAATACGACAAAGCGAAGCTGAAAAATGAAGTGTTAATGACGCAATACAATAAGTGTGTAATAAAGGGACTGAATGATAAAACAGCACAGGAAAATATAGAGACTGAATGGAACCTCCTAGCCGAGGTGATAGATGGTGCAGCACAGACTCTACGAAAAGGGAAGGAAGGTAAAAAAGACGGGTGGTTTAACGCGGACTGCAAGAATAGTATACTGGAAAGAAGTAAAGCCAGATTAAAGTATCTAACCAAGCATACAGTAAAGAATTCCGGGCAACTCAAGCCATTTCCTGGACTTCAACGTAATTTTATGTTAATGTAAAACTATAGTCTGTTTTTTTGCTTTATGATTCAGAGCAGGCCTTGCATTTATATTATTTTAGCAGTGTACAACAGTTTAGTTACAAAATATACCTAACGTCAAAATCAAAGTCCCCGGATTGTCAAGTTGACACTTCGGTAAAGCTTAATAAAATGCCACAAAAAAGCAGTAGGTATTAATAGTAAAACCAAAGAGGCTATAAAATGCTGTTTTACTAATATAAAAGATATCAATGGTAACTTAAGTAAAACAGCTATCATTGGAAGAGTTGGTCAAATCTTTGATGTAAGTATTGAGAATTAAACAGATATACAATTTCTAACAATTTCTGTTAATGCTGTGTGTAATATTCTAATAAATGAAGCAAAATCACTCCAGCAACAACTGAATGACAATATGAATAATAAAGAGGAATTTCTAACTTGGGAGGGCTATAGTTTCAGAGAGGATATTAAGAAGCAAATTTGGGATTTTTTACTTTGGATAATTTACTGCGATGTGCAAGAGAAGAACTAAAGAATATTGGGAGTAGTTAAAAATTATACTGCACATTAAAAAATATGGGATATAAATACAAAATTCTGAATGGAAGAAAATTGTTGTGTGAGAAGAATCATGTAATTTCGGCAAAGATTGCTTTTTTAAAGAAATATTTACAATTTCGAAATTCTAGTGAAAAATATATATTCCTGTTTTTGGATGAAACTTAAATATTTCGCAATGGAACCAGTGTGCGTAGGTGAACCCACCACACATTCTTGAAAAGTAATCTATCTAAAGTTAAGGCCGAGGGAAAGAGATATACTATTTCGCATGCAGGATGTAAATCAGGATTTTTACCAGAGCGTGACTTACTGTTTGACTCTGACAATAATTATAGGTACAATAAGCAGTGCAGTCTTTAGGCACGGGCCAGGCGGGCCCGGGCCCGGGGCCCCCAATTGTTTGGGGCCCCCGACAGGCGCATTGATCAACTAATAATTCTGTAATTCATTAAATATTTTGTAAAAAAATAAAAATTAAAGTTGTGTATTCATTTGATAAATTTAAAGTGGAAGTGTTTATCCCAATTATCGACTCATCGATAACTTAACTACAGCAGAGATCTGCTGCATATATCAAAGTAAACAATCGGTGTGGCTGTTTATCAACTAAGAACCATTAGTCCAAATGTGTTGCACGATAGCTGTAAAAAGTTTGCTGAATATTATCACCTTGCTATAAATGGAGAAGAATTAGAAACGGAATGTATTCATTTAGCGCTGTATTTAGGAACTAACGATGTATATAAAACTAAACAAATTGATAACTCGCTACTGTTTAACATTTTAAGAACTGATAAATTAGAAGAAACATTTCCTAACGTTGCGTTATCACTTAGAATTTGCATGTCATTATTCATCAATGATCACTAATTGCAGTGGAGAACGTTCATTTTCGAAGTTAAGCAGGATAAAAAACGAACTTTGCAGTACTGTGCTACAAGAGAGGCTAAACTCTTTTATCATTAATGTGCATAGAAAGCGACATATTGTTGAATTTAAATTTTGAAGATATAATACAGGACTTTGCCCATACCAAATCGAGAAAAAAATCTTTTATTATTGTGTAGCAATAATTATGACATATTTCTTAATTTTTAGGATTCTTATGTTCTATTGTGTTTATATACATTTTATTAGAATTTTAATTTCGTTTAGCTATTTATGCAACAAGTGCTAAAAGTCAACGATTATGCGCGAGACATGAAAATCATGAAACGAAGCCGAAGGCTGAGTTTCATAACATGTCTCGTGCATAAACTACTTTTAGCATGCGTTGCATACAATATTTTATCTACGACCTTAATTTTACCGTTATTAATCCATAATATCGATTTAACAAAGGTTTGCATCTACGACACTTCTAATTTATGTCATAATAAACAGTAGCCCATGCCGCGCGGGCGAATGTTTGCGAAGCCAGTACTGCAAGGTCAGTTACAGAATGTAATTATTAATACTCCACGTCTGACTGTATTTATTACATAACGCGTTAATTATTTCAAAAACACTTTACCTGTAAAGCAAGAAGTAACTAGAATAACTTTACAACTTCACTTCCAGTTCGAAATTGTAGTTTTGTAACCTCACTTCACTTTTAGCACATGGGTTAAAAGTAAACAGCTGATTTCTATAACCACGCTAAACTATAAAACGTCACTTTTAGTGAAACAAGCTAGCGTTAAAATGCCTACTTTTAGTAGTGGTCGTAGATAAAAATATATATTTTATTGTATTGAGTTACTTCCTTTCTAGAAGGGCTCCTTCATTACCTTGGGCCCGGGGCCTTAATCATATAAAAGACGGCACTGACAATAAGTGTATGAACTGTTATATGTTTAGCAGAAATAATAACTTCTACAACACAGATCTGCAAACAAAAATTATCAGCAAGTTGTTAATATATTTTTACATTAGGTATAAGATAAATCCATGTCTAGAAATCTTATGACGTTTATGTACAGTTAGATAACCGTCATGTTTAAATAAACGGTCTTAAAATAAAGCAGTACCTCATTTAATGCCAATGGTTCAGTAATTTTAACTCTTATTAAGTAGGTATAATAGTGCTTATAAGTTTACAGACTGACAGTTGTAATAGGCTTTTGACATTACTAGTGTTTTTTTTTTGTAACCAACTATTTACACTGTTACAAAAATGCAAAAGCAAAGCCTGCTCTGAATCATAAAGCAAAAAAACAGACTATAGCTCGTATCTAACAGTATTTCAGTTTTTTTTTAAGTTTGTTCAGCCTAGTTTATGTTTTAAATAATTAGAATTCTGCATTGTTTTGTACATTTGTTGTGCTGCTTCGGGTATGTAGATAACAGCCAGATGAACTTGCACATAGTTGAAAAAGTGTTTCCATCTTCATTCGAACGGTTTTCCGTAGGTCTAAGCTCGTGACGGGGATAATTTTGTTTCTTAAGGAGAACATTTATACGTATTCTCCTCGATGTGCTTGTAGCACCACCCAGTTTGCACTTACTTAATGTACACAAACTAAAAGTACTTGAGTTATGGTATACATACTTGTTGTTAGATAATGGTTGATGAGGTTTGCGGAAAGATGCTGAAAAGGCCGAAACAAAACTATTTTCAGCTAAATATAGTCAATCATTTGCTACGGCCAACAGATCTTAGACGTTGGATCTTCAGCAGAGTGTTTTTGATAAATCCACCTTTTTCATTAGAAAATGCTTTTCTCTAACAATTGTTTCGAAAAACGCAGATTTTTCAACAATAAAACATTCAACAACAGATATTGGCATGAATGTGTATGCCTACATGTGGACGAAGTCGATTACAAGTTGTCTTTGGTATAATGAATATAGTAAAACCCATTCAATTATTGTATGATGAGATGATATATGACGAGTAAGATCCATTTGGTAAAACTTATTATCTCCAGATTTCAACTCAGTAGACAAAGATATCCAAGAAAACACAAGAAATAAGGGCTTATTACAGTTTCGCTTAATCTTAGTGTCAGGTTCAACGGTGTTTCCAAAACTAAACTAGAATAACTGATGAATTCCATACCAAGAGGTTATCAGTTAGTCGTCGAGGATAGAGGTTCGACAACTAGATCTGTTTCATTTAGTATACCTTACATTTTGCACTAACTCATATTGTATATGTATGCCTTTTTTGTTTAAAGCAGATCATTCTAGTTTTGGGTTACTTTTTTGTTACTGTTACTATGCAGAAGCATCTACACTATTTTTCAGTGCAAAAGAGTCCTTTCTCGTTGACGTCGATCTATTTACAACTTAGGTTTCGATGCCGACTTATAATAAATTTCCATCATATTTACCTTAAATTCTACTTAGAAAAAAAAACACATTAAACGTGTATACAGACTAGTCAATGCTAATGTATGTATACAGAAATAAACTTTTGGCCACAGAAGAAATAAAAAATAAAACCCTACCAAAATTATGTATTAATTAAAATGCAGAAATGCTCAATTCTTTTGTTCAAAATAGAAGTCGAAACGGTACCTTCTTAAAGCCAACTACTGAATAAAGCATAAGCAATTACATATACGTGCGTCATCATCCTTTCTGAATTAGGCTTAATTTCTCAATTTCGTTTTCGAATGTATCAACATTTCGTGATATCTGGTCTACGTACACATCTAGTTTGAAGCAATTTACTCTATTAGCTATTATTTCCTAATTATATATACAGGGACATCAACAATGATTTCAAACCACGTGATCCCGCTATATAGGCAACACATTATACACGAGGTGTGGCAGTTGGCGACACTTAAAATATAAATTTTCTAGTGGCGTAACGTTAAGCAGGTCTCATAATGATGGTGAAACTGAAGTAAATTAGAAACTTACAGAATAGTTTTGGTATTACATTTTTAAAATTTTAAAAATTTTTTTAAATGTGCACTAAATGCACACAAAGAAAACAACAATTTTTAACAGATTTTAATTAAATGCATTCATTACAAGGTGCACACGAACGTCAACGAATATTACAAGTGTTGTTGCCACTAGTGGAAACAAAATTATATTGGCGCTAAATTCAAAAATGTAGTCACGTGGTTTGAAATCATTGTTGATGTCCCTTTGATTTGATTTACCTTTGATAAAACTATTCCAAGCAATAAACTGCTAATTCGTATATAAAATACGATGATATTGAATTAATTTAATTGGTCAATAGAAAGTGCTAATTATGCCATTCTTCAAAACTTTCAAAAATTTAGCAACTAACCATAGCCCCAAGCATTTTTAACTCGTAGTAACTCGTTTTGTAGTTCTTGTAATTTGTTTCCCAAACCACATACATTCCAGGTATCTATACTTATGTAAATATTCTTTTATTTCCAATTTATTTTCCTTAATTCGTTTTCGGTTATTATCTAGTAGTTCCATTGTATCCGAGGCTATTATATGTTTTGTATCCATTATTTATAATGTATTAAGGTAATATTTATGAATCAGTTTTTTTATCAATATAACATTTTTAGTTTTGAAATACCTACTTTTGAAATGCGAAATTTCTTGAAGATGTTGGTTTTCTTTTATCTCCTCTTTACAGAAAAAAACAAAAAAATTAAAAAATGTTGAATGTCACTAGACTGAATAGCGTTATATGATGTAAAAGTGACTATTTCCACAAATCAAATCTGTATTTTTTAAATTTCTTGTAATTACAATCAAGTATTAGTGAATATTTATAGATACACAAATACCACGGAATTTTCACATGTCAAACTAATCGCCTTTTATATGGAAATTCGTAAGTCTGGTAATGTCATACATTCAACCGTGTCATCGGAGAATGTAGCGTCTTTAGAGGCTACATCCGCCTCTTCATTGCCCAAAATACCAATGTCTGATGATACCCATATACTAGTTATGGATTTTAGTTGGTTTGATATCATGCGTAGTATGTTTTAGATCAAATCATTAATGTTACAACAGGTATTTCTGTTTTTTAAAGTTAGAACGGAACGGCACTTAACAAGTTACTTATTATTAACCACTCATTTTCCATCGCTTCTGTTATGCATTCGAGAGGTTTGTAGATGGCGAACATTTCCTCTGTGAAGACTGAATTGCCTTCTTAGTAATTGGAGACGACTACCGAAGTTTAATAAATGTTCACCTTTATAACTGCCTATTTCTGGTGCGCGAGATCACCCAGGACTTCAAAACCGACCTGCGATTCCAGAGCTCCGCAGTCATGGCGCTCCAGGAGGCTAGCGAGGCGTACCTGGTCGGCCTCTTCGAGGACACCAATCTGTGGCCATCCACGCCAAGAGGGTGACCATCATGCCCAAAGACATACAGCTGGCGAGACGCATCAGAGGCGAACGGGCTTAATTTTATCGCCCCTGAGATAAAACCATCGCTCGCACTTTATTGTAAATAGAGTCGTGAATGCCTGGAACGCCTTGCCACAAAGCCATGTGTCCGCAACACACATTATGGCATTCAAGAGAGAATTGGATCGAGCCAGTCCGGAAATCGAATCGAATAGTTGATCTGAACAACCGAGTGATGTGACTGTGACTGTGATATGAAATGTGTGATGAAAAACTGAAAAACTGAAATAACTGTGATAACTGTGACATGAAGTATGATTGTAGATGTACGCACTATCAGCTTTGCTGCTGCCGTATAATAAATAAATAAATAAATAAAAATGTCTGCACTAAGCAGTTCAAATCACTACGATCCGAAAAACAGAGGGTTTGGTAAAATTAAAAAGGAATTTCGCACCTACTTGGTTTGTGGGATGCGGAAAATTCGTTCCCCACATTTCGTTCCCCACATTTCGTCTCCCCACATCTCGTACCCAGAAACTTGATTCCTGACCGAGCTCAATTTGTCCTCTACATTACAAGGTGTTGAAAAACGAGTGCAGCGATCGGAATACAGTTAAAAAATGTAAGATATTTTAATTAATTTATTTATTATAATAAACTTATAAGAACAAAATAAATTGTATTTATTAAAAATCTGGTGTGATACACTCACACAACTTCCTTTTACAGTGATCGTATAATTAGTCAAAAATTTCATTTTAATTTTTAACCATTTGTTAAAAATTTTCAAAATTACAAATTCTACAAAAACGGTACAAAATCGAGTGTTAGTTGAAGAGACAAATTTTCTCTAGAATTTTAAGGTGAATTCAAAAATGTAATAATATACCGGGTGTTTTATTTAAAATAGGAGTTAATAAAAAAAATAGAAAAAAAACAAAAGAAACCCACTTTAGAAGTATTCAACTGGAAAATCACCTATCTCACATCAATACACATTAAAAATGTAAGAAAAATGTAAAATTTAAAAAAAATCGTTAGAGCCGTTTTTGCAAATTCGAAAAAACTGAAAAATCACAAGAGTAAACACCTACTTCCGGTTATGCGATTTTCTTCAAAAGCTTGCTGTCTCATCTACATGGTACACAAAACTTATATATGAAGTTTCAATTCCATACCTCTTTTCGTTTTTGAGATATTCTGTTCACAGACACACACACAGACAGACAGACAGACCAATGAAAAAAATCTGGTGTGATACACTCACACAACTTCCTTTTACAGTGATCTTATAATTAGTAAAAAATTTCATTTTTAATTTTTAACCATTTGTTAAAAATTGTCAAAAATTACAAATTCTACAAAAACGGTACAAAATCAAGTGTTAGTTGAAGAGACAAATTTTCTCTAGAATTTTAAGGTGAATTCAAAAATGTAATAATATACCGGGTGTTTTATTTAAACTAGGAGTTAATAAAAAAAATAGAAAAAAAAACAAAAGAAACCCACTTTAGAAGTATTCAACTGGAAAATCACCTATCTCACATCAATACACATTAAAAATGTAAGAAAAATGTAAAATTTAAAAAAAATCGTTAGAGCCGTTTTGAAAAAATCGAAAAAAACTGAAAAATCACAAGAGTAAACACCTACTTCCGGTTATGCGATTTTCTTCAAAAGCTTGCTGTCTCATCTACATAGTACACAAAACTTATATATGAAGTTTCAATGCCATACCTCTTTTCGTTTTTGAGATATTCTGTTCACAGACAGACACACAGACACACAGACAGACAGACAGACAGACCAATGAAAAAAAATATGTTTTTTGGGATCAGGGGACTCTAAAACGTGAAGATCTGTTGAAAACTCAATTTCGAATTTTGGGGTGAATCCAATACTTCCTTTATAGTAGTAAAAGGAAGTAAAAATATATGTTTTTTGGGATCAGGGGACTCTAAAACGTGAAGATCTGTTGAAAACTCAATTTCGAATTTTTGGGGTGAATCCAATACTTCCTTTATAGTAGTAAAAGAAAGTAAAAATTAGTGTTTAATCTAAGTATCTTCCTGATATATTGTATAGGGCCATAATTTCTCATTCTGGACAACTTTTTTTAGTAATATTTTGCCGAATAATGAACAAAGAGGGTAGTTTACCTGAAAAGAGAATAGTTTTTGTTTAACTGTCAAGGCCGACTTGTTTTTGAAAAACTTGAACATTTTCTTAAAATTCTCTACAAACCAAGCAGGAATTATAATTTCTATAACATTTGTATTTAAAAC
Organism: Agriotes lineatus; assembly: GCA_940337035.1. NCBI lineage: Eukaryota > Metazoa > Arthropoda > Insecta > Coleoptera > Elateridae > Agriotes > Agriotes lineatus. Next base: position 181,831 of record CALNHX010000346.1, read on the forward strand.
TAAAAATAAAATTTAATTCCCTGTTGTAAACTCAAGCTGTACTGTATATAGTTCTTATAGGTATATTATAATAAATAAATTAATTAAAACATCTTTCATTTTTCTGACTGCATTCCGATCGCTGCACTCGTTTTTCAACATCCTGTAATCTAGGAGACAAATTGAGCTCGCTCGGGAACGAAGATTCCGTGTACGAAATGTGGGGAGACGAAATATCCCGGGAACGAAATGTGAAGAACAAAATGTGGGGTACGAACTTTCCGCAAACCTTGGTTTGTAGACCTTCATGCTCCTTTTCCGATGCTTTGCTGCTTACAGAGATGTTATTTCCGATGTCCTGAAATAAATAGTTCTGGATCTATGCTGAAGGGGTTAAAACTCGCGGAAAGTCTCTATTTTTCCGACACGATGCAAAAGCGATTTTCTACAACCGCGCACTATCCTACCGACTGCACCAGTTAAATGATTCAGTTGGAAAAACAGCTTTTTAAAAATCAACTTTATTTCGTAATTACAGGTATAAATCAAAAACCGTCTGAACTTTGTTACCAACTAACAAAGAATTAATGTAATGTTTTACATCATCCGCAATGTGGCAATGAGATAACAAGGAACTGAGATGAGTCTTTTCAGTGTGGCGTCGTGTCCTTGATAAGCAGGTGCATTTAACTAGTACGTACTTATTAAGTGTGCTACTTACCTATTCTTATTCTCTCTATAAATTCACAAGAACGTTTTATAACATTCTTTCTGATCTGTCTAATTGTTCGACATTTTCAAAACAGATATTAAGGATTAACTTATTTTCAATGTTTTCCCGAAATTATGCATTACTGTGTAGCTATTCCTACTGCACTGCACTGCACTACTCACCGTATGTGTATCTCTCTGTAGTGAAACTCACCATGAAAGAAAGTATCAATCATCATGATTCACATGCAGATTAATTATTGGTCATTGATAGATTTGATGGCTTTGTACCATTCTCGGCGGTTGTGTGAAACGTTTATGATCTTTACACTTTTTCCAACTAATCCTTTCTTGAAAGCCATCTCAAGGTTAGAAATGGGGGGGTTGGGCGGAGCTGTGCATATTTTCTTTCTTATTAATTGTATTTTTTAAATCAAAAGTTTATTAATATAAAGTATAAAGGATGTACTTATACAAGGTGATTCATAATTATGGTCATTAATTTAAAGAAGTGTATGTACTGACCTTAGTATAAGTACAGTGCACTAAAATGTAATCGCTTATAGAGAAAAAATTCACATTAGGTTCTGGTCCAAACACTTGAAGACCATTGGCGAACACCAAAACCTTTATTAGGTAGATTAGATATAAGAGCAGTACATTAACAGCTTTCTTTTCACTTTTTCTTCCAGGCTTGAGAGTCCAGTTTGGTGTTGTATTAATCTTATCATACTTATAAAAGGACATGATATTCAGCATATGTGAATCAACCCTTTTAGCCCTTATGATTTTGAAGGATAAATACTTGATATTCATTTTCTGTTTTTTTAATGCAACTATAAATACACCTATGTAGTTAAATTTAAATATCGTAATTTCCAAAATGTCATTCGAGTGGTGTTTCAAGTTGTACAAATGATACCTAAAAGTGATTAAATATCAATACGTCCTTCTTCAGAGTATTATTGTACTTATTGAAAACTGAATTACAGGTGTTAACATTCAAAAGAATGAAATTTATTTCTTAAATGTAAACTTCTTCATGAAGTTTAGGTATTGATGTAGGTAATAGAAACAAAAATGAAAAGAACTACTCAATCTTCATCAATTGTTTATACTATAAGTTTCTGTACAGACTTCCGACTAGTATACAAACAATATAAAATTTACAAAACATACATTTACAAATATTACACACAAATATCATCATATTATTTAATAAATTGGCACAGTTCTTGAATATAATAAAGCTATAACAACATGTGTGTTGACAAAGTAACTGATACATACATTTATACATCCATATTCACAACCTATATAAATATTTACACCTCAGGGAGTTATCTAGTAACATCAGTGTATACCTACATAAATTAACAACACTAATAGCAGTAGATATTAATAAAATGCCAATAAGATTATTATAACATGTTAACACAAACAGTTATTTCACAGACAAGTTTTTATTAGAGCTATTAAGAATGTTATGGGCACGTCAGAATGGGTAATTGAAAACGATATTTTCAGAATAATGTAGGAGATATTATTAAAGTAAGAGTAGGTAGTACCTATACTTGTCTGTGTGTTTAACATGAATAATATACAATATTGAAGCAGCACCAAATTTAGTAATTATAATAATATGCATTTAAAACATTTTTAAAAATATGCGGTAAGAATATAAAATGGAGAATAAATGAATTCTTATACAAAACATTAAATCTTATTAAGATTACATTGAAATCTTCAGAATTAATATTTCTTGAATAACAATCAATTTTTGTTACCAAAATACAATTCCAATTCCTCAACATTATTCTCAGTGATGTCGTGGGTCAACCAATATATTCACTAGTCTTTCAAAATTATTTATTCTCTTTTACGATTAAATTGTTTATCGGTTGCAGGATATTAATCCCTTGTTTACATATACAAAAGTAGGCTGGTAACTAAATCATAACTGATCTGTACGGTAATAGTCCATTACCGTACATAGCAACCATAACCATACAGCAACCGATAAACTATTGAACAAATCACGGATGTTATGAATCATAACAGCCTCAGATGTTTTAAAATCCTCGCTCTGCGAGCTCGGATTTCAATACAACATCTGCGGCAGTTATGATACTCATAACATTCCTAGATATGTTAATAGCTATTAAATACTATAAGTAAATGTAGTACAGGGAGACACGTGGCTTGTTAACATTTCAGAACAAACACCATATGCAAAGACAAAATTTAGCATAAAATGTTTTTTAAATTATATTTCCAATATGGCTTTGCATTCACTGCTGAACTTGAAAGATCAACATTCGATTACATCTATGAGCAGTATATCGTCCATCTATTCTATGCTATCAAAAGGGCATACTATAAAACGGCCACCCTGTATCCATAAGTTACTTAAATATCTACCTAATAATATACAATTTTGGGCGATTCTGCATCATTTGCATAACTAAATATAAATTAGGAAGTCTTTTTACATGGCGCTTTGACTTGATTAAAATATCTTTGGTAAATGTCACATTTATGAATCGCTTACACAACATGATAAGCCTAGATTTATGCCATGGTAGTAGAAGATTTGGAGTTTTATTTCTTTTTATTCCGAACAGTTGTCAAGTTTAAGCGTACTAATAATAATAAAATGAAGTTTCGAAGAAAACGAGAAAAGAAGCAATTCAGTGCAATCTAAAAGGGCCTAAATTGTTCTGTCATGAAGTGTAGATGTTTAATGCAAGTATTTATAAATTAGCCAATTTTTCAACTGCTTTTCAGACTCTCTAAACTGTACTTTTTAGAACTCGTGCTATTCCTCAACAAGCTTTAAGTGTTGAACACAAATACTCATCGGGGTCAGCTACTTTTATTTTAAAATTATCAAAATAAGTAGTACGCTGTAGGTTCAGGAAAATTATTTCGTGCTTGAAACAAAAAAAAACTTACTCTTCCAAATAAAAGAAATAAAACTCGAACATTATCTTCTCGAAATAAATTAGGGAATTAATGAGAGATATAATAGTTTACGTAAAAACTCCTTGTCAACTAGTATTGTGATTAGAAAGAGATAAAAAGTTAAATCAAGTAAGTCTTGTGTGGTAGACCATGCCATAGCGACTTGTTCTTTGATACAAAATTAGTAGGAAACTTAAACTACATTGTAGTAATAACTATCACAGACTGTATATTTGTTCAGCACTATAACTGGCCTCATATATTTTTTATATTTACAAAATTCTTTATGCTTCCATATATTAAAATTTGGCAGTGATCAACAGTTTGTAGGATTATACAGAACATTCAAGTTTGAATAACTGCAGCTTTTCAGTCTTACATTAGTTACCAATTTAGCATACATTTCAGATACAATAGTTTCTTTTCCATCGTTTATATAGCTGTCAATATCAGATTTGATTTTCAATAAATTCTTGGCACTAGTAAGTATATTTGTAATACTTAGATGCAACTAAGAAGTAAAGGTATTAAATAGTAAGAATTTATACTTAATCACTACATTTTTCAACGCTGTCCCAATTCCAGAAAAAAACACCACCGTATCAATTTATAATTTATCCCCATTCCTGAAGGATGCTATAGAAATGAATTTTAAAAATACCCAAATGGGAAACGGCGTTTTTTGAACTCAATGTAAAGTAATATGTTTGTAACAGAGTAAATCAAAGTTATAATAGTACAACTAGTGTTGAAAATAACACTTTTCACACGAATGGGGAAGCTTAGTGACCACAAGTCGCAAGCGTCATAAAGCCCAACAACATGCTTTCCACATGTGTTGTACACTATAGGTATTTTTTTACGATTGCAAGCCGCCGCCTAGATTTCAAGAGTTCGGGCTTAAAAACAGTGTGCGATAACGTTGTCCCACGTTGTGTGAAATGTAAGATTTTCAGAGTTAGTTAGGAGTGTTTTTTTGGCTATTTTCAGAGCAGTTGTAGAAAAAATAATATATTAATTAAAAGCTTTTAGGGCTACTACAATCATAAGTACTAAAAAAATTTGATTTACAAAGTGAGAAAGAAATAGAGAAAGTTTAAAATGTGAACCTCCAACAGACATCAGCACAGAATGTAGAAGACAAATAATTTTATCATTAGGTTTTGGTTTCAAATTTCTGCAATCCAATTTCCCTATTTTTAAATTTAATCTTTGATATTGAACAGCCACATAAAACCTACATGTTCTAAAAGTCACGATACAATCAACCAAATAATAATAATGTTCAAAACGTAACTAAAATTTGTACATAACTGCAGGCCAATGGCAGCATTGTACTGATGTACATTGTACTGTTGTACATTGTACCCATTGTACACATAAACGGATGAATATGAATGCACAGTTATGGCTGCAGTTAAACAACTTAAGCTCAGTTCGCTTGCAATTCTGGGACTTTGTTTGTTAACCAAACTGGCGATTTTCTCAGCCTCTCTTATGCAAGCTTCCAGCTGCAACTGGGAGGGGTACTTTTCAGTGCTTTGCACCAAAACAAAAATATCGGCTTCAACACTTAAGAAACCTCTTAGTGTACACTGTGCCACCTGGATGTGTCTCTGGAGAGCCTTGAGGACGCCTTTCAGTGAAATAGGCTCCACAGTTTTATTTTTCAGACCGTACAAAGCTCGATCTATTTGCCTTTGGGAATATAAAAGCTTTACCGCTCCTCCGCATACCGGACAGCAAGCCCCAGGAGGGGTAATTCCCATGCAGTTCGAGTCCGCCAGAGGGAGGCACTTGACGTTGGAGCATTGTTTGGTGTTCTTATCCGTGATTAGCCCCACTGTGACGCAATGGCCGCTGTAATCGACGCTCACGAAGTCCGCCCAGGCGGCGCACTCGGACATGTAAGTTTTACCGTTGATTCCACAAACGGTGCCTGAGTGCTTGCAGTTTGCCAGACAAGGACCGCGGTATGCAAATTTGGCGTTGTGGTGGGCCAGGAAACACGAATTTGCGTACTCGCGGTTGTCTACGTCGCACACTGGGTCTTTGGGCAGGTCGTTGCAGTTGGTGGTTCCGTTTACTGTAACAATAATTGGAAATTAATATACTTAGTTAAAATTAGTCTAGTCTGCATTCAGCCCGTCAGTAGGTGCAAAAATGCTTTCGTCGGAAACTTGATGGAAAGGCGCAAAATAGTTATTTTTGATTCTAGATTGCGAAATTCTACTTTTGCATTCGAGAATAAGTTTTTTTAGAGCATCGCGATCAAAAAAACATTCGAGAATGCAAAAGAATTTCGCGTATCGAGTATCAAACAACGTGTTTTCAAAAACTGCACAGCTCCACATTAGCGGAAACTCAAAGAAAATTTTGTCTACATTGTGACCTCTTCTTTAATAAAAAAATTCTGAAAGTAAAAGTAGTTTTAGTTCTAGATTGTAATAGTTATTTACGTGGCAAGCTTAGTAAATTAGCCTTTATGTTTATGGGCGAGCTGTAATCCGGTGAGCTCCAATAAAGGCCAATTGCAAGCGACACGCGTACAACGTTTTATTTCCTCTTGGGGAGCATCCTAAAAATTAATATTAGTGATTAATGAAGGATGTGATTATTAAAAAACAAGGTGCTTGTAAAGTCGCGATGGCAGCATTTTACAGGCACCTGTCCTGTAAAGACTCATTTACCGAGTCAGTTCAGACGAAAGTAATAACCGTTTAACAAGTCAAGAGGATATAAAAGACTTACATCCAGTGAACAAAAAACAGTCACTTTGATAACCGATTTAGGTCACGTAAATGTCAAATTTTTTTATCAGTTTTCGAAAAAATTATTTTTTCTACGATCGTGTCACAATGACAAGTTTTTGCACTGTTTCTAGTGTCAAAAGCGACGTTTGTAGCACTCTTAATATTAGCGCCCGAAATACTTTTTTTTCGCACGTTGCCATTAGTGGCGTATTTTAATACTAAATTAAAACACGCTTTGCCGTAAATTTGGATGTCAACATAACCTGGAATATCTAACACAATGTGACGGAAAAAGTGTCACCGAACTAAGTTTTTATATTTCTGTTACAATCGTAGAAAAAATAGCATAGGATACACGTGTATAAGAGCTATTAAAGTACTAACGAAGTTCAAAGCACTCCGCTTTGCGTCCTACTCTTAAACTCGTCGCACGTGCTTTAAAGACGTACTTATACACTTGTATCATAGCATACTATTTTCTCTTGTGTATCAAAGTAGATATTTTCGCAGTACCTAGCGTACCTTATGTGAAAGTTTCAACTTTCGGCACTAGTGGTGAAAGTGCATATTGCTATTGAAATGAATAAACAATGGTTGCCGGCAAGAATATTCACAATTTTGTTTTTTATAACAAAATTAAATATGCCAAAAACTGTCAGATTCTAAATTAATTTACAATTTTTGCATTCTACTACTTACTATAAGTACGTTGTTTTCGTTCGTAAACTGCATCACTCGCCGTTGATGAGACTCGTGGACAACTTTTCAACTCACGAAAAAAAAACGGTTTTTTATGAATTAGAGAGTGAAAACACTTAATACCAAAATTATTTACCGTGAAACTCTACAAAAAAGTGCCTTAGTAAGTAAAGTAACAGTTAAACGCATTTCATATATCATACTGCCACAGAATAAGCAATTAACCAACTCAGAAGCGACAGTGATTGGCAAGTGTCTAAAAATCGGCGCGTAGCCATGTTAAGAGTAAGTAGATTTGTGTTTCCATGCATTGGTTTTAACGCAATTTCAGCGATTTACGACCGTGTTTTATTAGAAACTAGCTGACCGGGCAAACGTTGTTCTGCCCAAAAATTATTTGTCTCTGTAACCTCGTTGCACCACTATAAAGTTTTAATTCTATATCATGTCCAGCATCTTGGACTTAAAAATAAATGCCATTTTTTCAATCAACGTCCTAAAAAAACCTCAATAACGACACCCATATCGATTTTTAGGCTTATTTTCCCCATTTCAACCCCTAAGGCGTTGATTTTTAGAAAATCACGAAATACGTGTTTGCTTATTTGTTTTTAGTAGTAGTACTCCTACGAGGTTTCAAGTCGAAATGTCTATTTAATATTATTTTTCCATACAAAATTGGAACCCTCATTTTACCACTTGAGGGGTTGAATATTATTCTTCTAGGACCTCAGCTCTTTGTAAACATTTTATTAAAGATTTCTTTTAATTTTTCGAGTACTATAGTGGGGGAGTACTTAATCAACTCAATGGTTAAACCTCCAGGACCTGGAGCTTTGTTACTTTTCATAAATTTCAGGGCTTCTAAAATTTCGTCAACAGTAATAGGTGGTTCCTGGTTATCATTTTCTTCCAGAGGGTATTGGACTTCGCAAAAGTTTAGTCTAACTTCCGTGAGCAGGTCTTTGTAGTACACTTTCCATTTTTCTGTGCCAATAGGGTCTATGATAGAAGCTTCTTTGGTGTTCTTTTTGAGGGCCTTTAAAGTTTTCCAGGCATTTCTTGATTTTGAATTTCCCAAGGATACATCAATTTCTCTGCATCGTTTTTCCCAATCGATATTTTTTACTTCCTTTTCAACTATATATTTATATCTATTGTAGGCTTTTCTATCCTCCATATCTCCCGTTGTTAGCCACTTTCTATAAGCCATTGTATTTTCCTCAATGTTTCCAGTTCTTTCGTCCACCATAGTTCTGCTCTCGTATTTATTGTCTCTTTGTGTCCCAGTGCTTCATTTGCAGCTTTATGTATACATTCTTCGTGGTAGATATACTGCTCTTCTACGTTTCCTGCGGGAAATAGACTTACTTTTTCAGCTAGTCGTAGTTTATATAGGAAAATGGTGGAGTCGTCTTTAAAACTTTCTAGATTGTATTGTGGATGGCGAAGGATTTGTGATCGATGTTCTAGCTGTTTGTTATACATATTAAATTTAATAAAGGTTTTCACTTTGACCAGAAAGTGACCCGACCCGCATGTAGCACCACGTTGTACTCTTACATCCTGAAATTGTATTTTACTATTTTGTGTATTTTTCTAATGTACAGGGGTTCAGACGGCTGTAAGTTAATGCAAGTAAATGTAAGTTCAACTCAGCTGTTTGCCGCCTCAAGCATTGCCAAGCTAGAAGTAGAAAGATGGACTTATATCGTTTCACTTTCAGAGTGAGCCTGTGTTGATTTTACCGATTTAGTAAGAAAGCGGTGGTGCTTCAATATTTAACATCCGTGTCTCGTTTACCGGATCGTAGCTCTAATCTAAGGCCGTTAATAACCCGCCCTTCTCCCTGAGCGTTTTAAGCCGGAACCTTTTGTTATAGCCCATCGTAACGGGGTTAGGGCGACGAGTCTGTGTAATTTTCCCGATTGTGTAGTTTTTATGTGGTCGAAAATTGACGATTTTGGTTTTAGAGTATTTACGTTGTAGCAAATTATTCCTTTGTAGTTAATACCGGTTTCGCCTGTGACAAGCGGGCTCCCAAACGTGTGGCCTTGTGTTACACACTTGAGGGACTGCCTTATGTCGTTAATACCGATTTGGCTGTAACAAGTTTGGAGCTGGGCGACGTGTCTGTGTAATTTTCCCGATTGTGTAGTTTTTATGTGGTCGAAAATTGACGATTTTGGTTTTAGAGTATTTACGTTGTAGCAAATTATTCCTTTGTCGTTAATACCGGTTTCGCCTGTGACAAGCGGGCTCCCAAACGTGTGGCCTTGTGTTACACACTTGAGGGACTGCCTTATGTCGTTAATACCGATTTGGCTGTAACAAGTTTGGAGCTGTTGAGTGATCATCTTCGTTAAAATAAATTATTAGCACAACCAAACATATTTGTCTTGTAGTAAGAGCTATAATAAACAATGCGATTTGCGACAACTTTTTTGGATTAGTCCAACTGACAGGATCAGATGCAAATATTTTTCATAAATATTTTTGAAAAAAATCCGTATACGGAACATTTGATCAGTTTCGCTTTTAGTGGCGCAAATGTAATGATAGGACAGTGCCATTATTTGATGACATTATTAAGGAATGATGTTCCTTCGTTATATGTGATAAAATTTATCTATCACTCTTCATCTATGCGCTTCCCGTGCTTGTCAGAAATTACCACGTTTTTTGAAAGATGTAAAATTCCAATTGTTTTGGCTCTAGCTACAAAATGTGAATTTTCAGACCTTCAAAAAATTTGCGATAGGTATAAAATTCCATACAATATTACACCTATTACACATCCGATGGTTATTTGTTCTAATAGCTGCTTAGAGAATTTTACAGCAGTATAAAGTTCCATATTTATATTTTATTAATGCAGTAGCAAAACATGATATTTTGATAAAATTAAACAATCCCGTGAGCAAATTGTTTTCTAATTTTTGCTTCCCTCGTCTAAAAGACAAAGGAAGTATTGTAATCAGTTCTTCACGTTTCAGGATTTCTAGATGACGAAGAATAGGTTTTCTCAATTTCGTCTATTTGTTGGAGACGGACGATATTTTGCATGCACATTATATGTCTACCTGGCATGAGTTTTGGAGAAATATATACAGGGTAAGAACCTTTTGGTTTATTTTTGCTTTACCTGAGAAACAAATACAAATAATAAATTGCACATAGCTCATGCTTTATCATTGGCGAAAATGAGTCCTAACAGATACAAGGTAAACATCACAAATTTGACAGAATAATATGGTGCTTTAAAACGCATAGCGATTTTTGAAATGTATATTTCCTTTCTTTAATAACTTAAATAGAGAAATGCAGTCAGAAAATTCCAAATTGCATAGTATCTATACACATGTGAGTAATATTATAAGAACAATTTTTATTCCTTCATTAAAAGAGACTATTTACAAAATATTTTTCTTGAAAACGTTCATTTCCAAGATCCTGGAAATTCTTTAGAAATAGATCATTTACAATGTGGCACCAACGTTAACAACAACTACCTATCTCAGCAACAGTCCAGTTTTTTTTTAAATTAAGCTGCTCGGTATTTTACATATAAAGTATCGTACGTTTAAAGAAAATAATTAGCAGCATGTCATGATCAAATTTTGTTTGCTAAAAGTTTGCCCATTGAAACAAATTAACTACTATAAGTCAGAGAGAACTAAATTACATCTTGACCTTGAACTATTTTCCTAAAAATATACAAAACACTTCACAAAAACAATTTTTATTGACTGTTATGATTCATACACTCGTTGATGTTGTGTAAATGCAATCTTATTTTCCCTTTCCTTGATACAAGTAAACTTAATGCAGTGTGAACTTTTGCCTGTCACTGTGACAAATGTTTTCATAAACAAAATGCAAATTGACCTACGGACTTCAGTTAAGGCACGACTAGATTTTTTATCTTTCGTTCTAAGGCCTGCCCTAAATGAGTTTTTTTTGTACACATGATAGTTCTCAAATAATCTCTTATAATAGTTTAATTTTGTGGATCCCAATATTGTTAAATCTGGATCTATTGATTCACCTCCAGAAACCGATATCTTCTTTCTACAATTAATAAAAGATTCTAAATAGGGATGCGCCGAAGCATTGATTCGGCTTCGATATTCGGCCGAATCGGCCTATTTTCAGTTATTCGGCTTCGGCCGCTTCGGCGGACCGTTTCGCCCGAAGCATACAAAAAAAAAGAAATTCTTGTCGCAACTCGCAAATTTGCCATGCGTGGTTAGAATATTTATTTCATTTCGCGTTTTGAACTGAAGTTTAGACCCTGGTTTAGACTACATTTATTCAAAATGGATAAAAAAATAAGTGGTGTTTGGAAATATTGTGTTCTGTGATAATTAAAAGTTTGTGAAGTGCAGAAAGAGAAAAAAACTTTATTTTTGTGTTTAAGTAGTGCTAATGTGTTTTACAAATATTTGATATGGTCGTTGGTAGGTCTGTCATTTCGTATTTCAATATATGTGTGGTTTATTATTTCGCTTGTCTGTTTCTAAAATGTATTTGCTAAATAAACCGCTTGTTCAAATAATTTTTTTTTCTTATTTTATTAGTATCTATAATAAAAAAATGTATTAGTGTTTTTCGATATGTTCGTTTTTAGGCAATATGCAAAAAACCCGCTTCGGCGCATCCCTAATTCTAAACTGCGCACACCGAACAAGAATGGCTCTTATTTCGTAATGCAAAATAAATTAACTATGTTTCAGAAGATATCTAAATATTTTCGAAAAATGTCAAGAAACTATAGAATGATAATGAGCCACATATGTTTAAATTATTTATTTTATCCTATTATGTTATTATGACAATATCTCCTTCGCAACGAGTTGCGTTAAGATGCATTTAACAACACTAGTGTTGTTAAGAAAAATAACATAACGATACTTTATTAGCATTAATCACATGTTGACAGCACTGAAATGTATTGTCAAATTCGATGTTAGTAGGTTAGGTTTTGTTTGTTATTTGACACAAACTGACGCAAAAGTTAACCTGAAAATCTCAAATTTAACATAACCTGACAGTGCTACCACCAATACAGTATTGAGTTTTTATTTTACTAGTGATACCACCACTCGCTGTTGTGTCATTAATAACCATTTTTCCTATTTTTTCAAGATTAGTATTTTAGGATAAAATAAACCGTGTTACGATATACGTAACGTTATTCGCTTTCTACATTACTCGAGAATTTTAAAGAACTCGCTCCTAACGTCGCTCGTTCATTCAAACTATTCTCTTGTAATGTAAAAACCTTGATAACGTTACTTGTATCGTAAATTACTATTATATTATCCTATTATGTTACTGTAATAATAACTCCTTAGCAACGAGTTGCGTTAAGATGCTACTTTATTAGCATTTAATCACATCTTGGCAGTACTGACCTGTATTGTTGGTGGCACTGTCAGTCTATGTTAAATTCAATGTTAGTAGGTTAGGTTTTGTTTGTTATCTGACACAGACTGACGCAAAACTTAACCTGCCAATCTCAAATTTAACATAACCGGACAGTGCAACCAACAATACAGTATTGAGTGACTTATGGTTTGTATCTTACTAGTGATACCACCACAGCCATAGCAGATGTGTCTTGCTGTTGTAAGTGTCATTAATACCAATTGTTCCTGTTTTATAGAAAGATTAGTATTTTATGATAAAATAAACCGTGTTAAGATATACGTAACGTTATCTGCTTTGTACATACTCAAGAATATTAAAGAACTCCCTCCTGACGTCGCTCGCTCATTCAAACTATTCTCTCGTAATGTAAAAAGCCTGATAACGTTACTTACATCGTAAATTACCATAATAACATTCATTTTTAACTACTTTTGTATGCCGCACTCGTCTGAGTGAGAAATACTTAAGAATTTTTCATGTCCAGAAATGAAAACTCTATAGCATCTTCCAAATTGTATATCATTTTCCTTCCGTATTTTTAAAGAGTTTAAAATAAGAAATGGTTTTATAAAATTTTTAAATGATATTAAAATTCAAAGTAAGGAACCACATGCCGGATCGCATTGCATTATAGGGAACGGGTCGTCAGCTGCCATTCAGGTCCTCCTTTATTTATATATTAATTTCTTTGCTATCTCTGGCGTTTTATTTTAATATTTTGAAAACAGTACCTTTTAGTGCTACTTTGATATCGTCGAATTTGTAATTTGGTAAATTGTGAGTGTTCCTTTTTAATTACGCTAATTATTATTGGATCAGATCATGAATGACAGCTGATGACTTACGCCCCATTTCCTATAAATTTGAATTTAAATTTCATCTACGAATTTAAAAGTAGTTAAAATTTAAATTTTTTAAAATATGAAAAAAAAATCTGGTGTGATACACTCACACAACTTCCTTTTACAGTGATCTTATAATTAGTCAAAAATTTTATTTTTAATTTTTAACCATTTGTTAAAAATTTTCAAAAATTACAAATTCTACAAAAACGGTAAAAATCGAGTGTTAGTTGAAGAGACAAATTTTCTCTAGAATTTTAAGGTGAATTCAAAAATGTAATAATATACCGGGTGTTTTATTTAAAATAGGAGTTAATAAAAAAAATAGAAAAAAAACAAAAGAAACCCACTTTAGAAGTATTCAACTGGAAAATCACCTATCTCACATCAATACACATTAAAAATGTAAGAAAAATGTAAAATTTAAAAAAAATCGTTAGAGCCGTTTTTGAAAAAATCGAAAAAAACTGAAAAATCACAAGAGTAAACACCTACTTCCGGTTATGCGATTTTCTTCAAAAACTTGCTGTCTCATCTACATAGTACACAAAACTTATATATGAAGTTTCAATGCCATACGCCATACCTCTTTTCGTTTTTGAGATATTCTGTTCACAGACAGACACACAGACACACAGACAGACAGACAGACAGACCAATGAAAAAAAATATGTTTTTTGGGATCAGGGGACTCTAAAACGTGAAGATCTGTTGAAAACTCAATTTCGAATTTTTGGGGTGAATCCAATACTTCCTTTATAGTAGTAAAAGGAAGTAAAAACTTGATGGGGCGGCCGCAAACTTGATCTTCGATTATTCTATAGTTAAGGCATGTTTTTCCAGTTTGTAAAACACTATTGATGATCATCGGAAAAATTATCGTACAATAAAAAGGGTTGCGGTTTGCCACAGTTTTAAAACTAAACGTCAAAATATAATATACAGGTTGTTTTAAGAGGTATGGTCCATACTTTAAAGGGTAATTGATGATGTTTAAAGAAGCGATTTTTTAAAATAAACTTATGGCCTAATTTTTATTCTTTTAGCATCATCAGTAGTCCTCTAAAATATATACCGCAACTTTTGAAAGACACTGTGTATGTGTAATTACAGAAAAAGCACCTATTATTTTGTTATGTAAATATTCTTTTGCCGGTAACCGGAAACAATTTTATCAGGTTTTTTATAATGTTGAATTCACACAAAATTCGATAACACGTATTCTACCCAACAATGAAATATCTAATTAAGTAGTTGAACACAATGAAAGGCAAACAGAAACAGTTTTTAAAATGGAATAAAGCCTGAGCATTGAGCAAGGTAAGTAATACGAATCTGATCTACTTTCTCAATCTGCAAGTCATCATTCGTACAGAATGCATTTTACTGGTTTATCTTGTAGGTTTTTGCAATTCATGCAAAGATCAACTGTCTAGACAGCTGCCAGATATGCAATAATTTACATACTGTAACAAATTTGCGTAGGTTTTTAACCTTTTGTTGCAAACTGACTAACCTTAAATAGGTAAAATAGTGAAAATTATAATTCAAAATCAGTTAAGACACATTTTAACATTTCCAATGGACCTCCAGCATTCACTTCTGTTAAAGATTGTGCCATTTCAAAGTAGTAACTTTTAATTTATCTGAAGATTCAACCATAAGCAATGTCACGAGTATGTTAAAACGAAATTAATTAAGTTTAATAAATTATTGTATAAAATAACACTTACTGCATTGGTACTGCACACATGGTTTAACATTGAAAGACAAGCACACTTGAGTGTTAGGAACACACTTATGCCCTATGGGACACGGATGATTCTTGCAAGGATCTGGACATGCTCCGTATTCGATGTCAGAGTCGTTTAAGCCAACACACCTGCAACGGATAATCATAACAAATAAATGCCAACTTCCATAATTCAAAATCTTGTTCTTACTTTGCCAAACTTGCTGAAGGATACGTATTGCCATTTCTTCCACATACTGGTATGTAATGCGGGGGATAATTACAAGGCAAAGTGGTATATGCAGAATCCTTTTCAATAAGAGCAGTACTTTCACACTGTTTCTTAGTGCAAATGTTTTCTTCCGCAAAGCAGGTACAAGTATTGCACTCGTTGGTATAAACTGCTCCATGTTCTTTATATTGGCCATTACCAATAGTACAATGTTTCAAGGGAACGCATGGCAAGGGTTGGCAATCTTCTATATGTCCATTCGTACATTTACAAATTTGCAAACATCCTTTAAGATTATTTGGCATTGGAATCCTAACGTACGTTCCTTCTGCCACCATATACTCGGAAACCTCACCCAATTTGCACCCAGGAGTGCATTTATATGGAAGACATGAACTTCCAGTAAAACAGCTGTGATTTACAGTACAAATTTCGTTTGGTTCGCAAGGATCACCCTTGCAAGGGGAAGAAATTTGCCCAGCTGTAGGCTGATAGGGATTCTCTGATGGATACAGATAATTTTGTAGAGAAATACAAGAAACATCTGGATGCTCAGGGGATAGTGTCGCACAAATGGACTCGGGTGTATGGTCTAAAGTTACTTTGGTCCAATCTACACACATGGAAAGAATGTCCAAGCAAACATCTCGGCAAATTTGATTGGCATGAGAGTGCCTAGAGCAAGGTTTTATCTGTAAGGTACAAGCAACTGCCTTCCAAGTGTTTGGAGAGCATTCGGAAATGTTTCGCAAAGGAAGATTAAGACCGGGAAGACTTAGATCATTTTGGTTTTGCCATAGCGTTACGTCGTTTCTAGCAGCTTCATCAGCTTGTGGAGTGCAGGAGCGGAATAACTCTGTTGGGCGATTATTGAAGTTGGTGCAAAAGCTGAGACCATCACATCCGAGTTCACAGGGTTCTTCCACTGAAATAGGTACATATCTAAGGTAAATCTATACTACAGCAAACACTAAGCCAATCATACCTTCATCTATACAATTTCTAAGTTTCTCTTCAGATATTTGACTAAGGCACTTGTAATGGAATTGGTCCCATGACGTCGACCAGTCCTTCCTAAACGTTTTAGAGCAGAGCCTCTTGCACTGGGTGCTGACTGCTTTTTGGCAACAATGCCATTTGGCAGAGTCCATTCCAACTTTCTCTATTCTGGATACTTCTACAGATGTTGCCAATGAATCTTCAGTTTTAAAGAAACATTGCCAAAAGTGGTCCTGTAAATATACGCTTTCCATAATATACGACTTCTGTATGTACATCAGTTCATTAAGAATATAATATAGCCAAAAGCGCAGCGGACTTACCTGTAGCAAAGGTAAACCACAACCGCCAAGTTGAAGACTGTCTACTACCTCCTGGTGAGTAGTCATTGTCAGAAGCGCATTTTTGCAGGCTTCTCTACATTTACTTTTGTTGGATTTATCACAGCAATGCATATCTGCAAAAAATATTTTACTAAAATATAAAACAATATAATATTGCTGACATAAATATCAGAAAATGAAGTATGTATGTAGTTACTGTGGGTAACCTCATTTTACCTAGCGGTGTGGAGGCTGGTGCTTTATGCGCTTGCGTCTGGCGGTACAAGTAATTGAATCTAAATATTAGAATGAAACAGCAGGTATACTAAGTATAAGAGTTGTATTTGTATTTAACTAAATCTTCATGATCCTAGAAGTGTACCTATTGAATTTATTAAAAAAGCTGAAGAAGGATATTAATCAGTTAAGGCTCATATGTTCAATAAATGGAGCAAAACAGACAAAATATTCATGACGTGGAAAATATCACTATGTAACTAATGGGTGATCAAATAGTTTATCAGTCTAGGTGACAATGAATGCAACTAGAAAGATTTTTTGATCACCCATTACAAGAAAGGGCTTCGAAGTGGATACAAATACAAAACACTACATAGCAATATGCGGAAATGGTCAGGACATTATACTGCATAAAATAGTAATAAATAATAAACAATGTAGTGAAATATGAAAATCTACACTCAGAAGTGAGAGAAAAGATGAGAAGGATACATCGATGAAATAGCTACATAAAATCCAATAAATAATAAAACTACTAAATTTAATTTTAAAAAGCAAAAAAGACATTTATAACAATAAGAGAAACTTGCGAAGAGGTATTGCAGTCCCATGCGGCTGTTAGCCAATGAAGCTGCAATTGTAGGTTAGATTAAATGTGGACAACAATAACACTTATTTTTATTTGAGAACACAAATAAAAAAACATATACGAACATACGTATAGTATCAATAGCACAGTTCTAGCCAGAGTACGAGAATCTATCAATTTACAAATAAAATAACAAAGTCCGAAATTGCGTAAACTGTAGGTGAACGAACGAGCCAGAGTCTGTCGTAAATATGCTCTTGCGGGTAAATGAACTGGAATCTCACCAATTACTATCCGAATGCTGGAAAGACGCGGAGAGAATGCTCAATACGCAATAAATAAATAACTCGGCAATGCAGCCACCACATCTTCTCTACATAGCCCCCGTTTACGCCAGTAAAAGGGGTTTTATGATTTAACGGCTGCTGAAGGAATCCATACTTTTCTTAAGATACAATGCACCATTGTCCTGCGTCTAGAAAGCTAGAATCTCAGAATTTGGATATTATTGCAAACTTCCCGGCCAGTTATGTCAATTTCTATTGCTCGCCTTGGGTCTGCAAGTGGAAATTTTAATATATGGCCAGAACTCGCAATTGCCTTTGTTATCGAAAAGGATTTAAATACAGCCATACAGTTCGATCTGTTGCATTCCGCAGATGACGCAGTTGCTCCGTTTCTTGCGTGTCGTTCCTTGTATTCAGAAGTGTTGAATACGATCCTACGGTGACGCCTTTGAATGCCCGCAGTTTTAGAGATGCTGCAGTTTCATTGAAATGCGTACTTTGAATAGTTTCATAGGGGTGAAATCGAGGAAGTAGTTTGTCAATCTGTGATGCACGAGGCGCATAATTCAGTTTTTGACGTTAAAAATTAAAGTGTACATCGCGCCACCTTTTAATTTGAACGCCCGCTAAATAAATTAGCTATACAGCTTTAACATTGACTTTCATTTTGTTGGAGCCATTGTGTATCTGGCAAGGCGATTTATGTTGGAGCACGATTCGCAAAATACAAGACGTTGCTAAGTGATTCAAAGAAAACGCCAATGAAGCCAATATGTGGATAGAAGTAACATCGAATAGCCAAAATAAGTAAAACAAAACGCCCTGATGGAAGAAGACTTGTTGACAGACCATCTAAAAGATGATTAGAGAGTTAGTAATTATCCTCCGTTAAATAACAGGGGAAATCACAAAAGAAAAAGAAGAACTAAATTAGTATATTGAGGAAGACATGAATATCTAAAATTGAAATAGGGGGGAACAAATCAAGAAATTAGAAAAATAGTAGTAGCAGAGAGTGCATGGCTGGATGTAATAACAAAAAACTAACAGGGCATAGAAACGTGCGAACAATCAAAGAAGAAAAATATGGAAGTAGAAGCTAGTGGAATGGAGCTATAGAGGAAGTTCAAGGAAATAGTGAAGGAACTGTATGAGAGATGTTAAGACAGATATATGATTTTAGTTAAACGGTTGGCAAGACAACAAAAATTAAAATCATGTTCGGAAACTGTATGAACGGTGTAAGAATAATAATTGTCTTACATTTTGGAAAATACTGGAACTGGAGAAAATGTATACAATATGTAACACATTTGAAAAGGTAAGCGATCTATTCAACAATCTTTTGCTATCACTTAAAAATTAAGTACATTTTTACATCTTCTCTGTATAGATTATATTAACTTGAAAAATGAAAAGGTCTTCTTTTATCCTATCAATGGCATGAAATATAAACGACAAGTTAAATAAACTGTGGTCAAATCAACAATCAGTAGTACAGAGAATATAGTTATTAATATTTTATTATGATCATAGATACCACCACAAAGCGAGTGAGAAAATAATAAAAGTAAAACAAAAATAAATGATACATAATGCTGAACACCTTGAACAATGGAACAAAGGGCAACTTTAAAAAACTATGAAATATACTTACGTTTATGAAGATTGGTAGCAGGTGTGACCTTTGTGAAATTCTTAACACAGTTCAGAACTTGAGAACTGGAATATTCACAGCGATCTATGACCATATTCCGCTGCTCCTTGGTAGGCGTCAAATGGTTCTTAAAGATATCAAAACAAGCATCTCGACAATCGTCAGTTCTCGCGTGCGAACAGCACGTTTCTCCCTGGGTCTGCCTCTCGACACAGCTGAAGAATGCAATCTCATCACTCTGACGACATCCTTGATATAAGTCGTATTGAGATGTGGCTGTCACGCAAGCTCTTTTGCAGGTCTCACTTAGGGGCAGCGGACAGCAGACGCGTCCAGTCCAGGACTCGCCACGGGAAATCTCTGAAAAAGGAGAACGCGTAAGTTATGCGGACGTTATCTTCAGCTGCAACGAACTAATTGGAATACGGCAGTGCCTAGGTACCATTAATCAAGATAAGCGCAAGACGAGTTAATGGAAGAGAATAAAATTTAACGCCGCAAAATCAATTTGCTACCGGTCGTCCATTCTGCAACCGGGAACAAAGAAAAGTAAACCGTGAAACCATAACCTGCAACGCATTAAATGCACCGTATTTGCAACTACATTGCATTCTATTAGCAGTAAACAATCGTTGCAGAGCTTCTGTAACAATAGCGTGGCCACCTACAAGGGCACTGCTCCGTGACCGTCTTAAGTCGGATGGGGTGAGACAGGGGGGAAATATCACATAAGGTCCTTCTGTGTCACATGAAAAGGCGGGATGCTCACGATTACTACTTTACTGCTGCTGTACGACCACGACCTGCATTGTTCTTTCTCATTTCCGATTCGATCAACCGCATCGCAGTATCTGCACACTATTAGCTTTATATATTGTTGTCGTTTTTGTATTTATGCGGTATCTGGCGAGGTCGCTGGGTTATTGGATACTTCTCATCACATGTTCAGCAAGTTAAATGAGATGTGGTTATAAGAGCATTTACTTATCTCTTCAGCACACTTGGATGACTTCGGAAGTTATTTGAATATAAATTGGAAACTGTAAAACGGAATTGATTAAAAATCTCGACCTAAAAGCCTGTTCTTGTTTAACTTAACACGATGCTAATGGTTATTTCATGAATTACGTTTAACTTGCAAGTACTATTATGGATGCGTCAAAACGACACAGGAAAATTTTAAATTAGCCGCTCTTTCCAACGCAACGTGTGTTAGATTTATCGTTTCCTTTCAACCTTTCTAATATTTAAAGATCAGCTGTGTAAGTTGTCCGCATTTTCGCTTTTCATTCTTTTGTAGGTCAGATAGTACTCGCGTTTGTGTATAATATAGGTTATGTTAATTTTGTCAATCTTGGTAAGATGACATTGTTTCTATGTTTTGCTTTCATGACTACAATTTGTAGAAAATAAGCATCAGAAATTTTACCGAGAAGGAACTTGAAGTTGTAATAGACGACAATGAGTTTGTACAGGTATCTCAAGATCAGTCGTCTTCTAGACACAATTGTCATGCATTAGTAATAGAAAACTGATTAACAATGTTTTGAATGTCTTGTTGAATTCCTCAAGTACACTGCCGCCAGATAGAGGATTTTTCTCTTAAGAATCTGAAAATGTAGCCAACAGTTTATGTTATCAAGAGCATGAACTTAAATCCTTGTAGCAAACAGATAGAACTAATGTGGGTCCAAGACCCTCTTCCAAGAACAGAAAGAACCAAACAAAATATAATTAAATTTCTACCTGATCTCCAAGAATCCGAAATCAGTTTAGGTGAGCGGATGGCCCCGCGAGCAAATTCTCGCCTCTCAGGCGGCCGGCCCGGGTTCGAATCCCGGCAGACTCTAGGATTTTAAAAATCTCACGCTCCCTGGCTACCACGCTAAACACCTGTGGTACTCGTTAACCCCTAAACAAGGGAACTCTTCCTCACTTTCGACGGGCAAGGCTAGCCACCTACCCGGCCTAAGGGCAAAGAGGGCTCATAGAACCACTTTGTGGTTAAAACAGGCCACTGGCCTATAATAAGAGGAAGAAGAAGAAGAAGTTCTACCTAAATGCAATATTCAAATGTAACTGTATCAGATCGTACCAGAAAGAACATTTGCGGTTGCAACCATTGACTAACTCGATTTTAATTTTGCTGAGTTGTGCAAATTATGGCAATATCTGGAACATTCAAAAATTATATACTCCAGGATTACTAGCCAAAATTTTGGTTTCGTTTAGAGAAACAATCCGAGCAAGGCAGATAGGCATGGACTGAAAGTTCAATTCAAGAAGATTCTAAACACATTACATGTGTAATGTACATTTTATACACAGTCTCTAGAACGGTAGTGTGCTATGACCTATCCATTACCTAAAAATCCAACACAAATTTTTCTTAGACTAGAATAGCATGAATAATTTTAATGGAAACCTCTGACAATTGGTCCATATAGTGCTACAGAAACAGCGCATGAACTAAGAAAGACAAACTTCACCTATTCGTATATTGAACACTTTGCACCAAATAAAGGATAAATCGTACCTAATTTTTTCCAGGAAGCGAGAAATCTTTACTGCTTCAGTTTCAGATGTCAACACCAATCTTACTTAGGATAAATCGCTAGATTTAGCTTATTTAAAGATGTGGGACTCTGGGGCTCTTGAGGTGTGTCAGCAACTAATAATGCACTGTTTATTGCGAATCGGGATATCCAATGTTCTTGAAATTAAAATACAAGCTCAAGTACCTCCACGACAGAAAGTTGTTTCGAGCTAAAGTTACACTGCGTAGTTTTCGAATTTTTAGCGCCGTGATTCTCGTCTTGACCGTGCTTTCGTTGGTAGGTGCTAAGATGCTTGCTTGACATTTATTAAAGTGTGAAGTTAGTAAGTCACAATTGTAATTATATTTAATTCCAGTTAACACCATGCATTTTTAAATATTTGTTAATTATTTCTAAAAAGCTACGTATGTAGCAAAACGTCAGAAAATTTAACAATTCAACATTTCAATAAATTGGCTGCTACATCCTCTTGAAGAAAACCTGCAATTTTTCTATCAAATTAACCTTTAACTACTATTGATCCTTGTTATTATATTGCTGCCTTTTAAGTTTTGAATTTGATCAAGATGATATTGAAGCAAAATCATTTCTTTTCCACAATCTACCATTATTTCGTTTGTTTTTCATCCTCAACAAGTTAATGCTACACGCCTTTGTGATTTAGTTTTTCAATGTCGCAACTACAGCTGTATTTAACATATGTTAGTTCATCTTGAGCTGCAGCTCGTAAAAAATATTTTCTACAAATATAAATCTCTCCGACAGACACCTTAAGACGGATAGCACATAGCGATCGATAGGATCATTTAAAAATTTAAATCTCCGCCCATAATTTTAGGGAAGGAAGAAGCAACATTTTGTTTGATCCATCCACGCGAAGCACTGCAGTCCTGCATTGGTTCTCAAGCAGAGAGGTTGCTCGCAAGGTGAGCGGTTTAGCTGCCGTCATACGCCGCTGGCGTGGGTTTAGCTTTAAAGTTAACCTGGGCCTATTAGCAATGTTTGGCGTGTGATATGTTAATTATTCCCGAAGTTGGCATTATCGTATCGCTCAGACAAATTACGACAGATTGTAAGCTAGACCATCTCTGACTGCAGCTAAGTAGTGTTGTGCAGTTTGCAGATTTGCTATAGCTAATAATTAGCTTTTCACCTGTAACACGATATTTGAATGCAAATAATTATCTGAGTTTTGATTAAGCTTTTCAATAATATAGTCGAGATTAAATTGGTTTGTAGAGGATGCGCCAAGAACCTATCTAGTTGATAAGCACTAAACGAATTCATCATCTGTGTTGAATTAATCAAAATCGGGTGCTCCAGTACTCATTAAAAAAATGTTGAGCACAATCCTGCTTTAACTGTTTCACTTATTTATTTGTGATCAGCTGGATCGTATATCTAGCAAACGAAGTTATGTAGTGAGGAAAATTACTCTGTTTCTGGAAACAAAAACGCTAAAAGCTGATACGAAGGAGGAAAGATTCTTAAAGGGATTCAATCTCTTACAATCTACAGAGATTGTTAATCATTATCTACCGACCTCCATGATTATTTCATATTAAATTTGATGCCAGTTTCAGACATGTTTGAGCTTGCATTGTAGAAAAAGCTTGAACATTTGACAAATACGTAAGGTGCAGAAAATTTTAGAAAACTACGTTGCGCTAAATACATGTTTACAATTGACAGTGAAGGGCCACAAAGTCTACTTTGATACGTATTTCGAATAATATCAATTGATTTATAAATATTATGAATGTAAATGTAGCATTACAAATCGAACAGCTGCCTAAATTCAAAATGAGCAAAGAAAAAATAAAAAAAGGGTTACTTTGCAGTTTATGTTAAGCGTGAAGATATTCCTGTCTACAAGAGGGCAACCTACACTCTATTCATTTTAGAACAAATTTTTACCATCTAAGTGAAACAATAAGTAAAAAAATCGCATTAATTTTGTTAAGTTACATTATATAATAGTTACTTTATGCAGTTTTGTAGTTTACTCAATTTTAAGTACGGTTTTCATTGCTGGCTCTCATATTATATACTGTTTGAGGCTTTCGCCTCGAATTATTCTTCTTAACATAGAATTTCGGCTTAGACCGCGTAGTATTTGTGGATGAACGCCCAGCATTCTCTGGCTTAATGTGCCTTGCAGCTTGTGGACTCGAGCAAGAAACTGCGCGATGGCCATGCTCTTTGGTGGTTCGTGTTGTGTGAGTACCTTGAGAACGAGCATACTTAGGCAGATTTGACCTTGCTGCTGTTTGTGCATCCATATTCACTAACGTTTCGCAAGACCTTGCAACTTGCATCATCAGAATAAAAGTCACACTAAGAACTGAAGGTCAACGTGGAGTTATTTATAGTCCTCTGTGCCAGGCGAGCGTAGTGACGTAACGATGATTGGTCGTTCGAGTGCAGAGTAATTCGCGGAGCGTGGCCTATGACGCACAGTGTTTGTAATGCTTTAGATTAGATCGTGTATCACAGAAGTTCACGTTTTACTAAGCTTAAAACCATCTTCCCTGTTTATATTATACGACGAAGACTGGCAAGAATCCGAAACTGAATAATGAAGACGGACCAGAGTTAAACAGATTTTAGAATTTATTTATTTGGCACGTAGTGTGCGAAATTTTGTTTATTTTCGGAGTAGGGTATATATTTATTGTAATATTATATTAAGTATTAGGTGATATCTCATACTTCGAAGAGCTGTTCTACTTTGCACGTAGGGTGCGAATTGTGTTTAATTTCAGAGTAGGGAATATACTTGTAGTATTATATTAATATTAATTATTAGGTAATATGTTTTAATTAGAAGAATTGCTTTATTTTGCACGTAGGGTTCGAATTTTAACTTAATTTCAAAGTAGGGAATTTACTTATTGTAACACTATATTAATTTTTCATATTATATGACATATTTAAGTCACATATGATATCTTAGTCCATGCGCAGGAGGGTTATGGTACCTCCAAATGAAATGTATTAAATTTTATTTTTCTTTAATATATGTGCCCGTAAGGGCTAGAATTGAATTGAATTGAATTGTTTATATTATTGGGATGTTTTCCTATTTCTATGGCTTCACGTATCACTCGCGCGAGATAGTGAGTACAAATCTGCCTAAGTGCCCTAAGTATCCTCTTTCTCAAGGTACTCAAACAACACCAGCCACCAAAGAACATGGCCATCGCACGGTTTCTTACTCGAGTTCACAAGGTGCAAGGCACATTAAGCCAGAGAATGCTGGGTGTTTGTTACATTTCGATTTTAGCCACGCTTGGGCGCCTTGATTTTAGGCAATTCAAAATGCATTATTTAGCCCAGTTCTCCATCGGCGTCGGCAGCTTGCAATTCTTCAAGCTTTGACATTTCGATATCGAACGCTTATTGAACAACTTTTATGTCATTGATTTTACCGGTGGTCGCGATTGGGTCGTTCTGACATGAAACGACACTAATTTAACGATTTCTGAAAACAAGTGAATTGACTTCTTTTTGGGCCCGTTGGCGTCCATTTTGACCGCTTCGTGAATTGTAAGCATGTTGTGCAAAATCTCCAGACATGAATGAAGATTCGCTAGTTGTTGCAAATGCAAACGAATTTCCTTAACGCCTTGTGTCTAGTAGGTAACCGTTTATTTCCTTAAATGTGTTTTGAGCTGTGAACTGCTTCACAAGAGATTTTCGAGGTTCGATGTTTCGAGTTGGAGATATTCGAGTAGCCCAGCTTTCGATGTGCCGAATTCTTATGGGCCAATGACTTACGTTCCAATTTTCCATGTCCAAATTGTAAGTGTAAATTGCTGAGGAATCGAGGAAAGTTATGGGAACTTCTCTGAACGGGGTTATATAGGCCACGACCTACTTTCCACCCTGTTGAAGTCTTGGTTCATGCTGGAGTTTGCTTGCCAGGTTGCTGCTTCGTGTGCTTTGTTACCGCATCATGGTACAGTCGAATTAAGGTGCTGTAAAATTATTATGTACTTTTTTGTGCTGCCCCTTGCCATCGAATTCAAGAGTGCAGATGAATTTCTTGGCAACGCACACCTCGTTCAAGAATTGCATTATGCAAGGGATTTATTAGAGAATTTATCGTCGATTATAATGTTCCGTTATACATTTAATTGTAACGTCGAGACATCGACTGCAACGCTGTTGCTCGTAAATTTAATTTCTGGTAAAAATTTGATGTTTATTGACAACTTTAATTTACTTTGAAGTATCCAAGTGATGCTGCCAGTTTATTTGCAATTTAATCATTCAAATTTTATGGGTTGTCTTGTAAACTAGATTTGGCTTTATGGAAAGATCCTTTCTTGCTTATTTGACACGGTCAATTGTGTTTAAACATTTGAATTTTTATGGTTCTTACTGTGACTTGAACGTAGTTAATACTGCCACACGTTCCGCTCAATAACAGGCCTATTGGCTACTGGAAGCGCCGCTTTGAAACAGATCTGTCTAATAAAGTACTGCCCCAGGTATAGAACACGCTTAACAAAAGAGCAACAAATGCGATTGCGCATTCACTTGGCGTGTGCCATAACACGGCGTTTGAGAATTTAATTAGCTGTCCTATATTTACATATTTACTTATGTTCTTTTTTTCTTTCTAACTATATTAATTAAAATTGGGGTCATTATTAAAGTAAAATTATAACTACATTTTCTTATGTATTTATATTAAATTGGGTTGTATTTTTAACTGAATTGCATATTGGTTCTTAATCTTTATGCACAGGCTGCATCAAATCATTTTATGGAACCATTGTTGTCATTATATGTGAAGTACTGTCATCTGGCTTTTTATTTACTACTGCATTGAGTCTCTATTAGCACTGGGGACATTGTGTTACTGTATCGGTTAATTATTGTTGTATTGAATAAGGGGTCACATGTTCATCTACAAATACTACGCGGTCAGGCCGAAATCCTATGTTAAGAAGAATAGCTCTTATATTCTCATCTCCACAATGTATTTCAATATTCTATATTTAAGATTCTATAGAATATCAAAAACACCTTAAATCCATACACTCAATATTTATTTGAATTCGAATCGCCAGAAGTTTTGTAATCAACTAAAATTATATGGTGATATGTTCATATTTGTTGAGGCAATAACCTTCCTTATTTATTGGTTTGGGCAATGTATTTTAGTAATTCCAGGACACAAAGAAACAGTGTTATGACAAAGTCAGCTACGTAGGACACATTTATAATGGAAATTTAATTTATAACATGCATAAGTCAGCCAGACAAACAACCTGTAGTTGACACAGAAAGTTTATTACCTCTAACTTTAGCGAATAATTGTTCGTAGAAAATAGGTTAACGATACAATAACCTGCACAGTTTTAGACGACATTTGCAGCAACACACGATTTTTTAGTGTTAGTTATCCTTTTTGTTTTCTTATTTTTGATAAAAAATATTAATATTATCTTATTCCTGGACATATTAGTTTAAGATCGCTATAAATTTACCAATGCGATGATCGAACTAGGTTCTGATTTTCCCGGAAATGATCCAACAATAAATCATATTATACACAGCCAGGAATTATTTAAGAAACCGATGGAGATTAAGTCTACACTTCCAATCTACGGGAAAGCGGCATGTATCAATCATAAGATATTCTAAGAGTACAGTAGAACTTTTGCTTCTCATCTGTAAATATGAAATAGTTCAGTCACGTCTAAATACAAAACACAGTTATTTCTCTCGAACTGTAGGACTATTAATTGCTTAAGACTACTACTGATAAAATTAATTCATGATGAAAAAAATATCATGCGAAGACTAGTAGTGTATTCAAATCAACTTTATATTTTTGAAAAAGCCGCAATAATTTTTTGAAGCTGTATATTTCCAACATCTGTGTGTGGCATCTATCATATTACACATTCACAATTTGTATAGTTACCATAATCCAATATCTCGTGTAAATTTCCTTATTTGCCTCTTTGTCACGTTCTTTACAAAATCATGGTATGTATATCAACTCGCGGTTACAGCAGAAACCACAACACGCACAGGTGACAGTATCTATAGCGGACAGTTATCATTTTCATGTTTAATGCTGTGGTGTACCGCATTGGGATATCGGCACTTGGATTATGTGACAATTTATAACGAGATTTATGTTGCGCTGTGCTTAAAGAGGCTAAATTGCTATTTCAACATTTTGTTCTGTTTTAACTTAAAATGCATTTCTACAGGCAGAAGTTAACATATACAGGGTGTGAAACACCCTGTATATAGCTACAATTATTGAAATTGCCAGAACCAATTAAGTATAAAAAAGGGTTGATTGATCGATTGAGTTGTTTTAGTAGAAATGGCGTACTGTATTATGGTATTATATAGAAATTTTTATAAACAAACTGTATAAAGCACAATATAATAATGATTCTGGAAAGGCTAAGATCAAGCAAAGCGTGGAAGTTTATTAAAGTACTACTGAAAAGAAATAAATTCAAACAAACAAAAATAGACCCTACAGGAATGACGAGGGGGAAAGATAATACCTGACTTGGTTAACCAAAGAACGAGATGGATACTTACATACAAATATCAAGTGTGAGACGAATAAAAATAAAGATTCCAAAAATTTCCAAGGAAGAGATTGAAAAAAAAATGATGCAAATGAAAAACAATAAAGTTTCAGACCCAGGAGGCATACAGGCAGCCTTACAAGTGTTACAAGTTATATTCAATGAAGTACCAACAAATTGAAAGTTAGGAAACAAAGATAGAAATATAAGGTGATGCAGCAACTACAGAGGCATAAGCGTGGCATCCTCTATAGAGAGGCTACATGGGCGAATATTAAAAAAAGGAGGGAAGTTGTTTCCGAACACAACTTTCATATGTAAACAACATATTCTGTCTGAAATAAATATTGGAAAAGAAAATATGTATATTGTTATGATACAAGCTTAATGTGGTTTGAATTAAAGTTTGTTAAAATTGGGATATTACAATGGGATCAAAATAGTTCGATTTATTTGAGAATAAGGCAGATTTGTGTTTGAAATACAGGTGGATTGAAATTAAAATAAAATATATAATAATAGGGTTTGGAAATCAATGACAGATGTTAATTTTGAAAGAATATAATATTTTAGTAGATTTAAATCAAAATATAGAAGACTAAAAGGCATAAATAACGAAAATGTAATCGTAGTAGCTAGGAAGTTTGATTCCAATTATTGAAAAATAGCAACTTGAAAAAGTATGTAGAAAACGTTTTGGTCTAATTAAAAATATTGAATTTAACCCTGTTTTATTGTGAAGATGTTTTGGCTAATTTAAATAGAGTAAAATCTAAATCTACGTGATGTATTAAAAAGTGAAATATTAAGAAATAATAAAGTGAAGCGAAGAATAAATTGCCTAAGGAAGATAATCGGTATGTGGTAAAACTCAATGGATACAAGAATTGTTATTTACAAGTGAATATATACATTTGACAAGTAACATAAATAGAATGGGTATACGTCAATCTATTTGTTGTTGAGTGAGAGTCCATAAGGGTGTCAACGAAGTGAGAAGGTGCATCCCAGGAGGTGGCTGCTGCGACAGGAGGATATCTAGGTTTGCTCTGTTGGCTGGTTGCTGTCAAGAATTTTGGGTTTCCTGATATTAGACGACGCTTGGGACTAGTGGTCTATTTGTGAGAGCTGCATTGCGGGGAGCTGCTTAGAGGGGTCGAGTGGCCGATCAAGGATAGGTTGCAGTCTTGAACGTTGTGTGAGAAAAAGATACAAGGTGGGTAATTTCTTATTACATCCTAACTAGAACATAAATAAAGACATGTAAAAGGTGAAATTAATTAAGAAACAATAACTTATTGTGTTATTTAATGTTTAAGTGTACCAGGATTGGGCATTTGTCATTAGAATTTAAAAACTATTTTTGACATTTGGTTGACATAAGATGACTTATGATTTTGATTAAAATTTTTAAAATATTTGAAAATCACTTTTTCAGAACAAAGTAACTAAATAACGGAACCCACCCCTGTAAAGTTTCAGGCGCTATTACCAAAAGTAATTATTTACATTATTATTCAAAAGAGGGCAATTTGTAATTATAAATACACAGTTAACATCAATAATTAAAAGTTTTGCACATTTAAAGGCACAACAAAAGGTAGCCAGTGCAATATATACAATGTGCTATGCACGAATGGTCAATAAAGTGTAAAAGATACTGAAAAGCAATACTTACACACTGGTAATTGATTAGTTAGTAGAAGAATACAATAAATGGGACTTTAAATATGAAAAAGACGCAATACATGTTCGCAGGGATCCAAGAAAGAAAACGGACTACCACACCACTTCACAACATATAAAAAGTAAAGCTATTAGGAATAGAGTTGACGAACCATTGTTACACATAATGGACACAAAACAACTGACGAATGGCAGAAGAACGATCTACTTTGGATAGATAAAGGAAAAAATGAGGAAGACCACGAAATATGTAGAACAATATCATACATAGGAAAACGGAAGAGAGATGTCTGGGAGAAGAGCAATGGAGAGATCGACAAGTCGACGATAGAACACGACAGACAACCACAAGTGCTGTAACCAACTTTCCTACGTACGAGTATAATAGAATATAATTTATAAACGCTAGAGAAAATAGACATAATCGTTCAAATTATATACACTGTGTTCTGTTTTTCTACTAATACTAACGAATCACTTTGTAGATCATTTCCGGAATCGTCTTTACATAACCTTTTATTATTCTTATAAGGATTTTAACTAAATTCTAAACTTTGACGCACTATTTCAGAAACAAACCGTATCGCGCATCTTTCGAATAAAACCTAGGAAAGTTGAGTATAAACTACCATTTCACAAATCTGTAAAATCCTATACCATAATTTCTACAAGATTGAAAGAGGGTACGAGAAAAAGGCCTAAACTAACACAACTTCGAAATCGATGTTCATAATGGGACGACGGAAACGTACCAGTTGGAAGGTGACCACACGTAGGTGATTTTGCAGAAATAATTTCTTATCTTAGTATAACCAGCTTCATTTCAGCAATTCCACATACAATTTTATAAGGCTGATCAACAGCATTCACAGAAATTCCGGAATTATAATATTCACAAGGAGTGAAAATTCCAGATCACATTCACAGCCCCAGAAGGAAGAATCTCACGAAATCAGTGCCATAAAATTGCCCCCAGAAATCATACTAACAATCTATTTTGAAAATTCACTAGAATTCCCTAAAGCTCAAAAATTTTCAAAATATCCCAAAAATTAAATATAAAGAAACCACACATAGGTACAGTAAAAAAATCCGGGTCATTCGTGACATTTGTTGAATTTGTAATCTAATTATACTTAAATGAATATATTATACGCAACAATATAAATTATAGGCAACAATATACCGGGTGTCCCTTCTCAAACTCGAACATTGCATTGAACGATTTTGTTGACTCCTGTTCGTCAATTCAACGTACAGGAAAGATAATGGTATCAATATAAAGATAAAATCATTGCTCATCAAATGATACTAGTAATAATAATAAAATGCAGAATGTTGATTGCCTATGTTTGGCTTTGAGAGTGGACACCCAGTATAATTTTAACCCCTCCTTAAGAGGGTATAACTCAGCGGGAATTGATGTAAAAGGAAAAGTTTATACGCAAAATGTTTATGATTCAACATCTGCTTAGCTTTCTTAAGTTTGGGACCATATTTTTAAATCACCCTGTATACATCCGCCTTGCTTACAGTCTTTTATTTTAGGTTCTATCCAGTTTTAACTTTCTTTTAGTTTATTTACTATTTCTACCACATTCGGCAGATCTACTGTTAAGTAAGTAGATGACTTTTAAACTTCTTCTTTTCCTTCTCCTTAAATCAGTAACAAACCTATTATTGCAAATTCATCTCTTTGAATGATAACTAATTCTGGCTATTCAGATTGCGGCAGGTTAAGACTACCAATAGTATTTTCGCAGCACATATGCGGAGTGTTTCGGGAATATATTCATTCACGATTGAAACTAACATTTTGGTGTTAAAAGATTAAATATATCTGGATAGTCCACCCATCACTCATCGGTACCACGTTCGAAACCGATACTTTCAATACAGCAAAACAGTAATCGAATTGCTCATGATTACACTGACTTCCAACTGTCGTTACTAAATATAATTTTGAATCAGAGAAAACTGACGTTTCCATTCTATGTGTTTATAAAAATTGTCTTTGCACATTTTCGAATGTCTATGGAAACAGTTACGATTAATTTATTTTCCACGTTTTTCGTGTTCTATATAAGGTTCTGAAGTACTAATAACATTTCGTCTTGTACTAACATGTATCTGAAGAACTATCAAACATTAAAAAAAATTATGCAGAACACATAAAATCTTTATATGCGTGATTTACATTTATAGACCATTTACACTACTGCTATGAATGTCGCAGGTGCGCCAAATACTTAAAACAGTGTATAATAAATAAATGCGACGAAGACAGATACACAAACGAACATGTATATAAAAATATGATTGTGAAAGCATGGGTGGTCTATACTTCTTAACCACGCACCTGTTGTAGCAGTGTAGGTTTTAATTCAGGTATTGCTATTAAACTGAGTAAATATTTTTTTAAAATGGATCATTGCGATGTTAGGCTCCACATATTTACTTCATAAATTTATCAAGATGATCTTTCATTTTATTTTTAAATCTGTGCTACTACGAGTATAGAGTAAACAACCTTGCTTCATTAGTCATTCTAAGATACAAATAATTTAAAATATTGCAATACATTTACAAACAATTAGAGAGGTAATCAGTAATCACGTATTTGAAATATACAGGCCTATCTTTATCTAAGATTAAGAAATTTGTCATTTATCATGGAAATCATAAGTTTGATATGACCCCTTTTTCCTTTATCGTACTGTTTAAGTAAGTACAGTAACCGAAGCATCAGAATAGCTACTTAGAAGCTTTAAAACACTGGTATTAGCAAAATCGGATCCAAGGTGGTTTGGATGGGGCAGATAGAGCAGGGCACGAAAGCGCGGCGAGGTAATAAATTTCGCGAGTGGACACACCACGCTGTAGTTCAAGTAGCCTCGTATCGCACATCTTCAACTTGGGTTCCTGTCGAATCGAGCGGAACATCGCCGACTGTTTGCCATCCCACACGAAAGTACCTTTGCACGGTTGAAACGGTGTCACGAACATTAGTTTATAGAAGGATGCACATGCACCGTGGAACTTCGCTATTGAAATCAGCAAATGTAGATGGTCATCTTAGAAACCATAAAAAAAACAAAAATAGTCTAGATTGGCTTAGCAGGAAGGAAAATATACGAAGGGCATTGAGAGATATACAAAAAATAAAGTGTCACAAAACTATACCAATGTTTATTGACAATGACCAAATGATCTTCTCTTTTGTTAGCTCTGCTGTTATAGTTGCATTGTCCATGCAGGCAAGTATATCAACAGTGAAATACCATTACTCAATCAGTCAGTTCCAGAAAATCAATACGAACTAGAATATTCATTACATAACATCACTGAAGTATCAAAAGAGATCAATTGATGACATCAAAACCATAACAGAGAGGCAATGAATGAGAAGATCAAAAGACACAGACTCATGGAAATATAAACAATATACAGCATTAGCTGAATCCAGGCTGAAATAAAGGAAAAGAAGAACTTAATTAAAACTAAATCATCAATAAGATTCAATCCTTTACCGACGATCAAACTCGATCGCCGTTTCAGTACTCAATGGGCAGTCTACTGGTTCGCATTCAATAACCTATTCCTCAGCATTTTTTCTAGAGCCAAACGTGAGAGTCCGTATCAATTAAATTGTTGGTTTTTCTCTTCTTGCATCATTAGCTGGGTGTAGATTATATCCGAGCTGAAAGTTTTAATTATTTTGTTTTAAACGATGAGCGTAGGTACAACCTCGGCATTGTTTCGTTTTCAAGCGCGCGCTTCTTCGTTAAATCTCCCGATAAGAGCACTTAGTGACTTTTCTTACCTCTTATCTAGCAAATGGTCTTTCGTTAGTTGTGAGGTTTTGCCATTTATTACGCACTTTAGACATTCTGCAGTACAAGTTCGGTGAACCTGATAAACTGCAAAAATTTATTTTAAATTTAAGATTTATATCTGAATTTTCAAGGATGCTATAATGTGGATGTGCAAGCGCTGCTTCCTCACAGTCGCTTAATTAACTTCTGAAACGAAACTAAGACGAAAATGTATAATCTCGTTTAAGAGTCACTTGCTAAATTGCGTATGCAAGAATATTTCTTTGAAACGCCAAATCTTAGACAAGATCAAAGGAGCTGTCGCACTAACAGACAGAAGCAGTGGTCACTCTATTTCGGAATTTATTTGAAAGCCAGAGGACTTAATAAGCTAAAACTGATATATAAACCACCTCAATTCTCAAACAGCGAACTAATATTAGTTCATTAGTGAGCTTATAATTTCATCTAAACGTGTTTCACTACCCGAAATGCAACTAACTCTAACATTGAAGGTATCCAGTAGTTACAAATTAGAAAATATTAAAAGAGTTCTTTAATATGATCAACTGGATGCAGCCTAACAAATACTAGTAATTTATTAAAATACTATTCGATTGTCCTTAAAACCTTCTCAGAGAGCTGCTAATCAATACTTTATATGTACAATCTTTAATAAAAGTGTCTACGCCTTATTACGGCTTGGTTAGGCGGCCACCTGATCTCAATATGGTTTACAAAACGAAATATAATCATACTGCACCCATTGAAACATTTTAGTAAGGAATTTGGGCTCCATTGATCAGGACTGCCGTTATTAGATCATGTCGAGTGAAGAAGATTGACTTTACGTGGGTTGTAAACCATGAAAGGATTTTATAGTTGCCGTCTACTCCAAACGAAAGCAACTGTATTCGATCAAACAATACATGTTAATCAGAAAATGTAGGTATATGGAGCCGTTATTAAAAAATATAAATTACTCTGCGATTAATTCAAATTGACTTGGGGTCTACTAGATTTTTTATGCACCAGATTCGGAACCGCCCAAAGAAGACGGAGGCAAATTTTATGAAGAATTGCAAAAATCCAATAGCCAATATTAAACCAGATCATAATTTTATTTTAGGTAAAATTAGGTTAGCAATACAGCGTGAAAAGAAGATGGACCCTGTCTATACAAATAAAATCATTTTTTTTTAAGATTGAGCGGCTGAGGATGATACCGAAACGAGGTGGGGGGAAATGTATTAGCACCAACCCCCTCTCCAAACACTAGAACTAGATATACGAAAAAATAGTAAAAGCGAACGAAAGAGCAACAAATCGTGATTTAAGCTGAAGATAAGGAAATTAGCTAGAAGAATAAGAAAGCATACTTGCTAAATAGAGGCAATAAGGCAGATGATGCACACTTAAAATATGTGTGGAAATCCGAAGACTATAAACCGAATATGATCCAACATCAGTCAAAATATAGAGCCTGAATTATATGGGGTCCAAAAGAAGATATGGGGAATGATAAGAGGCAAAAGATAGGAAATCAACGAATTATTAAAAACCCAAACTATTACTGACGACCAATGATGGGTAGAATATTTCAGAAATGTATAAAAAAAATAAACAAGCATCAACTACTTAAAAAATGGAAAAAATTGAAGAAATATAGGAACCTGAGACATCAACTAAAATAAATCAACAACTATCTGGAAGCATAAAAACTTTAGATATCGTAAATCACCCTAAATACTTAATATTCCAAATGAAGTAAGTAAATGTGGTGGCAAAGACTTACAATCTCAGTTGAGAATGTATTTTTCAAAAATATTGGCACCAATAGCATTCCCACACAAAACAAAAACAGAAAATTAACGAGGCATTACACTGTTAAATTTGCTCAAAGAGCTCTTTACCAGCATTATTACTTCCTTTTATAATAAAGGAAGTACTATTGGATTCACCCCAAAAATTCGAAATTGAGTTTTTAACAGATCTTCACGTTTTAGAGTTCCCTCAACCCAAAAAACATTTTTTTTATTGGTCTGTCTGTCTGTGTGTGTTCTGTGAACAGAATATCTCAAAAACGAAAAGAGGTATGACGTTGAAACTTCATATATAAGTTTTTTGTACTATGTAGATACGCCATACGCAACAAAATCTCAGAACCGGAAGTAGGTGTTTACTCTTGTAATTTTTCAGTTTTTTTCGATTTTTTCAAAAACGGCTCTAACGATTTTTTTTAAACTTTACATTTTTCTTACATTTTTAATGTGTATTGATGTGATATAGGTGATTTTCCAGTTGAATACTTCTAAAATGGGTTTCTTTAGTTTTATTTTCTATTTTTTTTATTAACTCCTATTTTAAATAGAACACCCAGTATATTATTACATTTTTTAATTCAGCTTAAAATTCTAGAGAAAATTTGTCTCTTCAACTAATGCTCAATTCCGTACCGTTTTTACAGAATTTGTAATTTTTTAAAATTTTTGACAAATTCTTAAAATTTTAAAATCAAATTTTT
Organism: Agriotes lineatus; assembly: GCA_940337035.1. NCBI lineage: Eukaryota > Metazoa > Arthropoda > Insecta > Coleoptera > Elateridae > Agriotes > Agriotes lineatus. Next base: position 218,426 of record CALNHX010000346.1, read on the forward strand.
GGCCAATCACAATATCACTGTAGAAGGAAGTTGTGTGCGTGTATCACACCAGATTATTAAAGGTATTGTCATAAACGAAATACAAATGTGTGAGGGACAGGAAAGATTTTTCGATTAATTTGATATTATAGATGCAATGTTTGTATTATGACAAATGAAAAATCAAAAGGATATGAAAATCAGCATTTAATATGTGCTTTGTGAACCTAACCAAACTGTTAGGATTAGGTTAAATGTATTAAAAATACTTAAAATTAAAGATACTTAATGTAAAATCACTAGAATAATAGAATATTTAAATAAAGCTGCAAGCAAATACATAGCAACAAATAATCACTTAACGAACGAAAACAGCTGCTGGAATTCGACAAGATCATCATTGTATAGGGTTACAAAATATGTTACACTTGCGACTTAGTCATTATGTCGAAAGACGAAGACAATATCCAGCGATCTCTCTCATTGTTTTCACAGAAGCTCAAGAAATAGAACATGAAAATATTTGTACCAAAAACCAAAACAGTGGTAATAGTGACTGAACCTATCTGATGTAAAGCTGTAATCGACAATGTAGCAGTAGACCAAGTAATATCTCCCCAATACTTAGGCTCAGAAATAACAGCCACTCAAAGCCAGATAGCTGGATGAATGTCGGGTTCTTTAAAGGAAATGATATAGAGCAATAATTTCTCAAACCAGGCGCAGATGCACGAATATACAAATATCCTAATTATGAGTTGCTCTGCTGAAACAAGGACAGAAGCATAGAACACAAAATCAATACTACGTAAAACGTAAATGTAAATAACAGAACATACTCTCTCAAATAACGTTAGAAATGGTGAGATAAGAAGACAGAGAATAGGAGAGTGAGCGCTCATTTCCCTCCGTATGTTTATTAAAACCAACCTCTGTTATGAGAGCATCTAGCTCTAAACTACTCCGTGTTGATCAGCCCCTCCCTTCTCCCTGAGCAATAGCCGGTCAACCGTCTGTTACAGCTAGTTGAGGCGTGATCAGAGTAAGCGCTGCCTTTTTGAAGATTAATGTGTCCTAACGACCAATTTAAACTGTCCCCAACGTGCTTTAAGGCCGTTTTGAACTGTAACACAGGATGTGCAGTGTGCAGAATTGTGCTCGTTTAATTTTCCCAAATTGTATAAAACAGCATTGGCCTTGATAATATGTAAAACGGTAATAAAAATAGTGTTAGCCTTGATTTCAACAAGAAAATGTAATCAGAGCCGGCTTGGAAATAATTTAACACAATAGAAGATCGACTACAAACAATCGGGGAAAGGAAGCCAAGCTGTGAAGTGGTGTTAATTTTGGCTTCCCCAATAAATAATTGTTAATACGTGAATAGATACCCTTTTCCCAATTCAGTGTGTTTTAAATTCATTTTATATTCTTTGGGTACGCTGTAGTAGGTTGCACCTCTGCAGATATTTAAAAAAGGGTTTGATTTGTGCATCGAGTGTTGGCTGGTTTTTCCGAGTTTGTGTAACAGGTTCGAGCAATGTAATTGAAGCCCTATGAACTAGAAATAGGCAGCGACCTTCGTGAGAAGCAGTTGGAGGCCTAGGTGTGAGACAACGTCTGAATTGGAGGCGTTTTTCGGCAGACGCGTCATTTGGGTGTTTTTTTGTTTGGGACGTGTATTTACTTACTGCTGTTGTTATCACCTAGGCAACGCTTTAATTACGTAATCACTGATAATTGTCACATAATAGCTAAATTGTTTTGGGAAATTGTGAAGTTGGATTTCCATATTTGAATTTGGTTCCCATTAGTTAAAATATCTAATATTGTAGCGATCCCAGCGGTTAAATGAGCATTGTTCAAAGCGTTTACATAGCAAATGTATCTCCAGTAATTTATACAAATCAAGATAATATTTGCTAGGATGTAGAAACCCGACCTATGTGAGATAAAGTCAATGAGAATATAAACAACAAGAATCTCCACAACAATATATTACAATAATTGCAACGTGCATGCATCAACCACAGGATGAACAAAAATTAGTGTTATTTTAGCCCACCACATAGGTGGTTTTCTAATTAAAACAGTTTTTGCATTTTTCGATTTTTTCCATGGTCGAGTTACTTTTGTTTCATACCGTTATAAGGCCCTGAAAATCAACGCAGCCAGAAACAGCATCTTGTAGTTGTAAATTTTATGCTTTTTACCGTTAGATTGCGCTGAAAAGGTGACACATATAAGGTCACTATATCAATAAGGTACCGCCATTAGTGATTTTTTATATCTATCCTTGTCGCACAATTTTCTCCAACTGGGGATAAAAACACATAACCTAACAGATTCCTCACTTTACAAGTGCCATTACACCAAAAAGAAAATCCCCAAAAACTAGTGTCCTCTCTATTGCACTTGGGAAATTTGTATTTGTTATTCTTATCTCACAATTTTCTCACATTCTCAAGCTAGGAATGGAATGGCGGTACCTTATTGATATAGTGACCTTAGACACATAAAAAGCAGTCGAAGCAACCCTTAGTTCCCAAGTACTGCAATGGCGGCCGTATTGTTTCAGAAATGGCATCGGTCAGTAAATTATTTCTGTCAGAATATAAATAATGTCATTACGACAAGTTTAGTATTTGAGTTGCATTGTTAGAAGTTGTGGTTGCGTTATCAAATACTAAGTAAATTATTAAAGCCCTACCTAAATGAATGGCTCGCTGCTGTGTTTCTGATGGTTTCCGTAAATATAACGAAAACATTGCAAAAAGTCGTATCTAATGAACTTCCATAGACCGTTGAACCATGCCATTTCTGAAACAATATGGCCGTCATTGACGTACTTTGGGAAGCAAGGGTTTCTTCGACTGCTTTGAAGACATGGAGGCATGCAAACTGACAGGTACAGCATACGTTTATATCTAAGGATTATTTTTTTATCCCACCACATACTAGATGGCCTTTTTCTAATTGAAATACTTTTTTCATTTTTCAAATTAAATTATAAATAAAGGAGTTACATAAGAAATGTTATTAAGTTCTTTAATCAACAAGGCGTACCGCTCGTTCAAATAAAGGTAGACAAACGTTCATAATAATGAAAAACATTGGTAATACTATCTTACTGTTTTTAATCAAACTGAAACAGTCCAACAAAACGTTTATTCCCTAAGAAAAAAATATTGCGGTAAGTAAGATTCGAACCTACACTCTCAGAGAGAAACTGATTTCCAGAGATGCGTTCACCGTTCGGCCAGGAATGCTACGTAACACGCAGGCTTATGGCTGTAATTTAAAGAACAAGGTGACGACATAAGAAAGTCAGTACGTCTGATGGCCAACCAGATCAGTGACGATGAAAACGTGACATATGCAGGGAGGCAGGCACGCCGATAATATACGTTTCGATATGTATAGTGCTTGCAAAAGTCTATGTTACTAACAGTGGCTAACCTAGAAAGCTTTCTAAAATTTTGAAAATTCTTCTTCTTCCTATTATTATATGCGAGTGGTTACGAATTATGAAAATTCGAATAATTAAAGATAAATGTTAAAACCAAAAAGATCTATCTTAAGTCTTATGGATGTACGTGAACTAAAATTATGAGACAAAATAAACATTTTATGTATAAAGAACTGTAACTCTATAAGAATGCCGTTTTAGAAATACATGTGTGCCTAAACGGCCTGTATAAAAAGTATTTCTGGGGCCAAATTAACGATTTAACCAAATTTACCTATGACCAACGACGGCTCGTTATAAGGAGCCAAGAGGCTACGTCCCTACCATATCAAACCAGCTATGCAAGATTTTTGTATCCGAAATAAACTTTTCTTAAACTTAATTTTCTTCATTTTTCTCATTTTAAAGGCCGGCCGAACCCGATTGATTTTTATTTCATGAATATGAACTGTACCATAAGCATTAGTTTACAAGGTCTCCAGTTCCCAAGTGTTATTTTAGTCACATGTATTTGTATTAATTAATGGTTCTCATTAACATTCTACCTGCGATTCATCACGCACTTGTTGGGACGCATTACGCATCCCACATAGACTATGAATAAAATTCACAACTGCCATTTTCTTTGTATTCGGTCAAAGAAAAGCTTGAAATTAAGAAATTAGGTAGACCTAGCAATATATTCCCATTATTATATTCTACGCATTACTACGTACAGTAGCGATGCGATTAATTTGATCGAATTACACATTTAAACAAAAAAATGAAAGTGAGTATTCGATTCAGTTCATTAATTAGACTGTAAAGTTTGGTAAATTGTTCACTGATTCTGATTTTCCAGTCCATATGCGAAACGTTTAGATTTCTAGATGCGTAAAAAATGTATATTACATTTGGTTTTTTTAAACAAAATTATTTTATTAATAATAACAAAATACTTTGAGCTATTTGTAACGTGCTAGTGCAAAACCTTATTAAAATTCTAATAATATACTCTTAACATTAGAGCAAAAAATCCAATCACCTGCTGCAAAAAATAATTCAATACGCCAAAGCAAAGGAAACCATAAATAAGCAATAAAAGTGAAAGAGCGCAACTAATTTTGAAGAAACGACATTTTACAATACGAAATTATCTGGTGGCATTTGAATACATGACACAATAGCGTATTTGCAGGGGCGGGCTTAGGTGTGGTTTTTTTGCAAAGGTGTAAGTTATAGCATGCGTTGCTTATAAAATGTTAAAACCCAAAAACATCGAAGGAACCTAAATCAATTCTAAGCTCCCAATCGTCCAAATTTTATAAAGTCCTTAATCACTTATAGCCTTCCGCTGGGTGTGAGAATACAAATCATTATTTGGACCAGAATGGCATACTAATGTGCTATCTTAAGTTACTAATGCAGCGTGCTGGACATTAACACCGAAGAACCAGCGAAGTGGCGCTAAGACAAGCCTCGTTTTGTACCCAAATTCGAATCTACGCGATTCTTTATCGGCCGTAGTTACCGGCCTACACAGAATAGAAAAGTAATAAACCAGACCAGTGTAGAACTGATGATAATCTAAACAGGTTAAGTGAATTCCTAGCAGTACGCATTGTCTGTGCTGCTGCATTTTATATTCCAGCATTAAAACCGAATCTGATAAAGTTGGCTGTGTATTGGTACTAAAATTTATGGCCAGCGCTCGTCTATTTTAAAATACTCGTAAATGGAAGTTGACCGCTTAACAAATTGTTTCAGAACTTACCTAACACGTTACTGGGATAATAAAGGCGACAGTCTGATCTACAAATTTCCTTATTTTAAGAGCGGCAGTCATGAAACTGCGACTTGTTAGTCACTACGGTGCCTTAATTTATGCAAACTAGGATTGCTGTCAAAATAGTTCTGCTCAGAATGAAAGGTCAACATCTTCCATGTCTGATGCAGCTTGCTATAATCACATTTATTTACAAAGCTTCTGCCTCACTTCATTCAGTAGTTTCTAGCGTTTGTATATGAATTAAATCTTAAAACATTAATTGGAAAATTTCCTTGTGAATTTTGTAACTGTCAATGTTTCAAAACAACCAGCTCACTCGTCTGTTATATGTACAAAAAGTGATAGTTACGGTTATTGTTCAAACAACACGAAAGCGGACACAATTTTAGTTAGATTTCGTTTGGAAATCATTTCTTGCAAGACGCAAGTATCTATACTGTGTCAAGTGTATCGAGAAGGACACATACAGATCGCAAATCTGTCACATCCGAGAAGAACAAGAACTTCTGTTAACGACACTAAATCTATAATCTTATCCAAACTGAATCTGTTGGAATAAGTGTCACTTGTGTGAAAACATTTATTCACGATGCATCTGCATACTGAAAAGTATGTGCTGATTGGATTGCACGTCTCCTGATACATGGAAAATCTGTCATATCCAAGAACACGAACTTCTGTAAACGACACTAAGTCGTTGTTCTTGTCCAATTTAAATCTGTTGGAATAAGCGTCACGCGTGTGAAAAGAGTTATTCACGAAGGATCTCTATACTGAAAAGTATGTGCTGATTGGGTTCCACGTCTGCTTATAGATCTAAAATATACAGGGTGTAGAAATGCTTTACGTACCATAGGGATTTCAATGGTAATTTTTTTCATATGACAATATTTGCTTCCCTAATTATTTTAGAGCAAACTCGTAAATAGGTTTTTGTAGAGCAAACAATTCTGCATTCATGTATGCCATTATTTTTCTCATTTTACGTCAGAAAACCTAATAATAAAATAAACTAGAATTATCATTTTTTCAAAAATCAGTGCAAATTGTGAAGTGGTGGTATGCTGGAAGCAGATCAGGTGCAATAAGTGCCATGGTTGCAGCTACATTTGATAGATGCAAACAAATAAACAGCAAACTAATTTGTTGATGCTTTGAGATGCTTCAATAATTTCAAGGCACCACTGATTTGTCTAAAAATGGCAATTTTATTTCTTTAAATTTTCGGTTTTCCGAAATGTAAAATGACAAATGCTGGCACAAATGGATACAGAATTTTTTTCTCTACAAAAAATCTTCCATACAAGTTTGCTCTAAAATAATTAGCGAAGCAAATATTTTCATATGAAAAAAATAACATTGAAATCCCTACGGTGCGTAAAGCATTTCTACACCCTGTATTATATCCAAGAACAAAAACTTCTGTCAGCAACACTTAGTTGATAACCTTATCCAATCTGAATCTGTTGGAAAAGTCTCAGTTGTATGAATAAAAAAGTACTCACCAGCGATTTATATACGGAAAAGTATGTGCTAATTGAATTCCACGTCTCCTTAGAGGTCGAAAATCTGTTATTTCCAAAAAGAACACTTCTGTTAAGGCACTATGCGGCACTATGTCGATGACCTTACTAATTTTAGTCTATCGGAATAAGGGTCATATTTGTGAAAAAAGATTATTCACGAAGGATTTATATACTGAAAAGTAAGTACTAATTGGGCCCAACGTCTACTTACAGGTTAAAAATTTGATATATTCCAGAAAAAGACGAACTTCTGTTAACGACACTAAATCGATTATCTTATCCAATCTGAATCTGTTGGAATAAGTGTCACTTGTGTGAAAACAGTTATTCACGGTGCACCTGTAGACCGAAAAGTATGTGCTGATTGGGTTGAACGTCTCCTGATACATGGAAAAACTGTCATATCCAAGAAGAACACGAACTTCTGTAAACGACACTAAGTCGTTCTTCTTGTCCAATTGAAATCTGTTAGAATAAGCGTCACGCGTGTGAAAAGAGTTATTCACGAAGGATCTCTATACTGAAAACTATGTGCTGATTGGGTTCCACGTCTCCTTGTAGATCTAAAATATATTATATCCAAGAAGACCTAAAACTTCTGTCAACAACACTAAGTCGATGACCTTATTCAATCTGAATCTGTTGGAATAAGTCTAATTTGTGTGAACAAAGGTATTCACAAAGGATTTGTATACCGAAAAATACATGCTAATCGGGTTCCATGTCTTCTCATGAAGAACACAAACTTCTGATAACGACACTAAGTCGATGATCTTATGCAACTTAAATCTGTTGGAATAAATATCACTTGTGTGAAAAAAGTTGTTCGTGGAGGATCTGTATACAGAAAAGTACAGGCTGATTGGGTTCTAGGTCTACTTGTAGATCTAAAATATATTATATACAAGAAAAACAAAAACTTCGGTTAACGACACGAAGTCTATGACCTTATCCAATTTAAATCTGTTGGAATATGTGTCACTTGTGGGAAAAAAGTTATTCAAGAAGGATTTGTATACCGAAAAGTATGTGCTAAATGGGTTACAGGAGGATATCCAAGAAGAACACGAACTTCTGTTAACCACACTAAGTCGATGACTTTATCCAATCTGAATCTGTTGGAATTAGTGTCATTTGTGTGAGAAAAGTTATTGACCAAGGAGTTGTATACCGAAAAATACGTGCTAATTGGGTTCCATCTTTTCTTACAGGTTGAAAATACGTTACAATCAAGAACAACACGAACTTCTGTTAACTACATTAAGTCGATAACCTTATGCTATCCGAATCTGTCGAAATAAGTGTTACGTTCATAAAAAATGTTATTCACGAACAATTTGTATACCGAAAAATATGTGCTAACTGAGTTGCACGTCTCCTAAATGGAAAATCTGTCATATCCAGGAAGAACACGAACGTATGTTAACGGTACTGAGTCGATGACCTTATCCAATTTAAATAGGTATGTTAGAAGTATCATCTTGTGAAAAATGTCCTTTACGAAGGATTTGTATGCTGATTGTGTTCCATGTCTTCTTACAGGTCAAAAATTTGTTATATCTAAAAAGAACACGAACTTCTGTTAACGACACATATCGATGACCTTATGCAATCTGAATCAGTTGGAATAAGCGTAACTTGTGTGAAGAAAGTTCACGAAGGATCTGTATGCCGAAAAGTATGTGCTAAGTGGATTCCACGTCTCTTTACAGGACAAAAATCTGTTATATCCAAAAAGAACAGAAACTTCTCTTAACAACACTAAGTTGATGACGTTGGAATAAGTGTCACATGTGTAAAAAAAGTTATTCACAAATAATCTGTATACCCAAAGCTATGTGCTAATTGGGGCCTTAGAGGTCAAAAATCTGTTATATCGGAGAAGAACGCCAAATTCTGTTAATGACAAGTTGTTGACCTTGTGCTATTCGATTTAGTTGGAATAAGTGTCACTTGTGTAAAAATGTTATTAAAATGATCTTTATGTCGTAAAAGTATGTGCCAATTGGGTTTTATGTCTCCTTTCTATAGACCAGAAACAACGTCACAGTCGCACTGAAGTTTCAATGGAGCTTCTGGATCGGTTTGGAAGAAAATAATTAAGTTTTCTTAAGGCAATATTAACTTGTGGCAATTCTTGCATGCGCCATTTTATTTCCGAGACGAAACGATACGATATGCATTGATTTTATTCAATAAAGAACAGTAAATGCGCTTTATTATTTGTCTCAGTTGATAAGCACCATACTACTATTTCAAACACAATACACTCAACAAATTAAAATTGGAAACACACTCACACCCTCCCTACAGTTTTGATTTAGCACCATGAAGTTACTGAAGTTACATTAAAAACATTACTAGCAGGAGTCAGATTTGGATACAATGACAAAGTGCAAGAGCTTGTGGAAAACTGACAAGATACTCAGCAAAATTACTTCTATTTTACCGCTATTCTGAGAAGACAGGCGGCATGAATGCTTTGAATTCGAGAGAACGTCAGGCACTAGCAGTAATTGTTTTGTTAAGATCTGACCTCCATAAAGTAATCATCTTATTGTTATGGGTATTTCGCCACGCAACAAAATGAAAAATATTAAAACATGAGTGTTTCGGAAGACAAATCTACTTCCGTGATCAACATTACCTAATTAAATTAAAAATCAACAAGAACTTAGCTTTTTTTATTGGAGATCTATCAGAACACGACTAACCTCCCCAATAAACAGCGTGCTAACACCTGTGGTAATCGTTAACTCCCGAAAAGGAATTTCTTCCTCGATTTCGACAAGCAAGGCTAGCCACCTACTCGGCTTAAGCGCAAAGAGGGCTCATAGAACCACAACTTTGTGGATTTAAACAAGCCACTCGCCTATAGTAAGAAGAAGTAGACGAAGCTATGTGAGTCGTAGTGGATCAATGAGGAGTAATGGTGAAATTGAAAAATTATATCTTAGCAACTTTTTTTACAAATAAAAGAATAATTCCACTTCTACCTAGCTTTTTAAGTTATTTATCGAAACCTTGTAATCTTCTAACCCTGCTAGGTTCCTCTTGGCCATAGTTCTCGCTTAATCGTCGGTGACACTTTTTTCTAGTTACTAGGAGGTACTTGCTCTCTTACCATATCCATTGCATCTCGAAATCTTGTTTCGTAATTTGTAAAAAAATCGTCGGATTGAAATATTTAACAAATTATTTTCTTATTTCCAGAAATTAAAGACATACAAGCAGATAAACCAAAAAAAAAACTTAACGCCTTGATGCTTCAACCCCTGTTATACTTTGCAGGTATCCGATCGATCCATTGCAGGTATATGTAATCAATTTTTTTAATGCTAACCTAAAACTCGTTATTCCCAAAAACTAGTTATATTCGCAGTACAATTACTTGGCTTTCATTGTGTAAGTAATTCAGTTACATATTGATACGTAAAGATCGAGATGGTCGCGGTGGTGCTGTTTCCGTATTTATAAGGAATTCTCTACGATCAATAGTCAATAACAGAACTCGAAGATAAAGTTTAAAAAAATTACATTATCTGGAATGAACTTGCGGATCTAAATGTGGAGAATTTCGTTTTTTTTATTACTGAAAATTTATGAATTTGACGCGTACATCACATTTACATGCATATTTGTAAATATGAAATGATTTTTAAACTGGTGGAAAGATTATGCTTTCTAGATTCCGATGACGTCAAATTAATATCGAAATTATTTAATAGAAATGCTAAACAAAGCGTTTCGGGAAAGTGCAATATAAATTTCAACATTAAGGTATTTTGGAAACTATTGCACATAAATGTATACCTTCAGCGTATAAAATGTGTAGAAAAGAATGAAGACTTTTTTAGTGAAAGAATTTTCTGTAATGCTTCTTTGTTGTAAAAAATACGAGCTATTTTCCTCTACATATTTTGCGAAGTTTTGGGAAAATGTATCTTAAAATGGTCTGTCAACTGGCCAAAGTTTAGCCTTCCCCTAAGTACCAACGTCATCCCTTAATTTCCTCAGCAACGTGGTGCAAATCAGTGATCGGTGAGGCGCTACACGCGTATAACTCAAAACACGCTGCGTATTTGTTACAGCAAAAAAGCAATACAGATCATGTTTTCACTTAGTTTTCAAAATACCTCGATGTTGAAATTTATATGGCGCTTTGTCGTTGTGCTTTGTTTAAATAATTGTGCAGTATTTGTTAAAAATGATTTCCAGATTAATTTGACATCATCCTAATCTAGAACAGAAAAACTTTTCACTGCTTTAAAATCATTGAGAAATATTTTAAGATAAGCTTGCAAATGCGATATAAGCATAAAATTCATGAGTTTTCAGTAATAAAGGAATTCGGAAATATTGTTTTGGTTTTCTTCAATCGCAAACAGAATAGAACCCTCCATTGAGATTCGCAAAGTCATTCCAGATCATCTACATTTTTTAAACTATATCTTCGATTGCACAACGTATTTCAAATTTATGGTCCCTGATTCTTGACTACAATAAATACCAACGATTTTATCGAACTATAGTATAGCTTAAAAATAAATTTAGTAAATATGCATTTCGTGTGGTTTACAGACAACTATCTACAAAAATGTGGGTGAACTTGAGATATCATTTACTTTATTTACATCTGTGCCTAAGAAAATATTTTATTTATAATAGGTAATATCAATAATGATATGCTCTTAAAATCATATCAATCTACTAAGTACGTCATGTAATTTTACGATGCTACAATTTCTGTTGGCAATTTTCCACACCAATCAAAATTGCACAAGATTATCTTTTCGAAGTTGTTTTATCTACTGGTTTTTCTTTGGTAAAATCTTGGGTGGTTGATACTGTTGTTACAGATATTCCTAAACGAAATCAAATCATTAGCTGGCCATAGACACACACTTTTTCCTGCGGGAATGAACGTAACACATCAGATGTGCAGGAAAAAGCGTCCGTGTATGGGTATTTGCACGCGCCGCACCACACGCCCGTTTTGAGTGCCACAGATCTGAGCACGCTTTTTTCTTTGCAGGGCCCATACACACACGTATTTTACCGTCGCATTTTTATTCGGCCTTTGTACTTTGGTTAAGGTGGTCAGTTAGTTTGGTTCGGCAATATTAGGAAGCGTAGAAATGAATAAAGAGTACCAAACAGAATTTATTGAAATATATAGGCAACATCCAGCGTTATGGAAGATTAACTCGAAGGATTACGTAAACCATAATTTGAAAAATGCTTTCATTGAAGTCAGCAAAATAGTATATTGTATGTTAAGAGCTGAAAGTGCATTCTTGCCGCAAAAGCGGCAAGCGCACTTTTAGCTCGAAATATACATACTATTTTTTCGACGACTGAGCATATTATTAAAGGAAAATATCATATTTCATTTTATCACAAATATTAATTGACAATCAAGTTAACATTACTCGTGCAGTCTATTAGACATGTGACGCGATTATTTCCACAAATGACGGGCGTTGTCAAGGAAACATTCGGACGTGGCTACCTATTTTGTTCACGCGGAAACCCAAAACGCTCGGCGAGCGGCAAAATGATGAAAACGCACGCTCAGCGGCAAATGTCAACTTTCTGTTGTCAAATGACAGTTAGAAAAATCTACTTTCGATGTCAGTCGTCGAAAAAATACAATTTAAAAGCAGATCGTGACGTAATTGCAAAAAAAGTCTATTAGGGGCTGGTTTCAAAAGGAAATTTAAAAAAGTCAAAACTTCGAAACGCACTGGAACTTCTCCCGACGATACATGCAGTGCTTTCGTACAGTAGTGGATAAATTCGTTAAAAATTCAAGGAATGACTTTCGGAAAAATGCTGGGACCCGTCGATTTTTATTTTCCCATTTTTACTTCCTTTTACAATAAAGGAAGTATTGGATTCACCCCAAAAATTCGAAGTTTTCAACAGATCTTCACGTTTTAGAGTCCCCTGAACCCAAAAAACATACTTTTTTCATTGGTCTGTCTGTCTGTCTGTGTGTGTGTCTGTCTGCCTGTGAACAGAATATCTCAAAAACGAAAAGAGGTATAGCGTTAAAACTTCATATATCAGTTTTGTGTACTATGTAGATGAGACAGCAAGCTTTTGAAGAAAATCGCATAACCGGAAGTAGGTGTTTACTCTTGTGATTTTTCAGTTTTTTTCGATTTTTTTAAACTTTACATTTTTATTACATTTTTAATGTGTATTGATGTGAGATAGGTGATTTTCCAGTTGAATACTTCTAAACTGGGTTTCTTTTGTTTTTTATTCTATTTTTGTTATTAACTCCTATTTTAAATAAAACACCCAGTATATTATTACATTTTCGAATTCACCTTAAAATTCTAGAGAAAATTTGTCTCTTTAACTAACGCTCTATTTTGTACCGTTTTTGTAGAATTTGTAATTTTTAAAAATTTTTGAAAAATTTTTAGAAATTAAAAATGAAATTTTTGACTAATTATAAGATCACTGTAAACGAAAGTTATGTGAGTGTATCGCACCAAATTTTTTCATATAAAACGCATACATAGGTACAGGGTGATCCGCATAGGAGGTATGACGTCATCGATGTTTTTTTTTTAATGCAACCCACTTTTTACTTTCCCATACCAATAGGTATAGGGAAGTCTTGGAATCGTGAAAATTTTGGAAATCGAGATTTTCACAGAAATATCCGTTTTGGGCCTCTAGGAACCCAAAAAAGTGGTTTTCAAAAAATGTCTGTCTGTGTGTGGGTGTGTGGGTGTGTGGGTGTGTGGGTGTGTGGGTGGGTGACGCTCCTACAGCCGAAAGTATTGCTCCGATTTTGATTCGCTTTGGAATGCGGGGGTGTATCAAAAATTCATCGACAAAATAAGCTTTTCAAAAAAATCCGAAACCGGAAGCGGAAGTTACGCATGTTTTTTTGGTACGACTGTTTTCGTGATTACAATTTTGAAAATTTTATCGCGGATAACGATAGAGGGTCATAAGACAAATCTGCTAGTTTTTTGCCGAACTCGCTATGTTTAAAATGAAGGGCGCTATGGTTCTTTGAAAATTTTGAGTTTAACGCCCTATTACTCAAAAACGGATGAATCGATTCAATTTATTTTTGTTTTCTGAATAGTATATAAAGGCTAACATGAGGTGATATAAAAAGTGTTTTGAAAAATATTAAGGGGCCTAAATTACAAATTTTCAAAATTTTGGAAATTTTCTAAAAATCATTTCTCAAAAACTGCCCACAGGAATTTGTTTAAACTTCATACACTGATAGACCCCGAAAAGGGCTATCGATCTATTTTTTAAAGAATCTCATGAATTATCTGTGGCGCCCTCTACGAAGCTTTGAAGTTTGAAAATTTAAACCCCTTTAATTAATAAACAAAACAAGATAGGTAGCTGGGGTTTCCACTGAATTGCTCAGGGCATAATGGAGCATATGAATATGCAAAAAAATATTACACTCGTGGATATATGTAAGCGCACCGGCCCCCTCCCCCCTCTATTTTTGAAAAATAATTTTTTTATTCTAACGGTTGTTATATTTTTGCGTCAAAGAATCTTTTTCCGCGAAAATAAAAAAATCGATTTTGTATGCCCTAGAAAATATAATTTCCAGGTACTTAGAAAATTTCACCTCGGTGCTACAGCCGTTTTGAGGAAAATAATACATAAACTAGCACAGTGGCGGCTTGTCCACTTGGCGCCATCTACAGAAGCTCGGTGGTCACGTTTTGAACTACACATTCTTTTATATTTACCCGTAATTTACGTGAAAGTGTAAACGCTTATCACGGTGAAGACGTGAGTCATCGAGTTGAAATTTTGATATGTTGTAAAGACTGTTGAATAAAGACGATATGAACAGTTTTGAGTATGGGAAAGTCCAGGGAGGTAGTCACGTCCACTTTTTTATTACGGGATTTGATAGAACATATTTTTTACTTACGCTCAGCTGAGTTTTGCGTATAGGTCACATGACCAAAAATTAAGAACTTTATTAAAATTGCAAAATATTAAATTTAATTTTGGGAATTATGATTTTACGTTTTTATCAATGGCAGCAATCTATAAAAAATATGTCGGTCGTCTTGGCTACTGTCAGGCAGATAACGGTACATAATTTGAACATTTAATTCAGTTGTTTTTGAAGTTAACATTGCAATTAAATTTAGTATTTTGCAATTTTTACTTTCTCGCATACGGTAGTATAGAGAAAGTATTGTAATCGTCAAAAAAATCGACTTCGAGAATTTGACAAATCTTACCGTTTTAGACCTCCTAGAGTCCGAAAATAGTACTTTATGTAACTAGTCCTCAAAGCAAGGCTTTAGGGGACGAGTCGTAATGTTTCCGGATGAGGCGGAGCGAAGCGCAGCCGAGTCCGTAATATGAAGATGAGTCCTCTAAAGCCATTTGAGGACGTGTTGCATACAACGTTTTTTTGTATTAGCTCTCCAAACATTATAATATGAAGTTTCAATTACCATTAACGCGGCATTATATTAGGAGGCCGCGCGAACATGTATTTTTCGCTCCCCAAACTGGTTACTTTGGAAACTGTCTAGGATCCTCAAAATGGCCATTTAGAGGCCTTGTACTTAAAGTCGTCATGGCAACTAATGTTTGAGTCCTCTAAAATGTTGCCATAACGACTTTAAGTACAAGGCCTCTAAATGGCCATTTTGAGGATCCTAGACAGTTTCCAAAGTAACCAGTTTGGGGAGCGAATACAAAAAAATCATTTTTTGAATTATGTCTGTGTGTGTGTATGAGTGTGCTTGTGTGTGTGTGTGTGTGAACACGATAACTTAAAAACGAAATAAGCTAGACCCCATAGTCATTATTTAAAATTTGTAGATTCCTGTCAAATTTTGAGCGAAATCGGTTAACCGGAAGTGGCACTTTACCTAAACAGGTAGCGGTACCTATTCAAGTAAAGTACCAGTTTGCTTCGAGATATTTGAAGAAAATTTTGTACATACATTTCTTATGTAGAAAAACTACCAGATATTACATTTCAGCATGATCGGTTAACCGGAAGTGGCATTTTACCTAAACAGGTAGCGGTATCCATTCAAGTAAAGTACCAGTTTGCTTCAAGGTATTTGCACGAAATTTTGCATATACATTTATTATTGAGAAAAACTCCCAGATATAAAATTTCAGTATGATAGGTTAACCTAAAGCGGCACTTTACCTAAACAGGTAGTGGTTACCTGAAAATGTAATTTTATCGCTGTATGTATATACATTGCAATAAACTTTTCAAATTTGCTAGAAAACAATTAATTGGTAAAATCTTCTGTGAAAACACCAATAGTTATCAGTACCAAGGCGAATGCGAGAAAGTCTAGGGGAGCACACTCCCGATTTTTTTTTCTTAATTTTTGATCATGTGACCTATACTCAAAAATCAGGTAAGCGTAAGTAAAAAATGCATATTTTCAAATTCCGTAATAAAAAAGGGGGTTGCCATGTAAAAAAATACATCGAAGATGTCATACCTCCTACGCGGGTCTTCGTGTATGTATAGATTTTATTCGAAAAAATGTGCAAATAAAAATAAAAATCGATCGGTCCCAGCGTTTTTTGCAAAAGTTATTCCTTCAACTTTTAACGAATTTATCCGCCACTTTACGAAAGCATTGTATATGTACCAACCTTGTGGTATTTCGATTTTTGTTATTCACACAATTATTGAACAAGAAATGCCAACAGAAATCCCTTAATTCTCGTAAAAGTTTCGTAACACTGTATTTGTCCCGTTTACTTAATCACTTCTGCCATACCCCAGCTAGGCATATTAGTATTTCTTTGCTTTAAAATTACTTCCGTGTAAATTAACGCACACACTGTTGCACGCCTCTTTCTTTTCATGTTTGCGAGCGTTTTACATATAAATATTATTATTAATATTTTTCTGCACACTGGTAGTAAACGCAACTTGATGATAGTGAACGAAAATTGTTTTAACACGCCAGGAAAGAGTTTTGAAAATTTCAAGATTCCAGAAGCCACGCCACACGCCAGGGAAAAATGCCGGTTTTTAGCCATAGACACACGCTTTTTCATTTGCCGTTTTAAACCGGCGTTCAAAACGGCCAGAATAAAATGTATGTCTGTGGGCAAATGCCACTTCTGGAACACCACGCATAATCCTGCCGGAAAAAGTGTGGCGTACATTCGTGGCGGTTTTGAATGTGTGTCTATGGCCAGCTATTGCAGTATACCGAGATTTCAAAAACGTTGACTTGACTTTATTAATGATTTCCACATATTGTCTATGCAACAAATTTACTCTGTTAATTATATTAATGTTAAAGTAAAATGCTTAATTAATTTTTTCACCAACATTCTCCTTGGCAAACGACTAAAATCACTACAGTTTACGCCCTTGGCTAAGAGATAACAATAAGCTAATGATGAAGTTAAGGTACAACACCAATTCGCATTGGAAATACTATAGATCATTAATTAATCTGACAAATGCTACTATAATAAATGAAAAAATATATTAATGTGGTCCTATATGATAGTTTTAGATACAAAACCTATATCTAAATCTATTACATCCACACAAAGTCTTGTAGTTTATTGTATCTTATCCTTAATGTATTATACGGTGACCCCGGTACAAACTTATACAATGGAAAACTGTTTTATTATCTATTTATCAGAAAATGATATTCTTGATAAAAGTCCCTGCATCTTCTAAAACTCAAAATGCACTTGTCAAAATTTAAATATCTCCTTTCGTATATAGGAGAGGTTGCAAAATATGAAAATTGCTTAGGAATAAAGTACCCTTATTTTGTAACACACACAAAAATGTTGTTTAAAAAAGTTGTTCATAATTGAAAAGAAGTTTGAGATGCGAAGTGATAGCCGGAAAAAAATATCTATTGGCTTTTCCTATTCTTTTCTTACTACCTTGTGTATTAGGTAAAATGAGATATGATAAGGATATACTGCCGAACCAGAGTTTTGATCACCTAGCAACCAGAAAATTGTGGTAATCGAAATCGGTTTAAAAAACTTATTTCCTTCCGAGATTTCTTCAGCTCTTTAGTTTTCAAGGTCCCTAGATCACGAAAAATATGTTTTCTCAAATCCGCCCGTCTGTCTGCCTGTCTCTCCGTCTGTTGGCGGTATAACTCAAAAACTATTTGTTGGAGGAGACGATCTTTTGCATTCGGATTATACAGGGTGTCCCGTAATGGCCACTAAAGCTTCAGGTAGCGATATTCCTTGTACAATTCTGAGTCGAAAATCTTAATACAAGAATATTGGACTGGTCTTTAAAACAGAGGGGATACTTTATCCGAAAAATCAATTGTTTTTATCTACTGCTTGTGAGGGCTCATGAAGACCAAACCAACATTTTCATATTAATATTTTCGACTCAGGGCCGGTTGCAGAAAGCAATGTTAAGTCTGGTGTTAGCTAACGCGACGTCAAAGTGAACAAAAACGAATCAAATCTCAAATGCTTATGGTAACTAATACATTAGTAAACAAAATTTGATGCGATTTTGTTCACTTTGACGCGATGTTAGCTAACACCAGACTTAACATTGCTTTCTGCAACCGGCCCTCAGAATTGTACAAAGAATATTGCCACCTGAAGCTTTAGTGGCCATTACGGGACACCCTTTATATCTATACCGAATATATGTTCGGTTGAATATATACAGAATAAACACATTAAAAAAATAAATTCTGCCTAATTCAAGTTTTTACCCTTGACAAATAGGCCCAATATACAACGGGGTTGACACCTTCAAAAATTAAATTATTTTTGTCATTTGATATTGTCAATATTTTAGTTTCACAACATCCGCTTTCGAGGAAAGTTTCGAGTAAAACCCTTTACTGATTTTTATTCCTAATATAACGTATACTGTAAATAACACAAAATTCATTCACTTTAAACGTCCCCTGTTAATTCCCATTAAAATCCGTAAGAAAAATTAAATTCCTACTTGATCTACAAGTGATGAAATTGAATGTCAGCAAAACCTATTTAGCCAAACAAGGATATCTCTTGCTTTCTACATTAGCCAAATTATTTAAATGTTCTAATCCCATTTTTCGAATAACAAAACATAAATTTTAAATGAATTTAAAGTTCACTCCATTTATATCTAAATTTATATTTAGTTTATTTATTTGTATAGCTTTCGAATAACCTTAATCTATAAATGCCAGTCCATAATTTGTCTTGCCTCTGAAGTTTATTAGATAACAGAACTTGTAATTTGATATAATTAAACTTAAAAATATCGGACATAACAATCCTACGCTGTACGATCTGACCGGTTCCGCAGTTGCTTGAAAATTTTGTGTTGGCTATTAATGTAACGTATACTTTGTGAAATAATACAAGACAGTACCTGTATACAATCTTTAATTTTTTGTAATGTAAATTACCTTCTGGGTTTAAAGCCAAAGCCTCTTACTTTATTGGAAATTTGAGCACCTGTTTTTATATTCACAGTCAAGATGTTTCTACGGTATACCATTATTTTCAGTATTAATATACGAAGTCCTATGATTAGTATCATTGGTATGTATAAAAGTGAACCCTAGCTGCAGACTCAACGAGTTCGAATGCGTCTTGTATTCCCAAAATAATATAATGAATTATAAACAATACGTAGAATAGACCAAAATAAGTTTATTACCGCTATGAATTATATTCTTGTAAATATATCTCTAAACCGAATATATAAACAAATGTGTATGTACCTATATAAAAAATTATTTAACTTAATTTTAATATTTAAATATCAAACCAATTTCAAGCAGTTGCGGTTGCTTACAAAAGTTTAAGGTTGAATAATTAACATTTTCAATCAATCACATTTTAACCTGTTATCAAAACAAAACAGTTCTGAAGGTCGTCTCTGGAAATGAGGAAACAGAATTTCAATAAATCAACCCTACTATTGCATATTTCGTGCAGTTACTATTGTTTACACTAGCAACTGTAATATTTTTTTAAGATATGATAAAGTAAAATAACGTTCTGAACAAAGCCAATTTGTAACTAGTTAAAACTAAAACGAAATATTAATTTTATTAGCTTTTTGGTAATAGCACACAATTATAAGATACAACTTGATTATTTTTAATGGGTAGTAATTGGACTCCCCTCCATTCAGTCAAACGGTTTTATTAAATATTTACAAGTACAGTTTGGATCTGTTGTAAGAAGCAATCGGATTTCTCCAAAATTGTTCAGCTATAAAAATTTTTTTTGCTTAAGATTACTTCTATTGGTTAGTTTTGTTCATTAATACCTAAACAAATACTTAAATTGATCATGCAAGCTTCAATCTAAAATATGTGATAAATTTTTTTCATTAATCCTATCAGATTTCTAAAGACGATTGCATGATCAACCTATTTTCATTCACGGATTCTCTGACCTTTGAAACTAAATTATTTCACAGAGTTACAGTTAGTGCACTCCTTGGTGTGCCAGACTAAAAACCTATAGGTGGCCTAATCCATTATGATAAAATCGTTGCATAATTGCGGGCTAGAGGCACACCTAATCAAAATATATCGTTAATCTGCCACGAAAAATTAATTACGGGCGTCGATTAAGTTCTCGTGTAGTAATAATCTGTTGCAGCTAATATTCAATTATAATAGATGATTAATTTCTGACATGGAAACTTCTTATTTAACGATTTTAAGCTTATAGTTATTATTCTATTTACTAAAAAAACGTCGTTTTCCAAAAAATTTACATTTTTTATAACATTATTTTCACGTATTACTAAATGAGATATTTGGAAATAGACAAAATTAAATTATTGTATCAAGGTGGCACAAATTGTGCATTAATTCTGAAAAATAAATCAAGACCACTGGCAACATCGTTTAAAAACAAGTTTTATCCGGGCAAATTAATAAGTACTAATTAAAAGAGGCGTGCGTAATTTCTACTCCTAGTAAGCGAACAGCCAGGTGCGAACTGGACAAGATTGAAACAAATTTTATTCAAATTTGACTAATTTCACGCCTACTCGTAATCGTTGCGAAACCCGACCGGAATACAAATTAAAACTGTTTACTTAGCAACTCGTGATACGCAGCCTATAATAAAAGCCGGGATATTTATGGCGCAAAAGGAGGACTCCAAAATAAATAATAAACTCACCTTTAAACGTTGCATTGAGACACTCCCAAAAAGAGCTCTGAAAAAGAGAGGAATTTATTGGATAATTAAACCGCAGCGATAATATCGTGCAGTATATTATTTCGCTCATGCCTACGCATTCCTTCGTACCAGCACGACAAAGACATTACATTAATAAGATGGCGGCCGGGAACCCGTTCGAATATTGAGCAGCCTTTTCGAAAATCAGCGATCCGTCTTTGGAGCAAGGCGACCACTTGTGAGGCAGCCCAATAAATATAACACCCGACTTGCAAGCAGTAAAACATTTAAGATCTTTGGAAGTTATGTTGCTGACTGACAAATTGTTCATGCCTAATTAAGCCCGACAAAGGCGTCGATGTCTTTGAACTATTTCAGCTTTGGAAGTAGGTGACGCTCCATTATCCGTTTGTTTTTCAGTTACGAATGTGAGGAAACTTGAATAAAAGTAATTTTAAAAATGTTGTCCTTAACGCCCTTGAACCGTTTTCCCTGGAGCGACCCTCTTAGAAAATTGAAATTTGACAGTAAAATCACATTTTAGAAGAATCTAAAGATATTAAAATATCTGATTTATATATATCAAATTTAGAAAAAACACAAACGGCACTTTTTAAACTAACCAGCAATTTGGCGGGGCTGTAGATAACGCAATACTGATATTTCTTGCTACTATAAAAAATAGTAAGTCATGATATGCTATTAGCTAAATTAAAATACTTAGGGCCGGTTGCAGAAAGCAATGTTAAGTCTGGCGTTAGCTAACATCGCGTCAAAATGAACAAAAACGAATCAAATCTCAAATACTTATGGTAACTAATACATTAGTAAACAAAATTTGATGCGATTTTGTTCACTTTGACGCGATGTTAGCTAACACCAGACTTAACATACCCCAGCTTTTTCATAGAATAAAAAAATAAATTACAGGGGATAGAAAATGTAAGCATGTATTTCATATATAGCATACTTTATTGAGAACACATGCCTGATAACGATAACTGAGCGTAGTATACGAAACTAAGTCTTATTCTTGTATTGTGTCTTTCTGAAATAAATATTAGATTCCAAACGTTTTAGTTATTATAGTGAGCACACAACTTAAACCCTTACAGCTCTGATAATTATATCATCGCTAAACGTTATACTGTAAACTTTACTAATTTCCCTACGTCGCACCGGTTTTAATTAATTTTATGTTATGTATTCACATCATAAGTTACTTTTCAAAATGTTATGTTCATTTAAAATAGATATGTTTCTTCTTTATTATTATCTAAAGCAACGAGAATGTTGGAATGATATTAAAACCTTGCCTTTTGTATAGGTCTATGCAATAAATATTATTCTAACTGGTGTTTTATGGGCTTACGATGTACAAAACAACTTCTGTGTACTGTTAGGTTAGGTGTTAGGTGTTTCATATGCATGCAATTTAAAATCACTCGCGGGGCTTAAAACGCTCGCTCACTCGCGTTTTAACTCGACCCCACTCGAGACTAAAGAGTAGCTTTACGCACTAGTATCGTAAATTACTATAATTTCACAGTAGCAGCAGCGGAACTTTTTAGGAAAAGTTCAACTTTTCCAAATCAATTTACAGCAATTTTTTGGGAAAAACATACTTTTCTACACTTTATTAAAACAGTTAGGAAATGAACAGTGAAAAATAGAAATACTTAGCGTTTATTGATATACAAAATTGATTCTTTACAAAAAAATATTGTGTCTGCCACGTGCGAAACCTCGATTATTCCACCACTCGACGAATTGCTGACTTCGGTAATTCAAGTCGTGCTGGTAGACAAATAACTATTATCGCATTTCATACAGTAATTACTACCGAAATAAAACTAGAACAAGATTTTTTTGGCTGTATGAATCTGAACTTTAACTGGCAACAGAGATGCAAATTAATTCGAAAAATTTTCCAAAGGCCACTTTCAATACTGCCTGCAACAAGTTCAGTTTCAAAAGCTAGGATTATTTTTTTCTTGTATTGTAGTTTTATATATCAAAATTTGATAGGACAAATGACGGGTTTGAATTATTCACATGACAGTCAAATTCATTTCATCACGTAAAATAATAACAACTCCTGCCTTCTAGATTTCGAACTTGCCCTAGTTTTGTTTTGTAGCAATACATTTCTACATTCAAAATCGTTGAGTAAATGGTATTTTACAGCACAGCAACCATTGCAGCATAGCAACAACGATTCGTTTTACGTTTGGCAATATTGAAGGGTATTGTCATATTCGAAATTAGGAGGCAGTTAGCAGCAATAGTAATATTGGAGCATTGAATTATTTTAATCATCTATGATGTCTCGGAATATGTTGTGATTTTTCATTAGGCTATATTATTTAAATTACTGGGACTGCTGTGATTGTGCAAAACCAATTTTACACCATGGAAATTATGACTAGTGAATTCAAAATTTGGTTTAATTTCAAAGATAGGACTGTGTATACAAGCAAGAACAACACTCTTTTAATCTATTGCATAGTTGCATAACAATTTTTACGGATGATATAATAAACATTTATTACCATATGATCAATTTTAATTGTGAAAGACTACTAAACATAACGAAATAAAGTCGATTTTGGTTTAAAGTTGGAATTGCTTACTGGTACCTTTTTGCATTATTTTCTGTTATTGCATCATTATTTACAATAAATTATAACTGATATTGGAATACAAATTGGCATTCACAACGTCTTGCTCCAGTTAAAATTAGTTTCTCCTGCAGTTTTCCAATTAGTACGTCAGTTATGAAGAATCGTTATTTTGTTAACGAGTTGTAACCAATGGTTGGTAATCAGTCGTCAATTTTCGGGAAACTCGGATTATATAACATATAGCAAATAACTGGAAAGAGCAGCAAACGCTTCATCAGGAAAATAAATATGATCGGTAAATAAGGAATTCAAAGTTGAGGGTTTTTTCAACAATCATCTTTTTTAAGGCGTTATGAAATTTATTAAAATATTTATGGAAGCGCGTATGTACTAGTACAATATCCACCTCATTTATCAAAATTTAAAAATATCTTCTCCGCCAATTTTATTGAGAAATAAAACCAGCTTAATATTATTTAGGATATAATTTGAAGGCTTTTCTATGTTTACAATTAGTTTTAATATATGAATTTTTGGAAACAGAATCTATTAGGGCGCCACTAAAGAAATAGTAAACTGTGAAAATGAAACTTGACATCTCAAGAAAGAAATAAAAATCCAAAGTAATAGGTCATACAACTACAGTAACAAAAAGAAGAAAATTACTATAAAATCATCAACTATTTTTGCATATAAGAGCGCCGAATTAATTAGGACAAAATAAGTGTGTGCTCCATGTTCTAGGTTTTTCCTGGCGATATTTATGGCACTGTACTTAATGCCTAACAACCTCTTCTAAGAGGAAGAGACCGATTCTGCTTCTGCGTGTTTTAAAAATACTATTACAAAATATTTAGGTACCAGTAATATACAATAGCTTTCTGTTTACGGCCACGACCTACAAATTACGCTGCATTTAAACGACCAATCAGCGCTACGTGGCTCCGAGCGGCTGGCACAGAAGACTCCAGTAGCTCCACAGCGACCTTCAGTTCTTAGTGCGACTTTCACTCTGATGGTGCAACCTGTAAGGTCTTGCGAAAAAGTAGTCAATATGGATGCCTAAACAACAAGGCAGAATCTGCCTAAGTATCCTCGTTCTCGCAGTACTCAAACAACACGAGCCACCAAATAGCATGGCCGTGAGAGGCACGTTAAGCCAGAGAATGCAGGGTGCATACCTATCCAAGAAGACTACGAGGTCTAAGTCGAAATTCTATGTTAAAAAGAATAATTCGAATAACAGCGAAATCCTTAAACAGTATATAAAATAGCTTTCTGCCCAAATGTAAGCCCTTATTCTGAAATAGAAGCGCGAAAATGTTGCTTCTTGTCGCCAGATAATTGGTTTATTTGTAGCTGGACCCCACACAGCTCTTCGGATATTCTTACTTTTTTCAAATATTAGTCTTATTTCAAGTCTGCACCCAACTTATACCAAGTACCTTATTGACGTTCAAATGTGAAAATCTTGTTGGTTCATTTGAACTACCTTTCAGTTTTTATAGACTTTACCACGGGTATTAGAGATCCGATGGAATCAATGCTTGTATTAGTATTTACTTGTCTGAACTTGAGCGAAATCACGATCCCAGCTTACAATCTGTAACCACTCAACGTCTGTAAACATGCTGGAAGGTATCAGAAATTGTAACTTAAAAACTGCCATACAGTTTTTATTCTGCCCACAGCAGTTGTCCAGACGCTCTTTCTAATTCCTTGATTCAGAAGCTTTAGCAAACAAGAGAATTTTTCATTTCTGCCACAAATACCAATACTCTCGTTCTAGTTGTTCTCTGAATGTCATTTTTGGCAGTGGTCTGTTATGGTAACAGTGGTAAGAATGGCAAATTAGTAATCACAGCGATCAGCGGTCCCGGGTTTAAACCCCGGGGGAGGCACGAGTTTACGTAGAAAAACGTACAATATCAGTCCTTCTCAGGACCAACCAGGAACACCTGAAGACGGGAGTAGATCAAAACTCCCGAAACGTTGTGTGATATACACCCTAGACAGTGGAAAAAGTCCGATAAAACATATCACTCTCGTTCTACATATACATTATGGACTGGCCAATATCTTCTACCCCAATGTAAAAATAAAAAATGATAGGTAGATAATAAAGTAGAACATTACAAAATATGTAAGAGTTGACATATGAAGCACTCGCCGAAGGTCCATTGATATACAGCAGAGATTATTACCTGGTCTTTAAAGCATAAATACAGAAGTATATCTGGTAACATTAAACTTCTTGCTTTTCCGATGGTGCAGTTTTAACTGGGCATGTTGTTTAGCAAGTTTCCTTAATTCATAAGTACAAAATTTCAGATCAATTTGTCAGACGTTTTACATGTATCTGCCCTTGGCCTTTCGAATGACAAGTTCTGAAAATATTTTTTGTAGAAAGCTCGGTAGGCATTCTAAGTAATCAAACTTTCGTAATTTTTACCAGTTGTCAATCAGAATGATGATCTTGTAGAAGCTTTGTTCTTTTATCCTTGACAGTAGTAACACCTATTGTTTTCTTCTAAATCAGTCCATCAAGATTTTTATGTCTAACATCAAAGATATTTGAGATTGAATTATTACACACTTGAGTAATGTTGCCTTTGACTATCTTCTGGTGCTGCATTGTTCCTTGTCTCTTGTATTTTCCATCACGTACCTGAATCAATCCCATGAGATATAAGTACCTTGACTTTTATAAATTGGTTTGTGAAATCCGTAAAAAATTCTAGCTTGCTTTCTGCTGAAATAGTTTTGCACTTAAAGTTTCATTAGCAGGTGGCCTATCAAAATGTTGTTTTAAAAACCTACGTTCAAGCAGAATATCAAACCTACCATTTTATTTGGTTTCTTCTTTTCTGAGTTTCTTACTTTCTTACACATACACGAGGTCCAAAATATTATTTCGTGGAAATCACAAACACGTGTTCAGGTTAGTTCCCGAAGAAAACTGTATTTAGCACTGTATCGTATATACTATGTTATTTTCGAAAGCACAACTTTTGATATTTTTGACGCTTATTACCTTTTTAATTAAGCTCTGCAATTACTTGACTGGTGGCATTATTAAGTAAAGCAAATATTTTGTCTCTGAAATGTCATTAGTACTATCTCATAAACCGTTTTGTTGCTAGAACTTATATACATAATAGCTTAAGATAAAAAGAGGACAACGATGTTTTTAGAGTCCGTGCTATTACCTGCGGGTGTGAGAAATTTGCTTTTGAATATGACTGTGTTCGACATAATCAAATTTGTCCAAATTCTCAATATGTCAGCAGGTAATATTGTATCTAAGCTTTAATACATTTTCTCTTTTTAAAATTTAAATTTCTTTGCATTCAAAATGTTACGTAAGTTTTAAAAAATAACTGTTACTCCTCTCCTCCCCAGTCTTCAGTCCGTAAATACTGGTTTGTCACAGGAATGCATTTTTTTAACGGAAGCTTTTCGCTTCATATTCTCATCATTTCTGCATCCTCAACCTTGAATTATTTTTCAGTGTATTAAAGGCGAGGTCTTCCTCTAGGGTTTCTTCCGTTTACTGTACCTTCGATAATTGTCTTCAGCAATCGTTCTCTTCTCAGAATATGACGCACCATTTGCGTTATTAGTTTCCATATGCTTCTTTTATCTTATATTCTTTCTAGTACATCCTCTTTCAATATAATTTTTGTCCAGAAATTTTTTAAGGCTCTTCTATAACACCACATTTTAAAAGTATTCTATTATCCTTTGGCTTCCCTCTGTGATCCATGTATCGCATCCATATAGAGGGCCAAAAAGTTGGCATCGAACGGAATACTTTTTTATTTAAAAAATCAAACCCCGACGATCAGAAGTGGTTGAAAAAAGATTACAAATGTGTCATGTCAGGCGACTTCCGTTATCTGTCAGTTTTTAAGTTTTTTTAAAATAATTTTGAAATTTTTAAAAATTTAAAAATTGAAAAATTTAATTATTGTGGAAGTTAAAGAGAAAAAGTTGTTTGTTGGCTTTGATATTAGTAGTAGGGTTAGGCCGGTTCTGGGCCACTTCAAGGTCACCGATTGGAGTCTGACAGACTCCAATCTAGGGAGGCAGCGCGCTTTGGAGTCTGTCAGACTCCGATGAACTTTGACATTTGGTCGTGGAGTCTGTCAGACTCCAATCGGTGACCTTGGAGTGGCCCAGAACCGGCCTAACCTTACTACTGATATCGTGCAGTTAGCTAAAACGAACACACGATAAAGAAATCTTATTGAAACATGTATTGCTACATTTCCGAAAAGTAGCATAGTGGATTTTGAAAATTTCGAAAAACGTTATTTTCTAATTAAGTAAAAATCACTCGGTGTATCTGTTAGGGGCTAAATAGGTTTTCAGACAATCACAAATTATTTCCACCATATATGTCTTAATAACGTTTTTCTTAGTTTCTATTAATATCCCACTGGTCGTCAATAATTGGTCTTTTTAATAATTTTTCGGTTGATTTGTCCTATTCCGAGTTTCTTTGGTGCTTCTTACGTCTTTTGTAAGATGCTGCCCAGGTATGGGAATTATTTAACTGATTTTACAGTGTTGTCCATAATAATATCGTATAGTTATGTTGTTTTCTGAACATCACCACTTAGTTTTATTTTTATTTATTAATACGTTGTAATTGTTTGAGAATAGTTGGTTAATGTTATTATAACTAATTTTAATATTTCCCAAAGTAATATTTTAATTTGCTTAATAATTTTTCTGTCATGTAAGCAGATATTTCAGCATATATCTTCCTAGGAAAATTACATTTTTCATGTTATTGCATTGATTGATTATTAGCTGAATTAGCTTTCAAGGCCGTTGTCAATAATGATAAGGTCATCTGGGTTATGCCGTGGTCATCGAGTTAAATTTGACGTTTCGCTGATCATGCCATCAGTTTCTTCGGAAGTTTTCTAAGGACTGACGTTGTAGTCCCATGCTTCTAGTTATACTAGGACTTGTCTT
This sequence comes from Agriotes lineatus, assembly GCA_940337035.1. NCBI lineage: Eukaryota > Metazoa > Arthropoda > Insecta > Coleoptera > Elateridae > Agriotes > Agriotes lineatus. Next base: position 246,941 of record CALNHX010000346.1, read on the forward strand.
GCCAGTTTGCCTTAATAATCAAAAATGTTGTCTAAACTGTCTAATGCAAATGTTAACGTTTTATTCCCACTCACCATTTTCTAGAAACTCATTTCGAAAGTACGATTCAAATGTCAAATTGATCGATGAATTAAGAAAGGGTGTGATGATGTGATCAATCCAAGACATTGATTTTGCTGTCAATTGCCGCCCTGTCCAAACATTTTTCTAATCACATTGTATGTATATCATCTCAAAAACTCGTTATAGATCTAGAACTGCATATGCAGATTATAATTAGTTAGTCTTTCTCATTTAAACCTCTTTATACTTATGTGTTATTATTTCCAAAATTCCCATGTATGTAGTAAGCTAATACCTTGAATGCTTTTATTATTATTTTTTAATTCCTAAAAAGACATTCTAATCGACCTCTTGTTGAAAATTTGCATATCTATTGAATTTGTATGTCAGTGCTATTTCCGCTTTTTTAAATTTGTGGAACCCCATGTTTAAGTATAGCATTTCCGTTCTAACCTACAAATTCGACTTTATTTCAACATCCTGTACAACCATCCACCAACACTTTAAAATAGTAAAATAATGCACATGCTTTATGTCGTCTGTCGCTTCTTCAAGTGTTTGATCGATTGCGGCCATTTGGGTATCCGAAACAGAGCCACTTCGGAGCCATCCATCACGCGACATAAACCATTTCAGGACATTGCCTGACGTCTTGTTTGAAACAGCAATTATCTCTCCTGTAGCAGTTTAGCGTTTACGCCCAAGAAGTGATATACATTTTCAAAGGTACATTTTGTCTGAAATTTATTGCCCCCGATAAGCGGCTAAGATAAGTGGGAGATAAAATACTTGAAATTTTTTAAAATGAACTCTATTTTTACGGGCGATTGCCGGTGCAGGCCACATGTTACGTTATCTACAAAGAGTCGAAATAAGTGGCGCACTTCGAGTAGGTGCTTTGGCTCGCACATTAAAGCCAACGGATTCGAACTCATTGCAAGTCTAATCGTAACTGAGGCTGTACATCTTAAGATGATTAAAGCTATTCACAAGTGGAAATAGTTCTCAAGCACCTAGACATTTCTGATATAATGGAAGTTTCTGACTATAAAGTGCGTACTGCATTGAAGCATGTTTTAACAATAATAGTGAATGTCCAAAATATTTTAATATGCATTAAAAATTAGTATAAACAAAAAAAAACTTCATAAATTGCTTTAGTGTTCATGTAAATTTGGGGGTCCTATTAAAAATTAAAGATGCTGTAAATACTCCTACATTGAAATCGATATCGCAACAATTCAAGAAGAGATACGTCTTTACTTATCGCGCGTTCAAAGACTGGTGTAACACAAAAAACTCAATTGGCATTAATGAGATTGGTATTTCAACTTTTCCAAATATAGTAGCTTTTCTTACAAGGAAAAATAATGAATACTTGCCGAAAAAATTCATTGAAGACGTACCTGATGATATTTACTTGACGATAACGTATTTAAAATATACAGTAGACTCTATAAATATATAAATTATTATCTGTTAAGGCGATTATGTTAATTGAATTAGCTGAAGCTTTTCGAATATCTGAACTATATACAATGACAATCGATTATGTATAAGATAGGAATTTTATGTAGGTACTGATCAAAACATAAGATTCAAAAACTGTACCCAACATCCTTACGCAAAGATCTATCCTAGGGGCTCTTACTTTTTGCAAAAAGGTTTATAAATAGGTATATAAATGAAGTAACAGCAAGATCTAGCAAAAACTTTATTTCTAAAATAAGTGAAAATGAAAGTCTCTACTAACGGATTTCTACATTCTGCCATGTTACCATCAATAATAAAATTGAAGATAGTAAAAATCAAAGAAAATGTCGTCAAACAATCGACAGTTGTTAGATACCAGTAATTGTTTTAACATTTAAATTTTCTACGGTAGTTTGATCTAACCAATCTGTAGTTTGTTTTCAGTTTTCTTTTTTTCTAAATTTTAATATTTCCTTTTCTCGTAGAAACGTCGGAAAAGGTAATATAAAAACAGAAAACTCTAATTAACAAGAAAGCGAATGATGTATCTAGAATCTGTATTTAAGTAATCAGATGATGCAAGGTTGAGTACACATTATAACAATAGCAAAATTCACTACCGCCGATATCATTCCAACAACTTTAGCTACAACGTAAATCGAAGAAAAGAGTAGAATGTTAACTGTTGTAAGTTATAATTGAACTTTACAATTACTTACACATTTTAATTTGATCAGAAACCTTTTTACTTCTAGAAATAAAAGGAAGTTATAGAATAGTATTTTATGCAAAATATTATAAAGAACAATTATCAGTGTAGATAAAATTGCGGTGTATTAGAGGTAATTGATATATTAAAAAAAACTTCAGAAAACTAAACTGCTCAACAATTGAAGTGGCTCACCAAAAAAATTACATACAGCAGTAAAATAATTTCAAATGGAAGAACGAAATAGTATATGTTAATATGTTTTAATATACATAGTTTCTTTGTAATTAACAGTAATTTGCAGTCTTTAACACAATTAATAATAAAATAAAGAAGTAACAGAAAAACTTTTTTTTATATTATTTTTTAAACGCAGTTTTTAAATATCGAGTGGGACCTCCTCTTACTCGATATGCTTCCTGACATCGTCTAGGCATACTGTAAGAACACAAACCGCATTAAAATAATATAAAAAATTATTAGTAAAAAATACCTTTACGATTAATAGTAATTTATTATACAAGACGATAAAGTTACATTTTATCCACGAGTGAATCGTTTAACGTCGAGACGAAGTCGAGACGTTAATGATTCAAGAGTGAATAGAAATAACTTTATCGGCGTGTATAATACAATATTTTTTCTATAGCAAGAACTTTAACAATTTCAAAAGAAAATAAGGGCAGTCACTCATATTTCAAAATGTCAGTAGCTAGATTGGGTTGCTACGATAATACGAAACTGTCATATTTAATTTAAACAAAAGTTAGAAAATTAAATTACTTTATCTATCCTTGATGTTAAAGTGCTACTTTATCTACCCTTGCTGTTAAAGTAAAACTTGACCTTTTGTTTTGAGTTGATAAAAGCACACTTTAACATGTGCTGTAGAAAAAAGTAATAAATATTAAGTTTTATAGCCCAGTAATGTAGCAATCTTATTTTATTTCTTACAGAAGCTTGTATCCACAAATACTACACTTGACAGCTACATACGATATTGTTTTGTTTTAAAATAAACATGGTAGCATAATTTTTGTCACTTAAATTGTTGAGTACGAGATACCTGGGAGGAATTTGGAAACAAAATGGAGGAAAATAGCAGGGGCAACCCAGAGTTATGGTATTTTATTTGGGAAAATCCTTAGATGATTGCGATTCATTGTTCGAATGTCATCATCGGGTTTATTATTTCTTCTCCCTTTTTCTGTATTCAAGGGAAGCAGATGTAAAAATATGTAACACAGAAAGTGATATAGGTATTCTCTATCTACACAGAGATGTGAAGACTTTTGGAGTATAAAACGAAGCTTGGATCCCTCGGCCTCTTATGCTTGTCTTCATACTTAAAAGCAAGAGTCAACTTGTATTTTTATACGTATTTTCTAGTAATGTAAGCAAATATGCGCGGAATCCGATCCTCGCCTGCTCTATGAGGGCATTGAAAAACCAATTTCAAGGGTGCAGCGACAAGTGCGCATTCAAATCTGTACGCGGGACATAAGACACTTTTCAACTTTTAAGCATGATTTGCTGTTGTTTTCAAGTTTAACAGCTAAAAAAAAAATAACGATGATATGTGCATCACTTAAATAAAAGTGGAAGATTTACTGACAATATGGTTGTAGTGCAGAAGGTAGAGAGGGCTTAAGAATAGATGGAGTGATTTATCGAAATATTTTGGAAAATACCATTCTACCTACAGTTACTCAAAATATTTCTAGACTACAATTTTATTTTTTAGTAAGACGATTGTCCTGACATCCATACTTCTAGAGAGGTCAGGTAATGGATCAGGGAATATGAAATATAGTTGTTTGAGTTGTCTTCAAAAAGTTCTGATATTAACCCCATCGAAAATATGTGGGCTCAGTTAGAGAAAGAATCATGCTCGGGAGTTTATATAAAAAATCGTGTTGAATGTGAGAGGAAATTCAGCAAGTTTGGCAAGAAGTTGAACAGGGATCGATCGGGAATTTAATTATGCCAATTAGTACGAAATTAGAAGTATTTTGGATAAAGATGAGGCTACTACAAATTATTAATATTTTGTCTTTTTATATGTATATTTTCTATATTAGTGTTTATTGCTTAATGTATTTTGTACTTTTAAACTTTTAGTTTAAAACATATATTTCCCGTTTTCTAGTTAAATAAATTCAATTTTGAATTGTTTTTCTCATAATAATAGTCAATTGCTTTACTTAGGAGCAATGCCGCATGCCCTTGCTTACCAGGTGGAAATTAATCCACAATTTAAAAAAAACTCATTATTTTTCATTTATGCTCGCAATTACATCATTCTGTTTGTTAATTTTAAGCATCTAGTATAAAGCATTAACAAAACTTTTCAGAATGAATGTTTATTCAGCAATTAGGTGTCAAGTTCGTAATACATGTTAAAAATATCCACCACCTACTTAAAGACAGGGCTCTTATGATCACATCCAATTGACTAACATTTATTATTTAACAAATTGTAGAATTGACTTTTATTTCCACAGAAAACCTAGAACAGAAATATATTTAATCACTCGATAGATCATAACATTGGCATACTTGTACGCCACCTATGTAAGTTTCCATGTACAACAAGATATTAATAAAAATGTATATCGCACATATTTAAATTTAGTTAAAACTTAATTGGAAAGTTATTTTAACCTAGTGAAAAATTTGGTATATTGTTCAATTCATCAAAACCAGCTAACTAACAAATATTTCAATATGACTACTAAGTTAAAATGTTTAATGTTTTGATGGCCCCTTTATCTTGTTAATAATCTATAAGGCTGGACAAATTACGTTGCTCTATAGTGTAATTTATTTTTTAAATTACTCAATTGCAAACTGTATACGCTTGAAACTATTACGGGAAGGTAGATTTAATGGATTTACTGTAAATTAATAATAAGTATACATAATTTGGATGATTGAATCGTTTGAAAATAAAAGATTAATAATTCCGCTAAACAATACTGTTACTGCGTTCATAACTTTGTAAATGAAAGCGCTTTGAATACTAAGAACATTAATACCAAGGACTTCCATCTATACATTGATTAAAAAGTGACACTGACATGTAATGATGTACCCACATAGGGAACAATAGATCCTGAGATAAAAATAAATCAATCATTCGTACAATGACACTTGTTAGTTGACATCAAGGCCTCGTGTGAAAGATTAAAGTAATTTCTTTTACGTTTAAGATATTATCGATAATTTCTTGGACGCAATAGCTTGTTATAGTAGCAGATGATAGTATTATATGTGTAATAATTTTTTAATTTTATGCTTCATTTTTGGAATAATCATGAATGAAAAATATAGCCCCACAAAATTATAACTCCTTCCTAAAAGAATTCTTAACTATCGACTCATAAGCTGTAAATCGTAACAAATTAGTCCACCCACATTTCGGCAATTATATTAATTACTTTCAACCGACAATGAAAATATAACGTTAATAGCCTAATATTAACGCGAATCTGTTCTAAAGCTTATTCTGTAAAACTAATCAATTTAATCATCTTAATTACTCCATTAAGATAAGTCCGTAATGCAATCAACGGGAATGTGATGGAAATTAATTGCATTTCAAGTGCAACATATACTTGCTCGCGTAACAATTCTTCAACAATTTGCGAAAGAGGTACGAAGGAACTGTAGACTGAATTAACCTATTTTATATAAATTTTTATTAAAATGAGTTACTTACCAATTGCGAGGAACAAAATTTTTGTACTTCCTGTAGTGTGCGATTTCTTAAATTAGGATCAGCCGCTATGTCTACTAGTGATATCTGCAACAAATAAAATAAATATTAACACTGATAATAATAGACCATATATCAATCACATACTAATATTTTCAAGTTATTACCAAAGCTAAAGTGCATTCGAATTCGGTCATCTAACATTTACGAATTTAGTTTTTCTGTAAAAGCATTAAGTTTGCAATGATCTTCCTGTGGATATATAAATGAACTTTATATACTCAGTTGAATTTTGTTTGTTATCAAACTTACTTTCCACATAAGCATGCTCAAATCTTTACTCTATTAAATGTCAGATTAATTGTTATTTTGCAATTACGTACTTCATTAGCAGGGTGCAAAATACTAAGGCATGGTATTCTGCTGATTTGCAACGGTTACAGAAATATAGAGATGCGTCATACAAAAAGGCTAAATTATCTGCAGATGCAAATGATTGGAAACATTATAAAGAAATCAGAAACAAATATAGCAATATGATTAAAGAAAAGAAAAATCGTTACTATGAAAACATAATTAGGGAAAGTCAAGGCGATTCAAAAAAATATGTGGAAAATTATTAAACATATAATTAAAAAACTGGAAGCAGAATTTACACCGAAAAACATTATATTCTAAAGAGAAATAACCGATTCCAAAGAGATAGCTGGAAATTTTAACCAGTACTTCATAAATAATATTGTCGGCATAAATCGTGATATACTAAACACCGATTTTGAGGAGGCTTTCTTACCTGATCCTGTTGACATCTTTAAATTTAATAAAGATTTCTTTAATCGATCTTGAGAAAACAATAACGCGCACAAAAAGAAAGGGTGGCACATATGGCATTTTTATTCAGGTTCTAAGGGATGCATTGCCAACAATAGGAAATCCTCTGGTAAAATTAATAAATGAGTCGTTGAAGAGTGGAATATTCTCAGAATCCTGGAAAAAATCTGAAGTAATTCCCATCAGAAAAGTTGTAGGTACAAAGAAATGTGAAGAATTTAGACCAATTAATACGTTTCCGGTGTACGAACAAATTTTAGAAACAATTGTCAAAGACGCATTGCAGGAGTTTATCGAAGCAAATAAGATTATAAGTGGCAAACAATCCGGCTTCAGAAGCAATCATTCGTGTGAAGCGGCATTAAATCTAGTTTTAGCGAATTGGAAAAGTAAAACTGATCAACAGAAAAGTGTAGTGGGCGTATTTCTAGATTATAAGCGTGCCTTTGAATCGATAGAAAAAAATTACAAAACTGGACAAATATGGAATACAGGAAATTGAAAAATATGGTTCGAGATCTATTTTGAGTATTTTGACGATCCCAAACAACTATGTATAATGAAGAAGAATTCTTAGCACATTGGGGGTTCCCCAGGGATCGGTGTTAGGTCCATTGCTATTCCTACTGCACATCAATGATCTAGAAATAAATGTTAAACGCTGCTCGCTAAATTTGTTTGTTGACGACACATTAGTTTGGGTAACTGCTGAAAATGCTATTGATGCCGTCAACAAAATAAATACAGATCTTGAGATAATATCACAGTGGTTAAAAATCAATAAACTAAAATTAAACATTGCCAAACCAAAGTGCATAATTGTCTCAAATAAAATTAATAGAGAAAATATATCTGTTAAAGTAAAAATAGACGGTCTAGAACTAGAACAAGTGCCTGAAACTAAATATTTGGGAGTCATTATAGATAATAGACTTACTCTTCGTAGTAATATAAATTTGATCATTAAGAAAGTTGCTAAAAGAATAGGATTTTTAGGAAGGATAGCTAGTAAACTAAGTATTAATGCTAGGATTCTAGTCCATAAAACCATTATTGCGCCACACTTTGATTACTGTGCAAGTATCTTCTATCTTTGTTACGATGTGGATTTGCAAAGAACAGAGCGATGCGAAATATTTTACGATGTTCTAAATATACGAATATTAAGTTAATGTTAAATATCTTAAAATGGCTAAATATCAAACACTGTATTTTTTAATACAGCGGTTTCGATTTACAAAGCTGTTAATAATTTATTACCAAATTATATGTCTGATCATTTGATGCTAAATGTTGATGTTCATCAATATAAAACAAGGAAGCGATTTGATTTTAGGCTGCCTAAATTAAATAAAGCGAGTACACAAAATTCTCTGTATGACAAGGGACTGAAAATCTATAATTCGCTTCCTCAGGGTGTAAAAAAATGACAAACATTTATAGTTTTTAAAAATACTTAAGCAACGTGGTGAAAAAATACTATTAATATTATTTTTATTAATGATAAATAAGTTACGATATACATAATATTGATTCTATGTACATATTAGTATATTATACTAAATAAATGAACTTACTTATTATATATACGAGTACTAGCTCAGTAAATATTTTTCTAAAATATGAAACCCTTTGACTTAGGTTGGGACATACATTTATAAGTGTAGTAGATTTGTAACAAGTCTTTCCGTTCAAACCCGTTACCGGTTACGCAGTTTTATTTAAAATAAGGTGTACATTGACAGTTTCCTTAATTTTATAAACAATAGCCCTTGTGTATATCACTTGTCGGCTTATTTCAGATGATTAATAATTATTAGACCTTACATGGTTTAAATTTATTGTCATAAATCTTGGCTTTCAGAAGCATTTTAATCCAGTCTTCCATATATCATATTGGTCTAACCTTGTCATGATGATCTCTGGGACTTAAATTTTTCTGCTACAGCTAAGGGATGAACTTCTAAAGACTTACTGCAACAATTTGTTTTATTTGCATCATATCATAGAACCATCGCAGAAACATTCAAAGGCAATTAAAAAAATACTACAAAATACTATTAAAAGACAAGCGTATTGACTGCTTACCACTAAAAATTAAAAGTATCCAGAACATATATTCAAACAGCTCATACCACTTTGTGCAATACAGACAATTAAAAAGCTACGTGTTGCCAATTCTCCTACTATGGTTCAATAGAGAAAGTTTCAGAAGTAACAAATATTTATTTAGTAAAGTCAGATTAAGCACTCAGGTATACAAATCACGTTTTATTCATAACCTACCAAATATGTTTATAATTTACAGCCTGTCACACATGTATTTCTTGATTTTAATAATTTCCTTTATATTGGCAAGGATTTGAAAATCCAGAAATTGCAACCTTGTACGCCTTATCAGATTTTACTTTTTATTAAATATTACTAAAAGTAAATAAAACTGACCCACCGTGTTTCTGGGTTAAAATTATTAAGGTGAAGGTAGCACCACGGGTTGTTAAAACAACATCATATATCAAGCGTGATATAGTTTCATGGTGGCTAATTTATCTTAACATTGCGGTGTTGCTGTAATTTAAAGAACATATCCTGTTATTTATGAGCTTTTAAGCTACCTCCCAATACATTTCCAACTTGTTTTTTCTGTAAACATTAAAGGAAAACGCTGCAATCCACCTGTACTAGTACATATATTGACAAATAGGATAGTCTCCATTAATTAGCCCACGTCCTTCCCACCCAGCACCGTAAATTGGCATTTAATTATATAATTTTATGCCAGGTGCTGCCCACTCGAAAAAATCAGATCCATAAAGAATAAAAGTAGAAAATACTGTCCAAGAAGTCCAAGAGGACAGCACCGACACTTCAATACGGGCATAATTAACGATCAGACACATTTCACAAGCGTATCTGGTGCCAAGCGGCGTCACCGAAGCCATCATATTCTCGGAACACAATGACAAAAATATTCAAATTAATTCGTGGGCATGTTCCTCGCCGGCTCCTCGTTACTTAAGAGAACAACGACCAGCACGAAAACATTTAAATAATTAAATCATCCTCCAGCAGGAATGCAGACCTCGGAAGACGCAACGAGAGAGACGACGTCTCTCTCCGTTGTCTGGGGAACTGTGTGACAGATGAGTGTGTGTTTAGTGGGAGCCTCACCCAGGGGTGTCGCTCCTGCTGCGCCTTACCAACGTGTATTTGTCTATGTCCTGCTCCCAGGCTCGGACGGATAATGGCCAAACGGCCGACCTTACAAAGAAATAAAATAAAATCTAACTGATCGTGGGCATTTGTTGGCTTTGCGGAGTCGTTTGGTCAGTTGTGGAGTTGCTACCTCAAGGAATTTAAATCCGCAGGTGCCAATAATATTGAAGCCAAATTAAGGAGTAATTGATTGTCACGATGACCTCCTTAACTGTAGATTCTTAGGTAAGATTTGGCCAATGTGACCTTTGCTGCAATGAGTACTCATGTCGTAAAATCAGGGTTGCCTTTTATAGAAACTACAAACTCATTATAGAAGACAACACTGTCAGTTTGATAATTAACCTTTGGGCAAGCAAGATATAGGAAATTATGCATATACTGCTTCTGCACTGTGGAAGTTCGATAATAAAAATTGTAGACGTCAAAATCTGCTTCAGTATGGTCAATTCCAGATGATGGTTGATGATACGTTCCCGAAAAGATCATGTATTTCACATCGCCGTTTTCCAAAAAATATAATAAAAAGGAGGTCTAATAGAACATACAAACAAGATGCACAGAATGCAGTAAACGCGGAAGCTTTCAGGAAGAAGATTGAAGGAACAGACAAACATAACTTTCTTTATTTGAAGAAGACATTGCAATTGGATGGATATTTTACCCCTGTTGGAAAGTATTGGCTATTTTTCGCCCACTTCTTCCTCTATTTCAACTTAAAGTTTTGCTAAAACTATGAAGATATTATATCAAGAAGCCTATGAGACCCATCAATAGATTTCTCTTCATCAACTGATTTCTTTCAAAGACTTGTCAAAATTTGCATCAATCAGTGAAAGAAATAGTGAAATTTGAATATATTTTTTAAGAAAACATTAGATGTGTCACTTTTCTTCAACGTCCACTAAATACGTAATCTCGCTCTAATATTCAACGTCCACTAAATACGTAATCTCCCTCTAACAAATAAAGAAACCTTTAAAACTGACAAGGAGGCAGCAGCCCAAGGGTGAATAACAGTCATTTTATAGGTTCATTTGAAATTCGTAAAAGGTGTCTATTTACTCTTGACTTGTTAAAAGCTTTTTTACTGTCGTCTGAACTGACTCGGTAAATGAGTCTTTACAGACCCGGTGCCTGTAAAATATTGCCATCGCGACTGTACACGCACCTTGTTTTCTAATACACGCATCCTTAATTATCACTAATATTAATTTTTAGGATTTTTAGCAACGCGAAGTAAAACGATTTACGGAATGAGCTTTTATTGGGCCTCGCCGGATTACATGGCTTGCTCCTACGTCGCTTACCCTGCAAATTATCCGGCTCGCTGATACAGACTAATTTACTAAGCTTGCCACGCAAATAACTATTACATTACCAAATTTATGTTGCAATCTCATCGACATGTAATAACAGAAAAATCTACATCCCTTTAAACTTCTTAAATAAGTTAGCAATTCAGGAAAGCACAGGGAAACCAACTAAACCAAAGGTTTTAACATATCAAAAACACTCAAAGAAATGCTAAAACACTTTACACTTTTATATTTTATACTTTTGCTGATGCTTTGTCGATGAGTCAATAGAAAAAAATTGCCTCCCACGCCTGCATTGTTAATTTCCATATTCACATATATGTATAACCAGTTTATGTTTGCATGCCTGTTCACTGTTAATTAGACGTAACCATTGTACCTTAGCATAACGAAGAGTGCGCGCTAGTGCTGTCCTGTTCAGAGTGTGCAGGGATAAACTGGAATTCAACGGATTTCGAGGGAAATTTAAGCAGTTGCCCATGGACACAAAACCACACCTGCATAAGCGACTCACAATGACAGAGCGCCATACGGCGAGCTAAATAAAAATCGGATAGAAGCCCCGCAGTAAATATAATTTACTACCTCAAGTGTTTGTGAGCCATAAGCCAATGATTACTCTCGAAGTAAGTATGCTTTTAATCGTGTACAGAACAAGTTCGCGGGTTACGTGGCTTCTATTTGATTACATGACGTCAGACACCAAAGCGGCATTATGAGCTAAAGAGCCTGCAGTCCGACGGCAACGTTGCACATGCCCTGAGTATTATAAGTTAACCTAATACAGAAAATGATTGCAGTTTAAGCGTTAAGCGGTCGCTTCAGGCTGTGTTGTAAAAATCGAGTGAGCGTAAAGGAATGGGCTTTTTAAACTATTAAGTGCATATCCGAATTGCGACGCCGGACTTCGATACAGTTTGATGTTCTAGTATAAAAGACAGTTATTTCAGCGGTATTCTAATGTTATTTAAATGTATATGTATCGCAGATATAGTTATGCTGCTACTGTTTGCTTTGTAGATGCGTGTAGGCACGAGCTATTATGCGTTACAATTTGTATACTAAACTAATAATAATGTCTATTGGGCACCTAATTACATTGACAGGAAAATAAAAACAACATATGAGGTCAAGTAGATAACAATAACAAGAAAAAACAGAAAATATGCATAAAGAAGAAAGATCGATAATGTCGTTTTCCACTTTTTCCGGTAAATACAGATAACAGTGTTTCATTCTAGGTTTAATTCTAATTTTCTTTATGGTTTTATATGGGTGTTTTAACGGCCAATAGGCCAATAGATCTTATTTACTTATTTGCGTGATTCAATAAATTTTATAGTGCATGTCGCTTGAAGTCAATTTCAGCCCCGAAGACACTACAAGTGCAAGCGAACTTCCTGTTTTATCAGATATTGATAGTCATAGCCATGAGTTGGGAAAAAGTAAGAGTTTCGTGCGTACTGACCTAGCTAGCTAGCATTTAAATGTCCAAGCGTAGAGGCTACAAAACGACTTCAATATGGTTAATAGGGGTGGGACTCGAACGGCAGCATGGCGGTAACCCGTATTACACCTTCAGTTTATTAAAAAAATCACAATTTTTATTATATTCATATCTTTTGATAAAATCACCTGTCTATACATGAGTTCTCAAAGAATTGACTGAAATGCATATAATTATTTCCAAAATAAAATGAGACAATCAATTTGTCACGTTAACTGAGTTGACTTAATCACAGTATTGAGCTTCTTCATCTTACATTTTCTTATCTCAATTGATGACTTACTACCACAATAAGTGAAAACATCTAAACCAAAGAAAAACGGGAATAAGAAATATGATTTAAGATCATGCATATATATTCCTCCCGTTTTTCTGAAACCATGTTGGAAGATTTTTTAATATAAAACATAACAATAGTTAAATGTATGACAATACTTTTAATTATTTTTGAAAGTTGAAAAATTCAACAGCTGTGAACAACAAGAATGATGAGGATTTATTTATGGTAGCGCCATTTCTAACATGATCAATACATAGACGTTGTCGTACAACTAAGGGAACATCGTGTATAATACGGTATATAAATGCACGCCATTGAAAATATTCCGTTTACATTAATCTAAAGATCCAAAATAGTTTTGAAAGATATATTTACAATCTAGTAAAACGTTAACATCCGGCTTCATACCTCTTTTGCCATACACAGTTCCGCAGCTAAATTGAAATGGGCTGCGTACTGTAAGTTAAGGAATTGTGCTACAATAAATGTTTGTTATTTTTCGTTAAATCATTCTTCATATCTCCTTTATTAATTATCTTTAAAAGGCCTTAAAAATTATTTTTACGCCTGTTTACTGAGCTCTGTTTCTGCGAGTAAAGAGTCTCTTCCCGATTCCCGAATATTATTAATGTGCGTGTGTAATTTATGTGCGTACCGAAATGAGGCAGGTGCGACTGCGAAACACCCAAAGTATGCTCCATGTATTAACGTTCTGAGTTTACCCTAGCAGCATTTCTCTCGTTATTTGCTCTTACATCGTTTATCATTATTCTTCGCATTAGTTTATTTAGTTCTCTATGCTTTGCGGTTTTCCTCTCTTATTAATTTTCCTCTCTGTTCGATTAATTTTCCATTTCTAACAAGTAAAAACAACTTATGTATAGGCAATTAACCTCATGAATACATGAAAAGTCGGAGTGACTGACAGTCCTTTTAGTCAAAATACACCTGTACACTAGAACTAAAGGTACTGTTGCGAGATTAATAAGAACACTTAAGAACAAATAATTGCATTTATTTTCTACTGTTTGCAGAACAACTTAAGACTTGTAAGGTTACTTACTAACTACTAAATTCTCAGTTCAGTTTGACCAAGAAAACTCGGTAGGCGTTCTCAAAATGTCTAATAAGCCTATCAGAGCAGCTCTTAATTTCGGACTTCTAAGTCACATACATGAACGTAACAATGCTTAATCGCCCCATACTGCTATGTATTTTTAAAAATTGTAAGTTTTACAAGTCAAAATTTGACAAGTGGTCGACACATCGCAATGATCTCGAATAAAGTTGACAACTTTACTAAAGGAATTTACTCCAATCGGCACGTATTTTTAGCCTAAGTTTTATGGTCAAGCGGCAATTATTGCGCTTGTGATCACATACTAATAATCTAGCTTCGCCAAATTTTTCGGCTTACAAGCAAACCCTGCATAAATTTACCCTTGTGCTTCTGTGAGATCCAAATACTTCCATCTTTCCAGAGAAAGGCAGGTTCTAAATACCGGCTTTCAGCCGCCTGTTGTAAACTTTAATATGAAAAAGTTGCCTACGGAATTTTACTAAAGTAGTGTATTCATACAACCGCTATAAAGTCGGGACAAGAAATCAGACGACGTGCGTCACCAAACAAATTTTAGTGACGTCATAAATACCACCATTAGATTTACAAAGCCGATATTTATTTTCTTCTTTACAGCTCATTTGAAATCATGCGTTTGGTTTAAGCTTAATCAATTATCAATGGAAACTTAACAATTTAAGCTAAACTAAAATTTGCTTGGTGGCGCACGTCGTCTGATTTCTTGTCCCTACTTTAGTTCATTTTCACACAAGAACGCATCGTAACAATACATATAGAAAGTGGTAATAGGTATTTCCAAAATTTCACGAACAGCAGTATGTAACATTAATAGGAGAAATATTAGAAGCTTTAGTGATTGTCGTCTTGGTACAAGCATAGCTATTGTAATACGGTATAATTAAACACTATTTTTTTTTAAATAGGCCCGTTGAACATTTGTTTTCGCTGCGCTATGGGAGCGAACGTTTTTCAATACTCCTCTGCACAGCGACGCCTGTAATTGGCCTAACGGCTGTTGGCTGAGTGCAAATTAAATAAATAAATAAATATTAATTACATCTTGCTGTGATTATTTAATGTTCTTTTATGTATAGTCACATTTTTGTTCTCGTATATTCGAGTAGCATTTTTAATAGTTATAAGCTACACCAGTCAATGCTTTCAGAGAAGAACAAATCAAAATAATTTTAACAAACTTTACAAACCTATGAAAAGGAGAAGATAAAGTAAAGGCAAAGAAAAATAACACATTTAGTTTTCCAATTTGTATCAAATAAGGCATTTTCAACTGTTTTATTACGGTAAATGACAGGTGAGGGATCGTGAAACCATTTAACATTATTATCATTTCTAAAGTACGAGTTATTACCATGGCCTACAAAAGAACGACTTAATAGTGGACATATCAATGGGATTGTAAACGTGGGCGTGACCGAAGTCCACAGAAATCATGACGACGAATTATGCATAAATAGGACATAAATATATTCCATCCCATACATTTTTGAACTTTGACAAAAAAATTGGTTTTCGAAAGAAGAGATTTATTAATACTGGAAATTAATTAGTGGTCAAAATATACGTTAAATGTTATTTCCAAAACCTGTTTTAAAACAAAACATATTAATATTAAATGACTAATAATAACGGCACTGTAAAATCTCAATAACCCGTTGCTGTCTTGCGACAAAAATACATTAAAAGAAAGTTGTTCCATTAGGTTTTGAAGTATTATCTTTCATTAAAAATCTTTGAGAATAGCTGAAGTTTGTCAAAAACCTTATAGTAGGAGAGCTGGTGACATTTTTTAGTGATGATTTAGTTAAGGCCTATTTTTTGAGAGAATGTCGCGGGAGGCATGTATAAGTGCCAGCTGTAAGGATTATCCTTGATAGCGGTATCGGAGGGAGGCAGAACACCTCCAATTTCCACTGTAGTATGTGTCAAATTCGAGGTTAGCAGGTTAGGTTTTGCATTAGTCTGTGTCAAACTTGACGGAAAACCTAACCTGCTAATCTCGAATTTAACATACACTTACATTAAAAATGTCCATAGGGCGACTGTGGAAATTCAGACGTATGAATACTATGTTGGTGGCACTGTAAGTCTATGTCAAATTCGAGGTTAGCAGGTTAGGTTTTCCGTCAGTTTTGACATAGACTAACGCAAAACCTAACCTGCTAACCTCGAATTTTACATATATTGACAATGCAAATTGCAGCTGACACTTATACATGCCTCCCGCAACATTCTCTCAAAAAATAGGCCTTAACTAAATCATAAATTATTTTACTAAGCAATAACTCTATGTTAGATAAATCATTAAACCAAATTATATTATTAACAGCAGTGTATTGCTCATTGTCGTACTAAAATACATTATTTTACAATATACTATTTTTTACGTAACTGTAACTATAGCAATCCGGTGTCGTAACTAATCTATAAAGGCATTAAAAACAGTGTCATTCTTAAAACACGTTCTTATTAGTTAAGCATTGTTGATATGCAGGCGGTTAGCTCTGCATCATTACTGTATTTACATTTATTGACCCTGTTGCCTCTCAATGTCATAAAGTAAATATTTCCTGTCGTTAAGCCATAATACAGCATTGTTGATTGAATTTTCCACGTTATTACTTTCATTTTAATGCCGTCAACTTACTTCCTTATACTGCAAAACCAATTTCACAGGCGATTTATGATTTTTAGTTCTATCAACTTAGATATTAATCGCTAATTAAAATCGCAGCACACTGCATTCCCGCTCGTAATCTAAACTGCAGTCGTTAAAACTAACCATTCGTTCAAACAGTTGCTGTTGGTTGCTGCAACATTTTAATTCGGCCGTAACGCGTTCCTCGAAACTCACAAATTCGAGCGTGCGATTGAAACTAATCGCTCGACCTTTGATTCTAATTTTGAGTACTTTGATATGTGGTTGGATAAATAAAGCGGGTTTTAATTAGGTAATATAACTCAGCGTGTCAAACAGTAATAATTTACTGCAGCTATAAAAAAGGCCATATTCTTTGATTGGATTTAGACGCATCGCCGTGGCTGCCTTTAGAGCTCAAGAACATCCCACCAATGTTTATGTACGAAACTACATCTGGTATTTGCCCTTTTAACAGGTCCTCACAGCAGCTTTGATCGTAAATTCACACCACAAGCTGGTAAGTACGGTACTGATTGTATAGCGCGTTTAATTCAACACAAGTTTGCCCCAGCAGTTTTCATATTCCTGAAATAAACCTATAAATAAATCTCAAATAGTATATTGTTATGGTATTGGCACAGGGGTCTAAAAATCAGATTAATAAGATTAAAAGAATACCATAATGAAAAATAATAAAGATGAATTTAAATGTGAAATGGATATCAAAATTGTTAAGATGCTTTTAGAAAAGAAAGAAAATAGAATTTATTATTTAATTAAATGAAGCTAATTGAGACAGTAAGATTCTAACTTAATTTAATATCTGTAATGAAATTGGAAATTAATGACAAATACTTTTTCGAAATATACTATTAAACATAGTAAGTATTAATCAAATAATAAAGATGTAATAGTGTGTTGGACTGAAAAAATAAGTTAGATCGCTACTGAGATAGTATTTATTGATGATAGAAAATTTTGAAAAGAAAATCATGTAATAGAATTTTTTAATTTGAAATTAAAAAATGAACCCTTTTTAAAAGTTTTAAAACATGTTTGGTATAAAAGGGTTAAAATTTGACATAAAATTGGCGTGGTGTAAAAAAATACAAGGTAAAATTTTAAAAGGATAGAAGATGTGCAGACTATATGAAGATAAAGAATGTGGTGAGAATACCAAACTAATACAGTTATAATCTACAAAAGCATATAAAAGGAGAGGAATGCTGAATTGAGTTTACTGTAAGATTAAATTTGCATCGATTGAATTGGATAACAAGGAACGATTTACAAGGGAAGAAGATTACATAGACATCATTAGCAGAGTGAGCATATTTATGGGACTTGTCAAGTGATATCTGGTGGCTTGTCTCTGGTCAAGATTCTTGCTGCTGGGTTTGCGGTCTTCATATGAGTGATTTGGGTTGAACATTAAAGTAACGCAACTACGACTGAGGTCTATTTGGATCTGTACTGTGGTGAAGCTATAGATGCTGATTCCTGTGGCAAACTAGGTTCCTGTGTTACTAAAATCCGCTGACCGAAGAAAAGCAGAATGAAATAGCCAAAGATTTTTTCCCAGAACACGATATCCAACGGTAGCGACAAAAGAAGCTAACGCCAGAGAGATATGGAAGTTCGAAATAGAGTAACTGAAAGAACTGACTAAAGAAAGAGGAATACTTTGAGCAGTGCAAAACGACGAGATTAGTGAAAAAAGAAAGAAACAAGGCGGAGAACTAGATCGGGTATAGACCTAGATGCCAGTAGAACGTCGTTGAGTACGTCCTGAAACACCTACTAGCAGCAAGGTTTATAGAAGAAATAGAGAGAAAGTTGGAAGAATACCGATATGGGTTCAGGAAACAGAGACGGTAGATGCCATGATGAAAGTGGAATACATAACTGAAAACTCCTAAACACAGGAAGTATACCCTCTTAGTAACGTTCAACATCAAATGGGCATACGAAAAGAACTGGAGGAAGAGGAATGTCTACTTTATAGAATACGGGAAAAGGCAAAAGGTGAGAACTTCATGCGTGATCCTACAAGGCTCAGTGCTAGGTCCAAAGCTGTGAAACATCTATGATTATTATTACTATTATAACAGCGTAATAAGGAGTAAAATGTCAGAAAAGGTAGTGACGATATGATTTTTCGACGACACTGCGCTAGTTACGAAAGATAAGGACTAGCTGCAATAAAGACGGCTGGGTTTCAATACAAAATAAGTTACAGTTTCTGAGGGTGCCAACGAATATTTAATACGACAAATGTGCCCAGATTGAAACGAGAACTTATAACCTCGAAAAGAATGTCAATCGCAAGATAACCTGAAATAAAATAACTAAGGGCCAGAATTACAGTAGCAAATAACACAACGCACTGTATAGTCATAAATATATACAATAGCTAAGAATATTATACCTTAATTACAAACGGCTTTAACAGTTTTAAAACGATTATTACGCAGAGTGCACCCAATAAACATATTGTATAAATATCATTACTATAATAATCTAAATATCACATCTCTTCCAGCATAAGCCAGCCAACGGGATCATAAACACAAGAAACAAATAAATATGTATTTACAATTGCAATTATATTAAATGGGCACAGTAGGTTGTTCAAAATGGAATATGAATACCCGATGAGGCAGCAAGGTTTCTCATTGGGGGCGTTGGCTCTTCAGTGCAACAGCACTGTTACAAAATTTAAATCGGCAAAAGGTAACGTTTGAGAATATCTTAAGGACTTTAATCGAAAACGCTGACACTTAGCAAAGCAATAAATTTTTGATAAAAGAAACAAAGGTTAGCTCTGGGGACTAAAAAATCTGTTTCAAAAAATGGTAACGTTTTTCACAAAATTACTAATTAATATAATAGCTACGCGCACGACCAAATAGCTGCCTCTTCGCGGCGCCGAATGGCTTCTTGGTCATCAGCCAGCAACAAATAACCTTAATGCATAGCTGCGTTTAAAAAAACTGAAGGAATGTGAAACGGGCCAATTCGTGTCACCTGTATTTAACCATTTTATACCTTCCTATTATATGCTATTTAGTGATAAAGCCTGACAGTATGGTTTATTATGTTCCATTTACGTAGAATCACACTATAATTGCGAATCGCTATGTGAGTGACCGCAGGCTATAAGTGTTCGAGTTTAACGCACTCGTGCTACGTGCAAGAATGTGCAAACTCCGCAAGCAATACCGGGCAGCGTATTCGAAATAACGCTGAAGCCCGCGAGTGGATTCATTCGCTGTCAGACCTGCAAAGGGCAAAGGTCGCCCTGATTCGCGCTCTAATAGGCGAATAGTGCTGATTAATTAGTTCGCGCCCAAATTGACCAAGTGAAGTCTTACATGGGCCCACCACGGTGTACGTACAGCTCTAGGCGAGGTGCCAGCCAAGAAGCGAAGCAACGGATTGGAGACGCCAGCGGCGTCCAAAGGGAACAAGGTTAGTTCTGTTTGCAATCGCGCTGAAGGATCCAACAACAATTACAACATTGTCAATAATTGTTGTAATGAACCATTGCGCAACTACGAGCAAGTGGGTCGCTGCCAGATAACGGGGAATTACCGGCCGGCATTACGTCATCTGCTGATTTGGCGTCCAGGGGCTGCAAATAACTACGCGTCCTAAAAAGAATCGACAACTTCGCGTCCGAACTATTTGTGTCTGCGGAATTATTTTAGGCATTGCGCTCGTGAGCTTTGACTTTTTATGCGCTACTGAACGTTTGAAATCTAGTTAGGCATTTTCTCATGTGCAGTGCATAACTGCTTTGTGTACTTGTTTTTATGTATAATTTTCTTCGTGGGTCTATGTTTGTTTACAGATTATATGTATTCCTGTAAACTGTTGGGTTTTTATTACCATTGGTGTTTGCATTCGAAGTACATTTCAGGTGGCAACGAGCTGACTCCAACAATATTAGTTTCCCTTAGCTGCACTGACGATATGAATTGAGCGTCATAGCTCACCGACTGGATAAGCTAGCGAACCAGAGCGTTGTAACGTAATAATTCAGTAGGTGTAGGGCTAGGCAAAACGCCGTGGTACAAATGGAGAGACTTAATTCTTTTATACGAAGAGTTGTGTTCATACACCAAGTATCAACCCTGACTTATCCCTCTACATCTTCTAAAAATTGTCAAAGTCTAGAAATTTCAGAAAATGGCACCTTCAGTGCTAAAATGTCCCTAGTGGATAATCAGATAAAAATTTGTATTTTTTAGCCTATCTGCAATTCGACATTAAATTCATTTTGTTTCAAACTATCGATTTTCTAAGAAAATGTCTTCTTCTTTGAGTACAGCGCTTAAATGGCTTAAATGTCGCAGCATTGTTGAAAAATTGTGATACGCTTTGGAAAGAGACTAACATATTCGCAAAATCGCTAATATTGCAAAAAGACTGCCACATATAATAATTTCATAATTAATATAGTTACGCACTCAGAAATATGAATTCAAAAGACGAGATTCAGCATTGCTGTTTTTAAATCCAACCTGGACAACAATAAAAAGAGAGAAAAAGTGGGTGTAATATCTAGCAATTGCAAAATTAATAAAATAATTAATTGGCTTGAGTTATAACTAATAATAAATAAATAGTAATACTAATTTACGATGTAAGTAACGTTATCAAGCTTTTTACATTACGAGAGAATAGTTTGAATGAATGAGCGACGTTAGGAGCGAGTTCTTTAAAATTCTCGAGTAATGTAGAAAGCAGATAACGTTACGTATATCGTAACACGCTTTATTTTATCCTAAAATACTAGTCTTTTTAAAAAAATAGGAAAATTGTTATTAATGGCACAACAGCGAAACATATATCTGATACGGCTGTGGTGGTATCACTCAATACTGTATTGTTGGTAGCACTGTCAGGTTATATTAAATTCGAGATTAGCAGGTTAAGTTTTGCGTCAGTCTGTGTCAAATAACAAACAAAACCTAACCTACTAACATCGAATTTGACATAGACTGACATTGTCACTAACAATACACGACAGTACTGCCAACATCTGATTAAATGCTAATAAAGTATCTGCATGTTATTTTTCTTAACAACACTAGTGTTGTTAAATACATCTTAACGCAACTCGTTGCTAAGGAGTTATTATCATAGTAACATAACAGGATAAAATAAAAGTATTTAATATAGTATATTAAGTATGGAGAACGGTAGAGAATTTTACCATTCTAAGACTATTGTTTGGAGGAGGAGGGAAGCGATGACTTCAATTATTGTCTGAGACCGGTAACCCTTAACGTTCGACGTGCTTATAACATTTCTTGCACGATCGGAATTAAGATTATAAAAAAAATTACTGGGAAATTAAAACGAGCGAAATGCATCGAAATGATCGAAGTGATATGGCACACATCACTAGGTAACCAATTTGTTATTTGTCAAATAAAATTTCATAAAATTGTGCATATAAGTTTGATTGTTTTTTAAAAAGGCGTCGGTAAGTATTTTTGCTGGACAGTTTTTATCGATAAGTAAATTTCCTGTTGTAGTTATAGCAACTGGTAAATTCCACTTACTGTCATGGAAACACCCTTGGTAAATAACCAGAAATGACCGATCGCGCAAAAAAATAAATACTAAAGAAGTAGTTACTAAATCTTCTCCTACGTAAGCTGAACTGCCAATAGAGTACCCGTTTTATATAATTTTGCTACACAACCATATAAATTTCAAATAAGCATGCAGTACTTGTAACTAAGTGGTAATCATAACTATGGCCGTGATTGGTCGAAACAAAGTCATCATTACAACCATATGAAAATCAAATATTACTTCAAAATTGTCAATTTGACATTAATTGGTATGAATCCTAAAAATATAAAAGGAGAACAAATGATAAATAGTGAATTAAAAGGGCTGGGCTACACCGTTTATTTGAATTATATAAGGTAAAATTATTGTAAAGCACGAGCAGTCAAACAAACTTATATTTTCCTAGAGTAAAACTGAGTTTGAGTTCAGAGCGCCATCTACTACATTCTTATTTGAAATTTAGTATAGTTGCAAATTTATTTATCTCTTTCGAAATAACTCCTTTCATCCGCTTTTAAAATTCTGTGCATTCTTTCATGGAAAACCTGAGCTTTTTCTTTCGGCCCAAAGGTAAATTAAATTTTCCAACTAAAATGCATAGTATATGCAACAGTAACTAATATACAGAAAGCTACATTAAACCGACAAAATTCAAAAGAAGTTTCTAATTCTAGGATCGAACCTTCTTTCAAGACTCGGTATGAGTAGGAACCGGCGCCAGAGCTGAGAGATGTCATACAACATGAAATAATGCAGACACCACATCCACTGCTTAGGCCCCGTGATTTTGTTTTATCTGTGCCCCCTGCAGATAAGAAGTGGTTCAGCTACACTTTATAAGACTGCATCAATTTTGGAAGACACGCTGTCTTTCGAGCCCATCGCTGAAGCGACTGGAAGTCGTGCGTAGGCATAGGACAATATTTATTCATATTCTACCTTGGGACTCTGTTGCGGAAGGTTAGTTTTAATTCAAACAATAAATTAGTTGATTAATCGAGTTGCTTTCTTAGTTCTAGATCGAATATATTTCAATCTATAGCTGATCAAACGTAAGATGAAGCAAAGCACCTTGCTCGTTTTACACCTGGTTGCGCACACATTATTAGACAACTTGTCAACAAACGATTACTGTCCCAGTGGCCAAATATGTCACTCATACTTATAACCACAGGGATGTATTTGCTTCAAGTGACCATTCCTTTTTCTTTTGTCATAAATAAAATTGGAAGAAATTGTATGAATTTTCCATTCGCACCGCATACTAATGAATAATAATACTTTAGCGAGGTAACCCTTATGATGTAAACTTATCGACACCAAATATTTAGTTATGTGATATTTTATAACTACTGTATCTAATCTTACAACAGGCAACACGTACTGCTTTACAGTAGTTTCACTATTAAAGGTACTATTTATGGAGTATATTAATTTAAATATAAGTATAATTTCTTACACGTACTTAAGCTAAAGGAGTAAATTAGTTTCTTGAACCCAAACTATGATATTACCATTTCACATAGTATTAAGACCACACTAATCACTTGTGAAATTTTTGCTCACACGTTTCAAATTATGAAGTCGATATCTTACTGTCAGTGCTTTGTTTTCCTTCAGTCTTGGGAAGAGCTTATATAAACATGCATCTTACCTTTGTGTAAAATAAATTACTCTATCTCATAAGGGTCGAGTCTCTACATCCTAGGAAATATTATCTTGGGTTGTATAAATTATAGGAAATACATTTGCTATTAACTTAATTATCGTGTTATCTTTTTTAATAAATTAATTGTAAACGTTCTGAATAATGCTGATTCAACTTCTAAGATCGCTACAATATTAAATATTATTTAACTAATGGGAACTTAATTCAAATATGGCAATCCAACCTCACAATTCGCCAAACAAGTTCGTTATGATTCGACAATTATCTGTAATTCCGTAATTAAAGCGTTGCCTAGGTGATAAGAGTTGAAGTAAGTAAATACACGTCACAAACAAAAAGCACTCAGATGACGCTTCTGCCGGAAGTGCACATAAAACCGACGCCACGCTTGGAATTTATCAAGTTCAATCTTTTAGGATAAACTTGCCTGACCTTTCCGTTGCTTTTACAATTGAAACTAGGGCTTAGCTCAAGCCCCAGCAAGTCCCACGATACCTGGGTCCGTCTTTCTCCGTTGACCTGCATATACAAGCCGCTGACGTTTGCAGAACGACTCCTGTAGCTCGACCGTTACGAAAAATTCTCCAATTCAGCCGTTGCCTCACACCTAGGGCTCCAACTGCTTCACAAGAAGGTTTCTGCCTACCTCCAGCTCACGGGGCTTCAATTGCACTGCTCGAACTTCGTAGACAAACTAGGAAAAACCACTCGATGAACAAATATAACACTTTTTTAAATTTCTGCAGAGGTGCTAAGAATTACTGCAACCGACTACAGTGTACCCAAAGGATATTGAATTAATTTTAAAACACACTGAATTGGGAATAGGGTATTTATTCACATATTAAAAATTATTTTTGGGAAAGCCAAAATTAACACCACTTCACAGCTTGGCTTGCTTTCACTAATTGCTTGTCTTCGATTTTACATTGTTTAACATTATTTCCAAGCCTGCTCTGATTACATTTTGTTCAAATTAAGTCTAACACTACTTTTAATACTGTTTTACAAATTATTGTCAAGGCCAATGCTATTTTATACTATTTGCAGAAATTAAATTATCACATTTCTGGTACATTTTAGAAAATATTACTTCTAAATAAAAAATATTACGTCTAAGTAAACGTTTAAAAATCAGGTATATAGATCATTCTTGAGTCTCCCCTCTAAATCCTGCCCCCATATATTGGTTTTGTTTAGTGAACTGCACAAAAAATAAAATATTAGATTTTTGTTGCCCTTATTCTATGAGCAAATGTTTCATTCAATTATCTTATTTTTCTAGTTTTCATCTGAACTGATAAATTAATATTAGTCACCAACCTATCTAAATATGCAATAGGGGTTTCTGTTGAAACTGTAAAACTGGCTATTTGTTTTACAACGTTTTAATACCATAGAACCGATCATCGTTCTTCATACCTTTCGTGGATTCTTTTTACCATGCATTCTAAGTCGTAAGAGTCTTGTGCAATTAAGACTTGATCATCCGGAAAGTTATGTGTACATAGGTGGTTATCACTGACAGGCAGTCCTACTCCCGCACTTTCTTCTTCCATGCTTCTGCTACTTTCAAATAAGTGTTGAACAGTAGTGGAGATAAGCTACAACCTTCTCTGAATCCTTTACATTAGCATTTTTTACGTAAGCTTGTTGTTTATTTTATTATGTCTATGGATTCCTGATTTTTTCTCATGACTTTTTGTGTTCCCCATAGTTTATTTTGGGGAACCGAGTTGTATGCCCTTTCCAGTTCAACGAAAGCTAAATGCTTTACATCTTTTATTGTCGTTCTTTTCTTCCCGAGCTGAGTAAAACCTATAAATCAGGAATAAACCAAACCGCCAGGCTCTTTCTCTTGCGGTCGTTGTCGTCATTTAGAGAAATAACTCTATATTTATAAAAACAAACGTAGTCACACATAAAGCATTTGTAGTGTCATATGCTTAGGCAAGCAGAGCAAGATAGAATCTGTACTGAAAACAACAAATACACAAAAAAAAATGTAATTGGAAATACAGTAAGAGATGGAGTCCCAAACTTAAGAAAATAGATGATATTTTTAGGTGGGTACAGCAAACGGGCTTAGAAGGAGCATATATCGAAAATGACGACCAGGACAAAGAAAAAATTGAAAAAAGGTGGAAAACCCCTTAAACTTGGATGCCATCATCCTATGAAGACTGAAAGACAGACAGCCAGTTGAATAAAAGCTATTAGCTTAAGGTAAGCGGAAGAAGAACAAGATATATAGGTATTATTGAACCCCTTGCTCCTTACTACTGAGATATCACACTATACAATTAAATACCAGAAATATATCAGAAATTCTTCGAGAAACATTAAATGCTAGAACGAATTCCAATATACTGCTTTAAATACAATTTTAAGCCTCCATAATTACTACTGTAATGAATAACATTTCAGGAATGTCAAATAATAACTAAACATGTTCCAGAATGTGCTGATTTGTAATTTCATCTTTGTACAATATTGCTATGGATGTGATAATAATTTCGTTAAAAGCTGTATTGAAATCATATTGGCTTTCCAGTGAACAAATGCAATCACGGCAGGCTTTGGGTTGTCATAACAACAATAAAATCTGTAAACAAGACAATTGGGGGAGAGGAAGTTAAGCTTGGTGGCTGTTCTGTTTGGCTTCCCCAATTTCAAACTTAAATTATTAATAAATAAATACGTCAGTTTTCATTACCAGTTGTATAATTTATTGGACGTGTCTTATGTAAACTGTGAAAGTTTGGTTGGTGATGGTGCCGCGTCGATAAAATAGTGCTTTGTAGTTGTTTGAATAGTAGGTGGAGTTTCCAAGGCAGATTTTCTACGAGCAGGCAGGGTAATTGAAAAGTGAGGCGAGTGTAAACGAGGCAGCGTTTTGTCCTGGAGCAGCTTGGAGCTCTACGGCGGGGCAAAAGACTGAGTTTCGGCGGTAACCAAGCGAGGTGTGTGAGTCATTACAGCCATATTAATCAGCGCAGGGGCCTAACGGGACGTGGAATTGACTGCGGGGTTCTTTGGAGCCCTATTATGCATGTCAGCAGCAGCAGAACAGGTCAGAAAAGTGATTCTAGAAAGCATTATTCTTAAAATTGTGAAGTGGCGTCTATTTGATATCTTCCGGCAAGAGCGTCCCTTAAGTGTTTTGTTTTGTAGCGTTTATTTCCTTACGCTTTTGTTGTCGCCTAGGAAACGTGTAATGACGTAGAACTGAACTGTTTCTTGAAGCAAAGCGAATTCGTTTGGCACAATTTGTTAGGTTGGAACGCTATATTTTCTACTTGACTTCTCATTAGCTATAATTTCCGCATAGAAACGATTCCAGTAGTTAAATGCGTATTATTCAAAGCGTTTAGTTTTTTAAAAATTACTCTATTTGCTAGAATGTAGAGACCCGACTCGTGCGATAAAAATCATTTTAGTCAGTTTATTCCACTTTGAGATTTATAAAATCATTTATTTATAATATCCAAATAAGTATACCATATCATACCATTACATAACAATACATATATCATACCCGCTCTATACTCAAGTTTCATATCGATTTGGAGATATGTTTTTATAGTTCAAATTGTTCAAACACCTAACACAAGACGGAATTTGTGTTTTATTTACAGTTTGTTACTTGACTGCAGCAGGAAATAAAGTTTTACAAAATAATAGTTGATAACGGGAACATTTTTTTTTACAAAGCAACGTACATAATATAACGATTTAAAGAAATTTTAGCAAACATATTCCAAGTATAACAACTGTCGTTTCATAAAAGAGCACTAGATAATGGAAGGACGAACAAATAAATTTATTCCCATAATAAGTGTCGTATGATGGCATACAAGGCGTCACACCAGTCCACGCTTCTCGTTGACTTTGACTCCATAAAATGTGTCGTTAATCACACCGGGTGCTAATGACACAAGTAGCAATGTTGGACGTGAGAATTTAATAGTGAAAATAATTACACGAGAAAGGTCGGGTCAAGAGTACGTAGGCAGAGTCCAACGGAATTTCTAAAAATTCTGCAACGTGAAAGTACTTGCATGTATGATACATTGTGTGGTATACGATTTCGACACGATACGTTATCAATTAACACCATTCACGACCAATGTTATTTAACCGATACCCACGGCTCAGCAGATGCAATTCCAACCAGGCGAGGTATTTCCACAAACGCTTATGAATCAGGTCTGCATTTTAAAGTCGTTATTTATCTGAAACGTAAAGGTACCCGAACGGTGTCTCCTCGCTATGTGTTTTGATACATCCACTTGTTGCACACCATGACGTACTATGGTATATAGATATAGGAATCTGTGATAAAAGGGACAAAGTAATTGTTATCCTGTATCGTTTACTGCAATCGAATAGTAACCGCTTTTTAAAGTGTTTATACAGGTTTTGATTTAGCAAAATTCTTTGCAGTAGAAAAGCTATTTTTTTGTGATAAAGGCTAACTAAGAAGCTAAAGTTAGGCTTGTTATATAATTTAGCGTTGTTTACGTTGTCATTATTTCAAAATTACTGCGAAATTGTTTAAAAAGTATTTGAAAGGCATCTGAAACCATAAACCACTTCTATATCACAATATACAGAATGTACAAATACAGACAATTAACGCAAAACATATAAAACACCTTAAAATATTTCCCGCTGTTCATAACGATATTCGCTTACAAGTGACTAGTTGTAGGTATTCACATACTTTAAAATTTCACCATTAGTAGAATAGGAGTGTCTGAAGAACCAACCTCTGAAATGGGTCTTGATATCCCTTGTCTGTAGTCTTCATTTTCATATTTAAAGGAATTTTTATGTTAACTAGATTTAACCAGTGTATTTAATATAATCAAAATTGCATTTCCATGCATCGCGCCATCCAAGGTTTAGATGACGCACGCAACCCAGGGCCAAGCCCGTGTGCAACTTAGCAAGTCTTCGGGCTACTTTCAGCTAAAATGTTTGCAGTTTGTAGCAATAAGCAAACGCCACAGCGGTGTGAGGGTCGCGCTTAAGCATAATATATATCTATGCCAATTGTGCGGGCTTAATATATGCAAATACGAACAGTGTAGGCTTGTAGGACCGTCTTTAGTTTTTGTGACAATTGCGTTTTTAAGAGACCTATATTGAAGCGTTCTGTTTTATACTGTTTTAAGTATATTTTACAACTTACCTTCGAGTAACACCAAGCCAAATCGCATGTGAGCAAGTTTAGGAGCTAATACTATTTATTTTGGCTGGCCTTTGTAATTTCATATGTTTTTATGTGTTTTAAAGTGAATATATTTGTGTAAGCAAATTGGCTTTTCTTGTATATTGTTGGAAGTCGGTTTCAGCATGGGAACACTGCAGGGGTGACCAGATTGCTATGGCAAATATTGACAATTGATAACCACGAACTGGGGTATTAAGAGAGTTTCGTGTTTACTGAGCTACGTAATAGAACAAACAGGGCAATTAATATTATACGTACCATACGTCTTATTTGCATTTAACCTATCCCTTACGAAGAAAATCGTCGATTTTTCATAAACGTGGACAGGAAAGACTTTCGAGAAAACTCAACAATTGTAATTGTGACACTGGCATCAGCAAATTTTTGGTGATAATTGATTTGTATTTTTCTTCATTATATCATACTCTTATTTCAATCCATCAAAACGAATATCTAAAGAACTCTGTAAAAATTACAGAACGATCGCTCTCACCAGCCACGTATCTAAGATTATGCTGAATGTGTTACAAGAAAAAGCCAAGTTTGAGACAAGAGACCAGCTCATTAATATAGGAGGGATGATAAAGAAATTCTACGAGTACCGTGTGTCAACGATCTTCGGCATTATGAATTACTAAATATTTCAAGATTTTACAGCGCCAGAACATTTGATACATCTGGTATGAGCTCTATATCTGTGAAATATAGCTGATGTCCGTTTTGAAAAAAGAACTATCCGCAGACTTCACAGTAGACAAAATAGTTCGTTAAGGTTACTTCAGATATCCTATGCTATTTAATATATACGGCTAAGGGGTCGTCAAGAAAACGACAAAGTTTCCGTAAGAGGAGAAGGAGAAGATGCCAAATCTATGATATGCCGATAGTCAGTAGTGAAGATGAAATAGTGGAACTGCAAAGAACTGCCTAGATTTCTTCAGTGCAAAAGTAGGCCTTAACTTAAATCGTATAAAATGCTATCTAACTGTGGTAGACAGATCACATGTTTTACCTCCCAGTTCACCAACAAAAAAATCTGTATAGAGTTTTACACGGAACTTCCCTCGCAAGTGCGGTCAAACAATAGGTGCAAACACCTTAACATTGCCAATAATGCTGAACAAATAAAAGAAAACGCTTAGTAGGCGCAATACATAAGTTTTGAAAGTAAGAAAAGGTAGGGGTAGAATTGAAACTCGTGATCCGATGCGAAACCACATTGTTAGCCAGACGCTTTAACTTCTGGACCACAGGACTCACGTATTATATTCGCTCATGACAGCGGTTACAACATAACCGATGTAGAGTGTTTATCCTGTATCTGTGGGATGCTAAATATGCCTGTTTTCATCAAAAACTTGAGGTATGTGCAAAATATTACTTTTACAGACGGACAAACAGATGGACTAACGGACAGACAGACAGACGGAATTGAGAAAAAACATGTTCTTCGTCATATAAATACCCTGAAACGTGAAAACTGAAGAAATTCTTTCGTCTTTTAGACGTAAAAGCCGAAGTTGTCTACTTATGAACGCGTACCTATGACATACACTAGAAACGGCGAAGAAAAAGAACATCGGATTGACAAAAACACCATAGAAGGGGTTACAAAATATGGGTAGATCACGAAACAAACGAAACTTCACCTTATCAATACGCTAGTTTCTTCAATAGCAACACATGACTCTGAAACATGGACAATTAATGTCGCATATCGAAGAAGAATTGAAATATCAGAGATGATATGCTATAATAGACACATGCTAAAAATTCGTTGGGTAGCCTGAAGAGCTAGTGCTTCTGTTCTGAGAATTGAACATAAGTGCAACGCAGCAGTCGCCAGTTTTCAATTATTCAAAAACATACTCGCTTTCTTTAGTCACGTCAGCAAAAGAGATAGCATTGAAAACCCCTACATTCAAGGCAAAGTGGATGATAGAAGGAAAAGGGGGCGCTACCCAAAGCAGATATTGACCAAATTAAAGATGTGGTGCACAAGAATGCGGGTCATGACGCTCTCAAATGGGAAAAGATGGAGAAGAAGAGAACTATCATACTTTCATTTAGATACTTTAGTTTTAACGATACGCTTGTAAAGGTTGGAATCAATTCAATAAGAGCTTAGTAATACATTTCCAGGAAAAGATCTTAAGGCTTTGAACTTATTTTAAAACGCCATAGTTTGCTGTAAATGTTACCTACTCTGTGCCCTTTTTGTTTTCGACTTCAAACATTTTTCCTGAAGGATAGAGGCAGCGCATAAATTGTATGCGAACATAAATATAAAGAAATCAAATACTGTAATAACAATTGTTTATTTCTGTATCTGTATTCCAAAGAAAACCACCACGGTTGTTGACATCCTACACTTCCTTTCGGTGTTTTGAGTTTCTAGCGTGCGCTGCGGTTTACCCATTCTTCTGTAGATTTCCTCACGACGTGACTTACCCAACTCTACTTCAGTTTTGGTACATTCTGCATAACATCAGTAACGGTTTCACGTCGTCTAATTTCAATGTTTCGAATGTTGCCCATCAGACTTATAGCAAGCATTGCTCTTTCCATGGCGAGTTGAGTTATATGTTATTTAGCATTTTTTTGTGCGCCAAATGTCATTACGGATAGTATCAATACCACATGTAGAACGAGGCCTAAGCGCTCCGCGGTCACAGACAGATCAGATATTTCTAAAATGCTTGAAGAATTCCATACTAACTTGAACCTCCTAACTCCGAGGAAATCCCAAAAAACAGAACAGAAGAAATTCGTGCAGCTTCAAAACGGATGAAACTAGGTCGATGTCGTACTAAAGACCATATAACAATCTAGATATTTAAAATGGAAGAAAACGTGCTTTCTGGGGCCGTACGACTCCTACTGAATCAATGTTTAAAAGAAGGGAAGATATCAACAAGCTAGGAAAATGAGAAAGAAATGCGTATATTTACAAGGGGGGGGATATAGAAAATTATAGACCATTTAGTATACTGTCATATCTATATAAGCGGTTGACAAAATGCTAACAAATCACTCGATAGACAAAATACACTTCCATCGACACAGCGAACAAGCTAGTTTCAGAAAAAGTTTTAAGACGATTGATCATACCACTTTGGTGGCTCAGTGGGTAGAGTACCAGGATTGATATACACAAATCCACGAATAGGCGGAACTTCTTCGACAGTCTATTGCATCGGTACTGAGCCGGGTGACCATTCGACGTTGGGGTACAATTTATTTACGCCTCTCTCCTCTGAAGACTATGAGGTAGAGTAACAAGAAGATACACTGTACATTTACACCCGCAAGGATTGTAGGTATACCAATAGGCCTGCCTTGAAGTCTAAATGGCTGTAAACTTGGTTCACCCTCAACCCAAAAATACAAACATCTAAAAACCGTTGATCATTTGCAAACAATATGAACATTAATCAAGAAATTCCAAGAATACAACCTTCCACTACAACTTGGGTTTGCTAATTTTAAAAGAGTCTCTGAGACAGTAGAATAATATGGTAAATATTAGAAGGGTTCAACGACGCGAGATACTCTCCTTAGTCCTTAAACAACAGTTTAAAAAGACACGCAACCACAGACATTAAAATTGAAGAAACCAACATCCAAAAAATATCGTTAGTTAGAAATAAAACAAAACTACGCGAAAACGCTATTTAGTGAAAATGTGTCTAAAAATTGTGCCTGACAAAATCCCAGACCATATCGAAACGAAGCACACACGTCTATAGGTAATAACATCAACCACCATAAGCTCGTGTCACGAGCAATCTGCATTTAAAAATAAATTAGGGGTTCCCGGTGACTGTCCAATTGTTTAATCATGACGTACCAAACCGGAGTATTATATGTTGTTGCATCCCTTATTAATAATGCGTTTATTTTCACCGTCAACTGGCTTCTGTTCCTTCGCCCTCTCCTCCATTAACGGCCCTTGCAGGGTTGCTGTAATTCGAAACCGTGCTTTGTATATTACTTCCGGTGCTTAGAAATTTGATTTGGTTGTACGAGGAGCAATAAAATAGCTTTTTAGTTCCGCAAAGTAAAACGGTTCATGAATATTGGGTTACGATGACAAAAAATGTATACCTGAACCGCTGAAAATTGTAAAGGTTTTATGTCGTTAATATTGACTATCCAAGTTACGTGAACAGTATATAGTTAGTTATGAGTAGGGTTGGCCGATGTTGAATAAATATCAATATACGTATTTTCGATATCGGAAAAAATATACAAAGAATGTTGGCATTTTTATTATATCCTAAAGCCTATATAATTTTTATTTAAATATATATTCATAAAAAACAAATGACTACTGAAAATATGTAACAATTGAAACACTTTAGTGGACCCTAAAACACAATAAAAACATTTTGAATATTTAAAGCAGCAGAAAATTATAAATACATAACCTCTTCACAATAACCCTTTAAACGACGAGTGGGTAGTTATAAAAACGTCCAGTCAAAATAATCTTAAAACCTTTAGTGAAACGTTCTACCTACAAAAGTGAGTGAATAACCGCATGTCATCAACATGTCAGCGACTTATTGTTCGAGCATTCGGTCAACTTTACCTTCTTTAAGAGGGCTGTTCAACTTTGAAAGCGAATATTTAATGGACGGCTTCTCAAGGAGGAGTAGGAAAATACTTGAGGTGGTCAGTTTTTAAGTGTGAAGTGTTCGAATTGTCATAATGTTTGCGCTGGGGATACTTAGCTCCACTACGAACTTGAGTTGAACTATATACATTTTTTACCATTAGTGTTGCAATACTAGTTTAACGTCGTATTTAATTAAAACTCGCTTTCTTCTTAGATATAAATTACACGATACATAAACTCCCCCAATGAAAAACAAATAAAATATTTATGATAAGTTAATAAATTTTTTTTTAAAAGCCTACCCTGAACATAAAAATTACGAGATGGGGTCGCTTAACTTTAAATAAGTCACAAAAAAAGTTAAACATATCATTTCTTTACAGTTAGATTATTAATAAGTAACAACAACAAAGAAAATTTTCTCTATCAAATGCGACCCAAAAAGACCTGATAATAAAACATCAATCCTTATAATAATACAAGGTTGAGTATGATTTTTAAAGTCAACTAGTAATTGTTATTATTCTATGTTTACTTACTTCATCATTGTTGCAGATTCTAAAGGGACAAGACTAATTAGAAAATATATTCCATATCGGATTCTCGGTATTATGTAAAAGTATTTCTTCAATTACAGGCTATTAATTTCAGTCAATAATAGCCAAACACTGCGGAAGCTATTACTTACATTCCTGTACCAGAACCTTTATAAACAATACATAATAAAAGCTGGATTATTGTGGGAATTTTACAATTTTCAAACTGTAATGTACACATGGCCACGTTCAGCATCCGTAAATTACACAGCAAAAAACCTACAGCGCAGGAAATCGTAAAAATGAAAACAATCTCTCTATATTAAACCAGCAAACGACTAGTTTGGAAATGTTATACGTGTTGTAAACAAGATAAAAAGTGTCGCAAGTGGCAGACTGCATCCAAAGATGCAATGTCAGAGTAGGCAAACCCAATCTCGGCCACATACACTGTACTGCGCACCGTAGGGTCGCCGAATGTATACTGTAGGTAGTCCCGAAACCCTGTTGGGACAACGGAAAGGATCAAGGATCCATGAAAGGATCAAGGATCCAGGAAATTCCAGTGACCATCCGGGCAGATAAGAAGATGCAAAACTCTCGGACAAAAGGCAGTAACACTTTCACTGAGCAGATGTCCGGCTGCTTCGACAAGAGAGAAATAAAATTCCTTCGGGCAAGATGCCTAGTAGCACTTTCCCGAAAGCGAGAGTTCCAGCGGGCCACCAAGAAGCAATAAATACCTCGAACTGGCGCAACTAAAAAGAGGCTATACAAGGACAGACAGGGAAGCACCAGAGCATTTAGAATTTGCATTCGACTCCGGCATTTCGCGTCTACGATCCGTCTAGCACATTTCGGGACCGCGTCAATAATATCTTCCATGCACAACAAAAAAGATATTATTATATACTGACATATATTTAATAAACGTTTCTATTCAAAATAAAAATTTGCTTGGTATCATTGCTGACTAGTAATTAATAATCAAAAACAGCTTAAAATAGACATCCACTAAAATGTAGCTTTTATAGAAGGGTCCTGGAGCTTTCAAAGTTCTGGAACTACTAAACTTCGAACAACTTTAACAAATACTGTTGTACAACATATTTAAATAGCCGTAAATTAGAAGCCGAACAGCAATCAGAATAAAAACTACTT
Organism: Agriotes lineatus; assembly: GCA_940337035.1. Taxonomy (NCBI): domain Eukaryota; kingdom Metazoa; phylum Arthropoda; class Insecta; order Coleoptera; family Elateridae; genus Agriotes; species Agriotes lineatus. The sequence continues at coordinate 282,612 of CALNHX010000346.1, forward strand.
TTCTCCTTCTTCTTTTCCCTTTCCTTATGTCCTTAGCTCGTTGGATTCTTTTCCGGAATTTGTCTAGGTCAGTTGCTATACGTTTAACCTCTCTTTTATCTTCACCTTCGTTTTAAACTCTCTTCCCACGCCTGTTGTGTATCGTTTTTCTTACGATTTTCCTTCTAGTATTTTCCCCGGTTTCCAGTCCTTTCGCATCCTCACTATCGCGAATAATTTTAAATGTCTGTTCTAAATTTTTAATCTTAATGGTTCTACTCGTAGGTCTTATCTGGTGACAGTAGTCCTTCCTTATACCGTCTCTTTCAGTTCTTCCAACCAAGCATGTCTTCTTATTTTGTTTTGATTTGTCCACGTTTCTGATCCATATGCTAAAGTTGGCGTAATATGTTTTATGTAGGCTTGGTTTAATTGTAATGGTTACTTCCTTCTTCTCTATGATCGTTTTATTTCGGGAATAGTACACCTTGCTTGCTTTATTTGTTCTGTCCTGTCAATTGCTCTATTGTACCAATTTTACTTATGATGGTTCCCAAAAAAATTTCAAATATCGACCCATACCAGCTTTCCCTTCCCCGCTCTCCCCCACCTCCAATGTCGATCGAAAGATAAGAATAATGAGTATAGATATAACAGGAGAACTAGGAATGTTTACTATAAAAAATTCAAAGCAAAATCGAAGAAGATTTATGCAAAATCCTGGAGATTACAGACCGAAAGTAAGGAGATGGGAACCATAACAGGCCTCTGTGTGTAATACGGAGAATGAAGAAAGAAGAAGGCAGACGAAATAATCCGTCACCTTATGTATGATCATGATCATGGAAGTTGTTTAAATAACTCTAAATATAGGTGTCTAAATTTTTCTTAATTGGAGCATAGAAATTTTATAGATTGATAACAAAGTTTGCTTCTATATTTCATAGTTCTTACTAGCAAAAAAAAATACTTAAGTACCTATTTATTAATTTTTTTATTTATTTAATAATAAGGTCTCGGTACCTCTAAAGGTGTTGAGGTAGTAGTGCAATTCATGCGTAATTATTATTATCTCATATTGCTAGCACATACAATGATATTAAAGAATAAAAAAACACTAAAACATCTTATATATTAGAACACTCGTTATTGTGATACGCACAATATCCGTTAACGCATTAAGTTGCCACAGAAAGGCGTCTGCATAAAAACTGAAGAGTTTATGGTGGATGCTGCACATTGGCGTAACTAGCGGGGGGGCCAGGGGGGCCAGGCCCTCCCCAGAATGCCGTCTGGCCCACCCCAGAAAAATAGAAGTTAAATAAATTTAAAAATCTACTTTTTTTATTAACCCATTTAAACTAAGGGGTTGGTTATTGACCCTCACACATTCTTACATTTTCTGGTTTTATTACCTTTTTTTGGCTTAAAAACTTTATAGTATAAATACCATATGTTGGACGGATGACTCTAATGAATAATAATATACAAGAGAAAACGTTATTAGTTAGCTAATAATTACTATGAAGACACTGCTTTCGTCTGAATATTTTTTTTAGTTAAATTTACACCATTTTTGTTAGTTTCTCTCAAGTTTTCTACAAATAAAGGATCAATTTATGTACACAGAAAAATACAATTGCAATTATTTCATATGTGGGTAAGTAAAGTAGTTGAAAACTTGAGTGTATCGGTAACTACTCCCTGGGCACATACAGCTAGCTGCCTATTATAGGCTCGTCCAGTTCAGACTTAAGGTGACTTGCTATTTCGATGTTTGCCTTGCCTAAAGAGTTGAGTTTATAGCTGTAAAGAGTACGATCCAGAATTTTATGTTTAATAGTGTTTTATGTACCGCAAAGAACATTTTGTGTTGCTTGAATTTCCACAGTTGCTAGCCCAAGATCGAATAAAAACATAGCACAATAACAATTAAGAGGATATTGATGTTTTCAAGAAAGCATTTGTTTCGAGGACACGGAGAAAAAAATAAAAATTGTGGCTCAAAAACGTGCAAATGGAAACCAAGTGATGTTTCTCCTGAAATAATATTTTTTACCGTCAACCTCATTGAGTTGCAAGAGGTAATCTATACATTTTTATGTTGTTTATGAACCGAGAAATAATTTATTGATATGCTCCTTAGACATGTAGTATTACGAGAGTAGGTAGCACCCATAGTTTCCGCAAACCAATAGATCAAGTGCACCATGGAAATGTAACTTGCCATAAACAAATGTTTGTTGTTTCCTAATTTAACAGTTCAAATTTAGTTACTATACAGTTAGTTTTGAAATAAGTGTTGTGCATCAAAAATGAACATAACAGGAGAAAATTTTAGAGCCATGATTTACTATGACTTTAAAAGTTCCTTATCTCTGAATGAACGATGACTTCGTGCTGCTTTTGGTGGCCAAGCGTATATTTCTGGTTTAAAAAATTAAAATTTGAACGGCTTTCAGTTAGCGACGATTTTTGCGAAGAACAAATTTCAGCAGTTACTGATACGAACGTTGACGCTGTGCGAAGAATGCTTCAGTAGGACAATCGAGTCACTTATAGAATTATTAAAGCATCTTGGACATTGGCATGACTGCAATACACAAGATTTTACATACTCATTTGGGTGTAAGAAAGGTCTGTCTTGGGTGGACACCACACAGTTTAACAGACACACAGAAACACAACAACAGCATGTGGAACGGTATAAGAAATATAATGAAAGTAAATCTAAAGCAGTTTACATCATAACTGGTGACGAAAGCTGGATATATGCATTTGAACCCGAATCTAAGCTGTAGTCAGGATGTTTCCTACAAATCCTAATCCAGTTAAAGTGAAGCGATCCTGATAACAATTGCTTGTTTTTTTTTCAAAATCAGGACCTATCACAACTGTCGTGATTAAAAATAAACGTAGCGTTACTGCAGAATGGTACACAACTGTATGCCTACCAGACGTTATTCAAAAAGCTTGGCTTATGGCGCCCAAGGGGTGAGATCGTTCTGCACCATGACAATACTTGTAACTAGTCATACCGAACATCAAATAAAATAATTTTCAGAGACTTTCCAGTTAAAATTACTAAGTTATCCCCCATTCTGTTTCGACCTAGCACCTTCCGATTACTTTGTAGTTCCTCCATTAAACGATAAAATGCGTGGTGTGTGATTTGGAACTCCCGAAGATGCTGTGGAAAGCTTGAAAAACCTTGTTTCTAAAGTGACTCAAAAATTGTAGAATTTATGTTTTGAAAATTGGTTTTACCGAATGCGTAAATGTTGAGTTTAAGGGGGAATATTTTGAGAAAATAATAAAAACAAATTTTGGTTACTAAACTTTGTTTTATTAGGCTGCAGAAATTTACGGGACTGCCCTCGTATAACGGCATCAAAGAAAAAGCAAATACATTTATGCGAAAAAGTTATGTATGTACGTAAATTCATGTCTCCATAGGTATACATAGGTATTGACGATGGTTTGTTGGGGGGCCTGGCCCTCCCCAGCCAAAAATCCTAGTTACGCCAATGATGCTGCATTGCAAGATATTTCTCCATTGCAGTAAATAGTGAAACTATAAAAGCAACCAATTTATCTTCTCTAATAGCCCTCGCACAATGATGGTGATTGTTATTTGTACAGCATTTACCATCTCGTTAAGTACTCGGATGGAGAGCGTTTCTCGGAGCCGATTACAACAAACCATAAGCGATGTTCCCTGAAGTAGCAGATGCTTCTGGAGCTATTTCGGTCCCGCTGATAGATGAATGTGCCTCATTTCCTTTATTATTAAGCTGATGTATCTGCCCTTTTACTCCATTTATCCAGCACTTTTTGCTCGCCGTGTAAATACTTGGCGCGAAGCTTCGACTCGTATGAAAGACAAACATAACTCACTCAGGCCGCTTTCAGCGTGTCTTTTATTTTAAAATTGCCGGTAACTTCGCACACAATAAATATAAAAGTAACTCGGGGCGATGATTGGTGGTCAGGCGTGACGTCGGCGTCGCGCAAATTCTACTAGATGGTAATCGCAACAGGAAGTCGTTGCTTGGCAATTACATCCAAACAGCACGCTCAATTCGACATCTAGCAAATCTGGCAGTAGTCGTAGTCAGGCTTCTGTTTGTTTAATTTGAGACCACACTAATCAAGGGTATAAATAGGTGGTTTCCAGAAGATGCACACCTGCCGCAAATATTTTTAACTCTTTGGACACCTCCACAAAGGTATATATTTGTGGTTCAGAACGGAAACCAATAACTAATAAATTAATTGGTTATGTAAATAAGCTGAGATTATGTTACATGCGCAGTGCGGTTAGAAAATCAAGTATTTTCAGTCTTATTTTTTATTTTCTCACCAATATGAAAATTTAATGTTAAATTCACTAAGTAGAAGTTTCTATACAGCATGAAACAGGCCAAAACTTTCATAGAAATCGCCTAGTAGAAAAAACAAAAAACAACAGAATAACTCGATGGATGCACTTTACTGACGTGAGGTATATATTTTACATTTGGGGAATCAACGATAGACAAGGCGATAAAATACGGCAATTCTCTATTGCTAATATGCAGGGCCGGCTTACTCCTAAAGGAACAAGAACTACTGGTTTTCGCCAGCGGCGTTAAAAATATAAATTAACCTAACACTCTTATCATTTAGTTTAATATTCAGCATCTCTCTTCATTGACCTGTTGCTAATGTCCAAGTTTGGGCCCGATACGTTAAGTCAGGAACAATGCAGCAGAAAAATAAAACAAGCTGCAAGAAAATCCTTAAAACGCAGAAATGTTAGCAACATAAAAGCATCTAACAAAGAGCGGAATACCCAGAACATGAAGGAAATACAAGGAAATACACAGAAACGAGAACACACTGGAAAGCCTTTAATGGTATGGAGAAGAATTTCATTCGTCTCAAACATGGAAATATATTATATGAAGTTCAAAAAACTAATGGGGTATGATAACAAGAAGAAATCAAAAAATAAATACATTTCTGCAAACATAAAAGACCACAGAAACGAAATAACTTACGAAAAGAAAAATAATACCAAAAAAGTTACAACAAAATGAAGCTTAAAAACAGAAAAGTCTAAAGAACTTACCTAACAAACTCAACCAGTGCCAATATTCCAATTAAAAAATTACATACAAGCGTATAATAAAATTCTTCACCAAATAGTACTTAATGAATGTAAAAACGTCATAATCATACCGACCACATATATTTAATTACATGGGATTGGAACTATCCTCGATTAAAATAGGACGCCAGTAAGGAGGCAAATAAGCAATTCCAACAAAATTACAAGCAGCGTGCGTGACATAATACGCTTGACCAAAAAATAGAAAACAAACCTGTCCGCCCATGATCCGAGTAGAAAACTAGAAAGCAGAAGCCCTACTATGAATAACGGATATGATGCTGACGAATCTATAGAGATGTATTCTACTAGAAAAGAAAAGCACCGAGATAGGAGAGGAATGTAAAATACAGGACATCGTAAAATGCGGAGGAAGACCTATAAGAGCTCGAAACGACCACATAGAGAGGATAACAGCCAATACACTTGTAAAAATAGCCAGATGTGGAAAGTGAAACACCTGCACATCAATAGAAAGATCACTCAAACGATCAAAGGAATTTTGGGTATCCACATTTAAAACAAAAATAAACTGAGAATAACAGGCCATACACGCTTCTTTAAGTTTTTTTTTTCAAAAACAGAATAATTCAGATACCTTTTGATGCAATTTGTTATACCACTCTATAAGGATATATGCACTTTTTACTATGATATTGGTTATTATCTATACAAAACTAGTGCTTGAAACATGGGTGTCACGACAAAATCAAAGAGTATCTTTTTAAGGGTCAAGCCCACTACTTCAACAATTTTTAGAAAGAGACATTCAACAGTCGTCTCTGATCAGTATCATACACCCATGCGTCAATAAGTAATTCTTCTATATGTTCTTCTTCCGGTGCCCTATCCGTTACGGATGTTGGCTGTCATCATAGCTGCCATTGTCTTGTTCACGGCTCTTCTGAATAGTATTCTGCAGAAGAGATTTCAAAACAGGCTCACGGATTCCTCAATCATAAAATTCGTCCATGTTCTGAGCCTCTTCTCCCGAATATTTTCCGTTGTATCACGATTTGGAGTATCCGATACCTCTTTTTATTCCTCATGACGAGAGCAAAGCATTTTAGCTTTCTTAGCTTGATAATCTTAACACGCCTCGGTTTATAGCTCAGCGGTAGGGTTACTTCAATGGCGTCGGTTTCGGAAGAGGAGGGTGGGCGTTACCCTCAGCTAGACACTGGATTTGATTGGAACAAAGTTTATTATATTTACACTACTAACTAACATACAGATAAGCTTATAACTAGGTAACATATATGTACAGAAAAAGAAAATGGCGGATTGGCATCCGCAGTTGGAAGCTGGTGTGGTCCTTCGGAGGCGGTGCCGGCGGCTAAAGTGGCTCCGTGTCCCAATCCCACGAAGACGGCAGGCTCTCTGTCCACCGAAGGCGATTGGCTCTAAGTCCAACGAATGCGGTTGGCTCTGAGTCCAGTAGATGCAGCAGACAGCTAAGTCCAGTGGATGCGGCAGGCAGCTAAGTCCAGTGGATGCGGCAGGCTCTATGTCCAGTAGATGCGGTAGACAGCTAAGTCCAGTGGATGCGGCAGGCTCTATGTCCAGTAGATGCGGTAGACAGCTAAGTCCAGTGGATGCGGCAGGCTCTATGTCCAGTAGATGCGGTAGACAGCTAAGTCCAGTGGATGCGGCAGGCTCTATGTCCAGTAGATGCGGTAGACAGCTAAGTCCAGTAGATGCGGCAGACAGCTAAGTCCAGTAGATGCGGCAGACAGCTAAGTCCAGTGGATGCGGCAGGCTCTATGTCCAGTAGATGCGGTAGACAGCTAAGTCCAGTGGATGCGGCAGGCTCTATGTCCAGTAGATGCGGTAGACAACTAAGTCCAGTGGATGCGGCAGGCTCTATGTCCAGTAGATGCGGTAGACAGCTAAGTCCAGTAGATGCGGCAGACAGCTAAGTCCAGTAGATGCGGCAGACAGCTAAGTCCAGTGGATGCGGCAGGCTCTATGTCCAGTAGATGCGGTAGACAGCTAAGTCCAGTAGATGCGGCAAACAGCTATGTCCAACGAAGGTGATAGGCTCTGGAGAGGGCTGGGGCTGGTAGATCCTTGGAAGGCTGGAGCTGCTGGCTGACTCTCCTGGGTTGAGTAATTTCCTACTGCCAGCGTCCGACTATTTAAAGGGGCCAGTCCTTTGTCAGACGCGATCTCGCAGCCCATTGGTCGAGGCAGAAGGGATGTTTTGGCCCGTTTTTGATGCATTTCGAATTATCGCGTTTAATTGCGCGGCGCGATCAATTATCGACCTGATTTGTGTCGCATGGCATAGCTCGCGAAACGGCGGTCCTTTTGATACCTGATATGAGGGTGTTTGTCGCTAAACTCGCCGAATGAATTAATTTTCCCAATGCCCTTGCATATATCGCGCACGTTATTATTGCGTGCGCGCTCGTTGATCGTTTGAGGCTCAAATTTCATACTTGCTTCAAAAAAATTCGTCTAATTTTTCCCCGTATTTTGATACTAGACAACCCTGTCTTAGTTTATTGCTTTTGTGAAAATTTCTTAATTTAAGTAAATTCAATCTGCAATGCTGATACATTCGTTGGTATTAATTTCCCTTGCCGGACGGTGGGTGATCTGCATGCCTACCCCGGCGATTTTAAGAATTCGGGCTAAAATTGGTGCTTCTGCTTCCAGAAAAATGTGGCGCGCTCGGCGTGTGTTGCTGCTGTCGATTCGCGGATTGTTTTAATAATTAGCGGTGGTTTTCCCTTTCGTTTGCTACCAAACATGGGGTATTCCGGGGCCGCGGTGTATTTTTTTTATGTGCCCTTTTAAGTATAAGCGCTCTTGCTGATACGTGAGGCGTATTTCGCTTGCTGTCGCCTTTCTTGGCCGGCCGGTTCCAATAAAGTTTATGAGCGCCACTTTGCTGCACTTTAAGATTTCGCTGGGGTTGCCATTAGTTTTATTGTTTTATGTTTCTACGAGGGTTTTTGAAAATAGATATATTTTCTCTTTGTTTGTGCAAGGTCGCGACGGCTTGGTAAACAGATGTTTTTAGGGCCCTTTGTACTGTCGTCGCTTTATGTGGCGACGTACATTTTCTTTGTTGATCTGATCTGTTTATCGGTTCGTATCAATCTTAAGCCATTTTCGATCTTATTCTTACCCATGCGGTGCAATACTTCAAAGATTGTCTCATGGTCAACCCAGGACATTATGGTAGTCGACGGTATATCCACATTTGAAAAGCCTATTCTCATATGCTTTGGCAATATCCAAGCTTCAATATCTTCTTCTCCTTTGAGCTTTTTACGACTGTCGTCGCTTACTTTCACGATTTTCTCGGTCGTCCGCTCTTACTTCACTCAAATGGTAAACATTGGAAAATTTGTTTTAGCCATTTATCTTCTGGAATTCTGTTTAAGTGGTCATACCACGTTAACCATTTTTGCAGTATTCTATCAACTACTGTTACAAGAACATCCAGTTCATGCCTTAAATATTTGTTTCTCATTCTTTCTGTTCTACTGCTGCGTAAGCCCATTTCCGTTGTTAAAAATTTTGACCGTATTGCTTTGCTCATCGTCTAGACTTTTGCTCTATATGTCAATATACTTTCCAATATTGATCGATATATCATAATGTTCGGTAAAAGTTTATTTATCCCCTGCGAAGGGTAGCATGAAATGTTACGTTAATTTATTCTCTGATGTTTTCTAATTTAGTTTTATTATTTGCTTCGGATAGATCAGATGCCCAGAATTCGATTATTAACTCAAATGTATAATAGAATGACATAGTAGAAATAAATTGTAGATTGTTCAAAAATAGTTACAAATTAATTATTAAGCTAGGTTTAATAACGTGTGTACAAAAATTATAAATAAAATTTCATTCGTTGAGTATCGAGCAAGACTCTCGATCCTTGGAAGTCTGCAACCGAGAGTACATGAACTGGTATATCGTTAGTAAGTAGTAGCATTGGCAATTCGCCTAAAATACTGCAGTAGTTCAAGTGAACGGATGTTAGACAATATTAGATGAAAGGAGGGTGTCAAGATGGGGGTGTTTACTTTTCTTGGTCGTGTAAATCTGCTTACATTTCAAGAAATACCGGGTTTGTGTTTTTTTCCGGAAGTGAATCAAACACTGCAGGTATTCGCAGCTCCCTGAGGCTATATTTGGGGCAACCAGAGCGATGCGAACGTGAAACTCTTATGTCGACAATATCAGACGTTGCCCGGAAAATTTGGAGGACTTTGAGCCAAATTTCATGCTTGTCTCGAGCTCGGAGCGGAAATTGAAATTCGGCTCTGGTGGTGCGACGGGACTGCGCTGCTGTATTAAAAATCTCCTATGTGCAGGTATGGCGTGCTATTATGCGCCTCTAGCGAGCTTAAGACCTGCAGGGGCGGGTTCAGAGAAATATACAAAGCAGGACAGGTCGTTCCGCCTCCACAGTGTAAGCAGTGTCCACTTCCACAAATTACAAGGGTTGTAGAGAGTTCTAGGAGGAATGAGGTCCTGGGACTCAAATGTTATGGTTCGGGTAGGTGTCGGTACACGCCCAACTGGACCAAGAGCGGAGAGCTTTTCCAGGTTAGAGCCGCTGGTCTGGTCGCTAAACTTAAGTATCTTCAGCCTTTTGGTTTTTATACTCTTTCGGCTGCCGTTGTCTGGGCTTCGTTCTAAGTTGGATTAAGTGGGAGCGGCGGCGAGTAGTGTTGCATGCATTCTCGCACATCGCTGGCTATGTCGTCTTATCTTGAATCCGAGGACTCGAAAGATGCAAGCGTTGATTGTAACCTATTAGCGTCGCCGATTACCATCTTTCTATAATTTTGAGGCTAATTTTTAGTCCCCAGTTTGTATAATATATCTTGGTTATCATATATGAAGTCGTCTTCATCTTGCGCTATGAGCACCTGGTCATCCTCAAAATTTATTGTTGATATATAGCTTTCTCTAATACAGATGCCCATGTTTTCACATTTCTTTTTCCACATTCTTATGGCATGTTTTACATATAAGTTGAAGAGTACTAGTGTTATTGAACTACCATGTCTCACTCTTTTTATAGTTCTATCGAGTATACAATGTATATACCATTCTACACTATGGGTTTTCATTTCTGCAGCAGAGCCCCAATGTTCCTTAAGGGTACTTCTCAAGTACACAAATATATCCATTCTATATATCCCTTGGTCTCTCATCACTAGTCTACCTTGCGCAAATGTCCGGAAACTAATTGTGTACTGCTAATGAGCCAAATAATATTAATAGTCCAGGCATTTTAGATCATTTTTAAAGGAAACCTAAAAAAATAATGCAGAAATGTTCCTTTGTGTCCTAGCAGCGACCCTTTCTCTGGGATACCAACGCCGGCGTCATACTTTTTACTTCCCTCGTCTGAAAGACGAAGGAAGTATTGTAATCACGAAAAAATCACCTTCAGAGATTTTTTCAGATCTTCACGTTTCAAGGTTCCTAGATGACGAAAAAGAGGTTTTTTCAATTACGTCTGTCTATCTGTCTGTCTGTCTGTCTGCCTGTCTGTCCGTCCGTCCGTCCGTCCGTCCGTCCGTCCGTCCGTCCGTCCGTCCGTCCGTCCTTCCGTCCCGTCCGTCCGTCGGTCCGTCCGTCTGTCTGTCTGTCTGTTGGCAGTATAGCTCAAAAACTATTTGTCGGAGAAAGACGATATTTTGCAGACATATTATATATCTACCTCGCATGAAACCGGTACAATTTCATACAAATATATACAAGTGTATTTTTGTGTTAATTTTGAAATAAAAGGAGGTAATAACTTTCACATAGGTCAGGCTTTACATTTGCCGAAAATAAGACTTAACCGATAAAGAATAATGTCACAAAAGAGTAAAAATGTTACAACCATAACACCGTGCTCTTGAAGAGAGGTGCGCGCCGGACTTTTCTCGAAGAGACTGGGCAGCGCAGATGGAATTTCGCTGCAGTTATATCCGCTGCGGAGATGCGGTTAGGGTCGAGCGATCTGCAAAGCTGCAGATGCGGCTGGTCCAAACCCCAGCGGGATACATTTTATTTTATTTGAAAATGTAATTAATTTATTAGAAACGTGAAGATATTTTTACTCCTAACTTAATTTGATTTTTCAAATTATTTAGTGTCACAATGTCGACGAGGGAAGTTCTGCGTAAAGCCTTTTACAGATTTTTTTGGAACAAGAATCACGATATAGTACCTTATTCGTCAATATTACAGAAAAATGTCGTAAGGAAAAGTTTTTCAGAATGTAAAATTAATAGCCCGCTGCAAAATTTCAGAAATGTTGGTGTAGTTTTATAAAACCGTTTCATAAAAGTCGTTCGATATTTCTGAAATTTTGCATGGTACCATTATATATTGGAAACAACTTTTCTCAATGCTGGTTTTCCGCATTCAAAACATAAAGGGTACTACATTTGTTTTTAGGTAAAGATCGAATCTGCCTGGACTATAACAAAAGCGCTTGTATCCATATAGAGCTACATATTAAATATTATCCCAATAGCTACATACAAGCTAACCTACTTTTTCAAAGAGACCTTGAAAGTAAACTACTGGTATTTAACTAGCTAAATTTAATTAATCACCTTAGTTTGAGCCCATGAGCCTAGCTGTCTGTACAGATTCTAGAGATACCTTGTATCTTCTTCACAGGTAAACAAATACACCATATTAACAACAATCGCAATTTGCAAGTAAATTGTTTATGTGCATAAATGATTTGCATCCTATTAAATTTATTACAATGAAGATTCAGATATGAGTTATAAGGGAGATAATTTGCTAGCCGTTTTATACAATTCAAACCGTGTAACCTCAGTGGGGATCTTTAATTTATGCTAATTGAAATTGAATTTGTTTTTGCAGTGACTGCAAGTAACAGTGCGGAATAATTGTGGAATTAATAGCAGGTCATTATCATAAATACTGAATTATAATGTAAAGAAATTCCTGTTCCTTTTGTTTACGCAACGAGACACAATGGCTGTAATGTATCAACTTTTTCAACTGTAGTTGTGAAGCTTTGCAGGGATACCTGAGAGATTTATTATGTGAGTATGCGTATTCGCTTTTATTCCAGTGGCATTTAAGTCCCAATAAAGATTATTTTTATTATTACTTACTTTAAACTTTCAACATTTACTAAAAGCATCTGCCCTTAATCAGATTATTTCTAAACAATTCTCGTGATGCCCTCTAAATTGTATACGTGAAGTTTAAAACTAGAAACATTTGCCCTAGACTCATCTTATTTTTGATCCATCAGTTCTCATGACAATTGTGGTCTGGTCTTCCACTGGTCCATCTTTGGTTTGCCTGTATCTTGATTCATGCCATTTCTCATAAAATATTGAGAAAAAACTGAAAAAAGTCCGAAAATTTCATGGTTTTTTGGATACACAGCCGCTCCCACAGCACTTTGGAAATTGCAAATCTGGTTTTTTAATATTGGTTTAGGTCCTAACAACATATAACAAATTCAGAACGACCGGACCTTTTGCAAGCTCGACCTCCTTTTCATGTTTAACTTTACTAGACTATACACCCGATTTTAATTTTTTAGTATGAAAAATAGCGAACTAACTTTACTTTGCTTTACCCCTTGCTTTTCCGTCAATTCTGACATTGGTCGATGTTATTATATAGTCTTCTAATTTCGTCATTTAGTTTTCAGCTTGTGTTTTTCAATGCAGAAAATACAATCTCCTACATCGCATTATGCAGGGAAAAATCAACAGCAAACAAGGGGCTGTAAGAAAATATCGTGAATGAAAAATCTACGCCAACGGTTTGGTCAATCATCTACGGAATTATTTAGAAGGGCGCCGGGGGTCAACAAAGTCATTATTACAATCATGATCTCCAACGTTCGATAGCGGACATGGTACCATAAGAAGAGAAAGTTTTGCAATGTCTTCCGTGTATTTTTTCTTGAGAGGTTGACAAACGCTGATTATGTTCAAGGTGTTTAGCTTAATTTCTTTCCATTTTCCAGATTCTTCTCTATTATAGTTTGCACGGTATATATTTATGTTATCTTGTGTCTATCTATTAGCTGTTTGCTCTTTATTGATTCTTCCTTCAACTTCTTCTCTTAATTTCCATTTTAGTATTTTTTAGTAGAATTTTAACATTGCTTGAGGTAAATACAGCGCTCTCTGATTTCCAACATCGCTGATATTTTCTTGTATGTGTAATGGTTTCTCTTTGAATGGTTTCTTCTTCTCATGTCGTTTTAAATGTACCTGTCAACCCTTTAGTTATTTATTCTCTACCTATCTCTATTAATTCTGGTATTATTTTATTTATTTCCATTGCTTTTGCATTTGTTAATATTCTAACTGCCATTGTACTTCATCTTCCATTATATCTGTGGTGACTATTGCACTATATCTACTTCAGATTCATTTGCTCATCTAGGTCTTCTTGAATCTTTTCGTCTTCTTGCTCCTCTTGCTCGAATTTCTCGGGGTAGTATTTCCTCCATACTTTGGCTATTTGCTATCTACTATTAACACAGGTGTTATTCTTCTTATTCTCACAATTTCCCCTTTTTGCTTTCATTGTTGTTATAGAAGATTCTTCTAATTCTTTCGTCGCCACATATATTAGTTCATAGTTTTCTCTTTCTTCTAACTACTTTCGTGGCGTTTCATTCCACCCTTACGTTTTTTTAAAATCCTGTACATATTTTCTTTAATCCACATACCTCTGTTCAAAAATCAATAAAATATATGAGTAAGAAGTAATCAATGAAAAGGAAGAAGTTATCTAGCTATTGGCTGGAGAACCAATAGTTAGCCTGTCAAATATGTTTGCTGTGACAGCTTAATATAAATGGCAATAGTCAATAGTCAATAAGTCAAACAGCTTTTTTTGTATAACAAACGCATCTGATTCATATTCTTATATGGGTATTTCGCCACTCTGCAAATTAAAATATTAAATAACGAAAATATTAACAACGAACGTTTCGAGGGACAATCTGCCCTCGTTATCAGCGAATAACAATTAAAACTAACAAGAAACTTATCTTTTTGACTGGAAGGAAAAACGACCAACCTCCAATGAATATTTTCGTTATTTAATATTTTAATTTGCAGAGTGGCGAAATACCCATATAAGAATATGAATTATGAATTCACGCCACAAAGAAGTTTCAGAGATTATCTTAAACGCATCTGCTACAATAATATCTTGTATATCTGGAGATGTGGCAACACAAATCCTAAAAAGGGTAGCAGTTCCTATTAAGCAATTTAAAATAAAATTATATTAAAAGTATGTCGAAGTAAAATATGTTTTAACGTCTTCTACTGCCAGACAGTTTTTAAAAATTGTATTCTTTCTCTATGGCCAGTAACACATATATTTCAAAAATATAACAGACATCTTAATGTAAATTATTCAAAATTATGCCACTATTACCTGCAATGTGTAGACATAAACAACCATTAAACTGTGTGCAGGAGCTCATATTTCCTTATACAGAAAGTTGACTAATTTTAAACAACAAACCATCACCATAAGGCTATTTGTGCAGCATCATAAAAAGCGCACTAGAAGTATACGTAGAACCAGTTTAACGTTGCATAGAGAGGCCATCAATTAGTTCATAATTAATTCTGCAGCTTAAATTTAATTAGCTGCTATTAAATCCAAACTAAATAGAATCAATTTTTTGCCGCTGCCCGACGTAGCTCCTTCGTGCCTTCAAACCGTCTTAGGCTTTTCTCTTGCAAAGTTCCTGCTTTTGTTATGACCATTTTTATTAATAAATATTTATTTTTAAACCTGCTTTTGATGTGATCCAGGTGTACATTATCTTAGTCAACCGGGCAGTATAAATTCGCAAAAATAGACAAACAGAATTTTTTATACAAACTATTCTTTTTCCATGGTGTTCGCCGAATCACGGACCCATGTGGTGCTCAGCATGAGAACATCATTCATATTTTAACCGATCGCCTACGACTCGGCAGGAAATAATATCTACATGAAACCTGCATCAAGCTTTCCCAAACATATTATATTCCGTTCCCATATGAACTAAACCATTTACAACCACTATGATATGCTGTAAAATTTACAAGTAGTCAAAATACTTTCTAGATAAGCGACAACGTTTTACAGGTTGCTAAGAAGAGTTGCTCAATTACATCCAAAAAACCGTTAACACCATCCGAGAGCAATTTGACATATCAAACCTCTCCGATCTATTTTACAGCAACGCCCATGCTTCCTCTGTTATGCAAAGCGGCTGTTAAGTACGAGTTCTTAAACTTGTTCGGAATAATCCGCATATAAACTTGCAGATTAGTGGCAAAAAACCGAGCACTCAAAATATTTTGAGTGGGTTATATTGCACATGCACTAAATATTCATAGACAGCTATCCTCCAGACTTAGCAGGCATAACCATAAATCCATATATCGTTAATGAAAATTTATGCGGACACAATGAATCATTATGCCTAGTTATAAAGAAATAAAAATCAGCTCAGCGAGAAACACATGTACTGGAACCTAGATTATTTCAGACAAGATTTATGCAACAAAAACTGTCACTGAGTCACGGACAGTGTTTGTGCTCATCTGCTAAGTGTGAATGAACTGATCTTAATGTAGTCATCTCAGAAATAATGGATTAAAAATCATTGACTACTTAAGCCCCATTTTCATCTATCTGTGTTTATAACATCTCTGTGACCTTATTTAGTTTTGTCAAGTGACTTTAGCAACTGTAAAACCATTATATCTTTATGAAACAAGAGATTTAAACCTAATCTTCGTTCGATTTAGAAAATATACTTATCCATATTAGTAGATTGCAACCACTACAATCTTAAATATAAACCAACACACTATAAATCAATTTCATTGTCAAATCCTGCTACAAAACTCTAGGTAGTGTGTTCGTACCTAACTTTTGTTCATATGAAAATAAGACTTCTGACAAAACTAAGAAGGAAGAATATCTACATCAAAAATTTATTTTTTAAGAGCAACCGACGTCCAAATAGAATCTAAGAGATGAAGAAAGTACCAGGAAAACAATACAAGAACTTTCGATACGTGTGTAACTTTAAAGACAAAATAGTGAGCAAGACAAAATAATGGGTACAACAGCATGAAAAGATTACAAAGACTACATATATTGTCGATACGAAGCTAGAAGAAACAGAAGTGTTGAGCAATCGAGAGAAAGATCGTTAATCAAGTAACAGCAGTAGTAAAGAGCAACCGTAATAACTGAGAAGAAGAAGAAGTATTTAAACGCTTATACTTAACATCTGAGAATTGAATAAATCAAGAAATTCAAAGATTAATATATAAAATAAAATTCTAAGCATACTGGTCAACATTTTTCAATTACATGATAATCACACGGTAATTTAATTTGATATGCTGCACTAAAAACATTTCTTCCATATCACAGGTGATAATTAGGACCGTTAATAAGCAGTAGATATTTTATTATCTATAATATAATTTTCCTTAATGTGTGTCTGTGTGTCTGTAACACAAAATAAAATCTCACGTTCCGGCTTCACAGATGTTTATATTTGTTTAGGTTTTGTTTTTCTTATCTTAGCGCTCGGCTCGGATCTTGACCTTTTGCGTATCCTATTTCACGTGCGCGTAGCGGGCAATTTACTTGTATTAAATAATTTTCCATGGTCTCTAATTACGCCTAGGGATGTAAAAACACCTACTATATCTCTACATATTGATCACTTTTATTACTACAGTAATATAACCCAAACTGACGGCTTCTAAACATTATTTACTATATTAAAATAAATTTTGTTTTTTGAGTGGTACAGCGAAATTATACTGTACTCGACATCTTGCCACGTGCAGCGTTCATAAATTATCAAGCAAAAAGCCTACAGAAGCAGCACAGTAATTCGGAAATTAAAAACTTAATATCGACAAGCTAACTAACTTTGGACGAAACGTTACGCGCGATTTCGCAACCAGCAAAAACAAGGTCATTAGTGCAATATGCTTTCCTCACCGCGACATATATAAAGGCACATGGGTCTCACCCTATGGAACAACATTCAACCAAATTGACCATGTTGTGATAGATAAAAAAGGAGCAACCAGCATTTTGGACGTGAAATCCAGAAAGGGCGCATGGCGCATTACGGTTCAGACCATGGGTTAGTACAGCTAAAATTTCGATGTAAAGTAAGTAACCACAAGGAGGAGAAGCAAAAACTTAAGAACCCAGAAATAAAAATAAGAATTGAAAAACAGCTCGAAGAAGGGTTAAGGGAAGAAGTAGATCAACCAACGATAGAAGAACAGTGGGTCAAATTAAAGACAACACCAATAGAAACAGCCAAAGAGTTTTTGAGAGTAGGGCAAGGACAAAGGAAGACAGACTGGTTCGATGAGGACTGCGAAAAAGCGATAAAAAAAGAAATACAACACATACAATCTATACAATACAAAGAAGCACTCGAGAAAATATGTAGAAGGAAAAAGAGAAATTCGAAAACGATGAAATACTGGGAATGGAAGAAGACGTTAAAGGAAATGAAGCAACAACAAAGGGAACCAAGAACAACATTATGCAGAGATGGAACAGGGCAGATCATAAGCGATGCAGGAAGAATGAATACTACCTGTAAAATTTACCTTCAGCAGTTACTAGGAACGGAAGTGGTGGAAGAAAAACGATCACGAGTGGAAGAACCAGTAATGCCAATAAACGAAGAACCATTAAGGCCACCAACGATAAAAGAGGCAATAGAATCTCATAAAAATAAAATAGAAGACAAAAGGACCCTTAAGGGAGCGCTCAATAGAAAGATGGCGAGAAAGAGATCGGTAGGTAGGGAGGCCACGGAAAGACTGGGAAGAGAGAGAGAGAGAGAGAGAAAGGGAGAGAGAGAGAGAGAGAGGGAGAGAGAGAGAGAGAGGGAGAGAGAGAGAGAGAGGGAGAGAGAGAGAGAGAGAGGGAGAGGGAGAGAGGGAGAGGGAGAGGGAGAGAGAGAGAGGGAGAGAAAGAGAGAGAGAGGGAGAGAGCGGCGGGAGCTACACGCGGGTTAGTGACTAGGTAGTGTCATCAACTAGATAATTAGTGTCGCGAGTGACGAAATTCATCCGCAATCGCAAAGTAAAGAGCACGCAATTTAAAAACTCAAATATCGGTAACAGTAGATACAGCTGCAAAAGGAAGACGCCCAAGAGGATAATGAAGTAATACCAATGCTCTGGCACGGGAACGAGGCATAACGCCTAAACTGAACTTTCAAGGAAGCGAAAGTCCATCCAGCCATTGAGAAGCAATAAACAACCCTCCACTTGTGCAACTGAGAAGAAGCTACTTAAACACAGAGAAGCGCCGCGGCTTGGATGCGGCACAACCGCCATTTTCTTTTTGCCCAAAAAGTCAGAATAGTGTAACTCGCGACACCTTGTAGCCACTAGGTACTTCCAGATCTCGCGGTACTTTCAAATTCCGGTCTTTTAAATAAGCCATCGTATCCTACGAAAATGTTGTGCCTGACCTATCGAACATTTATGTATATCAATCCGTTAGTTGTACTCTAATAATTTTTATGTTTAATATAGCTGCAGTACAACAACAAAAAATACGTAACTATAACTGTGTCCACATAAATCTGGTAAAAAAATCGAAACGACTTATTTTATTCAAGTCAGGATGTTTTAGTTTGGTATCAAATTGAGAACCATAAAGAAACACGATATAATTCTAAACTAAAACAACAGCAAAAGAACATTTTTTAAATTATAATAAGTACTTTAGTTTGAACACTAGTCCACTATCACTTCTGCCCTATCTCTAGAACTGAATTTTTACAAAACTTTCCTACCTAACACAACAAGTAATATAATTGGCGTAACAGAAACAATAATCTTCGCTACAACGTGTCTATAAAAATCTAATAATGAAAACTAGTAGTAAGCGAAATAAACATTTCCTTTGCTCTGTACCCAATAAAAGCAGCAATTTCACGGTTGCTACCGGCGTCGTATGGTCTACTACCATATAATAAATGGCCAGTCGTATACCCTGATTACGAGGTTAGCAAGTGTCAAAACTAAGAACTGCTTTTAGTTTATGCGTCACAAGTAAATTTAATTATTGCAGCTGCTTCGTACGAGTGTAACCTCCTACAAATAAATACGGCAATTATAAATTGGCGTCAGAATTAGTCAGTTTCTTAGTGTATTTATTTGTGAGGTTATTTAAAAGCTGTCATTTTCATGCGAAAATAAGGAATATGTAATATAGAAAAATGGAAAATTAGGTTTTATTAATGTGTAAATAAAGCTTCATTATTTTCAATTTTATAATTCAACCTAATTGCAAAACATAGTAGAAGTAGCATATTTTTAGGGCAGAACAACGATGGATAAAACACACTAGCATGGTATAAAAGATATACATCATACTTACACTACAAAATGTCTAGCTCGATTTTAATATCGTGTCCCTCTTACAGCCCTTATTATTAGGTGAGGTCCCAAAACTAAATTATTTTTAACTACAAGAGATTTGTTTGACAACCTTTTCATTTATTCAAAGTTTGCAATCAGTAGCTAACTTCTCAGACAACCCTAAATTATACAATAACTATTCATTTTTTAATTCCTAGAACTACAGATTGTAAAACCTTGATGCTGTCTATAGTTCTTTAAGCGCCACGTAATTCTTAAAACGGGTTTATATAAAAAAATTCTCAATGTATTAACCCAGCTTCAAATCGTACCAACCAAATCATTCGTGCTAAATTCAGATTAGCAAAAGGTGCTTAAATGATCAGGAGGCGCCAAAGAGTCTTTTATAACCAATAAGTCCATTAGCTCACGGTAACTCTAAAGTACTATGCCTAGCCAATTAATTGGGACCTGAAACAGACTTCAACAGGAGCCACAACAAGAACTCCTCAACAAACTAAAAACTCAGCAATGGTTTCAGTAAACTCGGTTGCTAACTAGTAGGAGAAATTAGTTGCTCATACTTGAAACACTTAAAGTCGGCTTTAAGATCCACCAAACACGAATGCCTTATTAGAATCGCGAAGCTCGAAAAATTTGCAATAAAATGCAATGGGTAATTAAGACCCAAATATGTTCGATAAATCAACCCTACAAATCCACCGTGGTGCGAGTGAACTAGAACACTATTCTTGCCCTTGTCAGTCACTCTAAACCAGCCCTAAACTAAGGTAAAGGTTAATACGAAGTAAACAAGTGCGATCAATTGAGAAACGCTTGAATAAAAGAACAAGGAACAATAAACATCGCCCCAGATGCGCGAAGACAATGGAATGATACTTAGCCTAGTTACGCATGACAGCGGATGGATAATCCAGCTCGTGTGACTGAAGGTTGTTCAAAGCGAGTTCGGCGACCTAGATGACTGTACAAAGTAGAGCTCTTCGGCCAGGGACAATCAAAATGAACAATGTGATATATGTAAAAGCTTTTAAAACTCTTTAACTGTATAGAACTAGAAATTATAGGATCGATATTGCCGTAGCCTTAATTGACCTGTGCAGTATGTGACTCTTGTACAATTGCTGCAAGTTGCTTAATCTAAATCTGGTATTTATTCATGCTTTATATACAATACCTTTCAGAAAGCATAACTGCTATGGAAGGAAATACGGTGTTGGCCATTTACCTAAAACAGAAAACATTATTTTAATTCCAGTATCAGTTTCAACATTTATAATAATAATAACCAACGTCAAGATTTAGGCAAATGTATATTTTATAGTATGCAGATGTTGTTTAAGTGATTTTACATATGTCGTAAGCACAAAGCAAACTGCCTAAATGTCGGTCATATAATAAAATTCGGCAAAGATGCGGTGCCTCGTTGTAGCTTGTTTAGGTCAGTTACAGCCTTTGATTGTTTTTTTTTCACTTCAACGGTCAGCATTGTGTCCACGGTAGGCGGCGTGTTTACGGTTGGCATTATATACAGTCTGGATCGTGTCTAGGCATTAATATTGTTTAGTGTGTGATGCGTTTAAATGTGAGAAAAGGTAATGTAGATCGCATACGACCCATTACGTCCGTTGCACTTCTCGCGTGGTAGAATGGTTCTCGACACCGAAAGGTAAAAAAGGTTAAATATTCTGAACGAATGAATGCAAACGCTAGCTCTGATAGCTTATAGATTCAGCGTCTCAGTACTAAGGAAAGGCCGCAGGTTCAATTCTTGGCGCTGCTAGTCAGATTTAGAATAGAAAAAAGTTTAAATATCTATAGATGTTCAACCTTACTGAAAAAAA
This sequence comes from Agriotes lineatus, assembly GCA_940337035.1. Classification (NCBI taxonomy): domain Eukaryota; kingdom Metazoa; phylum Arthropoda; class Insecta; order Coleoptera; family Elateridae; genus Agriotes; species Agriotes lineatus. Next base: position 304,025 of record CALNHX010000346.1, read on the forward strand.
TTAAAACCATGGGATCTATGTTACTGCGAGATACAATATTTACAAGAAAAATGAGAAGGTTGAAGCCAATTCTAGCAACACTTTGATTACGTTATCGTTTTCGAAATTCACATTGTTTTCAAGCTATTTCTAGTTTAATAAAAATTAAAAATCACACTCCAATCTAAGTTTTGTTTAATCTGTATTAAACCACTACTATTGAAATTTCTCGCACCTAAAATAATTATATAAAGTTTTCATTTGGGGAAAAAACCAATCTCTAAATAGGGTCTGTATATTAGTTAGATACCTCTAAACGACCAAGTTGTGTGCCTACCTTTAAATGCATTGAAAACGACGACTAAAAAAAGTAACCTATCCACTAATGCTCACGTATAATAATGTTTACGGTTTCCAGGTTACTGGGATTGAATGTCTTTAAGGCCTTTACTTTTATCCCTGTTTAGTATCCGCATTATGAAATTATTAATGCAAGATTAACAGCATTTTTATTTGTTTGTAAGTGAAATACTCTTTGCAAATGAGTTACATAATGAGCACAGCTCCTAATATGTAAATTACGTGAAGAAATTTAAGGTGAAATGGAAACTATACACCCACACCAACTAATTTCTATCTTTGGATTATATAAGAGCATAGCTTAATAATAATTTAAATTATTATGCATCGGCAATGTATCAAAGCTGGTACAATGCGCAACACTGTTGTTATGGACACATAATACATAATGCGCTTTAATGTTTTCCCAATTGTTGCTCATATAAAATTTTTCCAAATACTGATTTAACGAGAGATATTGCTCCTGTTTGTAATCAAAATAAGTAATAATAAAATTATCTTTGTGTATTAGGCAACTTTCAGTTAATATATGAAATATATAAACAAGAAATTAAAAAATTTTGTAAAAGGCTTTACCCAGCACTTCCCTCGTAGACATTGTGACAATAAATAATTTTAAAAATCAAATTAAGTTAGAAGTAAACATATCTTCAAGTTTCTAATAAATTAAATAAATTTTCAAATAAAAAAAGACAATTTTTTTGAGTTATACCGCCAACAGGCAGACAGACATACAGGCGGAATTGAGAAAACCGGTTTTTCGTCATTTAGGGACCCTGAAATGTGAAGATCTGAAGAAATCTCGCAAGGTGATTTTTTCATGACTACAATACTTCCTCGTCTTTCAGACGAGAGAAGTATAAACCGGAATTTAATAATATAAATAACTAGAAATTATTGAATTTGTCTAAACTCATAGGGGAAACTAGAAAAGTGCCGAATTCAAGTTCGCAGCCCCTCAGCATGGGCTCAACATATGATATGTAAAATGTAGCAACCTCAGATTTTGCACTCCAGTTCCACCTATGTCTAATCTCTTTAAAATTATCTAAATTTGATGCTAAAGCGTTTTGTATCTTTTCTTTCACAATTTTTCCCTAATTAGGAACTGATTGCAGGTATGAGTGTTTACTACGATTAAATAAAAGTGCAATTTTGGAATGAGTGAAACAAACAACTTGTACCAACATGTACCAGTTGTGTTTCACTTTATCTCAAATGCTTTTCCCCCTTGTCAACACTTGTCATTATTGACAAATGAGAATAACATTTGACAGATATTGCAACACAATTGATACATGGTGAAAAGCAATCGGAAAACCCTGTCTCGAGCTTCAACATTTTCTTCGACGCTATGTAAGAAAACTGGCTTAAATTCTTTTGCTTTGTTTCCGCAACAGATAAACTAAGAGACATAATAGTAGCAGCTTTACCTATATTATTCTTGCCCCGTTAATAATAAATATTTTATTTCCTCCCTAGCATTAAAAATTTGTATGTATGTATGTATGTATTTTCGGTAACCTCATTTTACTTTGCGGTGTAGAGGCTGGTGATTATTTATACGATTGCTTCTGTCGGTACAATGCTCAACTTACCCAGGATTCGGGTTACAAAGTTGGAGCGATCCTTTTGTGCTTTCGCTGCAACCATTGTGTGAGGTGTGCCTTAACATTGTTTCTCTATCTCTTATGTCTGTGATTCTGAGTAGAGCACAGTTAATTTAGTGCCCAACTGTGAATGATCCCACAGAGCGCGATTCCAATCGCCAAGGCTGCAGAAAAATTCCGGGCCTCCCTGAATCCAAACCGACGACTGGCTTAATGCAAGCCTAGCGCTTTTCTAACTGCGCTACCCGGCTTCTTGAGATACGTATACAAGTAGCAAATGTTCTTACTTATAACCAAACGCATTGACGGAATTACAAGAAATTAAGTATATATATTCAATTTATTAAAAGTTTAAAGTATGAATAGCTTCACTCTTAAACCTATGACTAATAATAGAAATATTTTCAGCATTCAGAATCATCACATAAGAAAATAAGCTCTTCTGCAATGCAAGCGATGTCAATGCTATGGATCTAGCAGAAATTATTGCAAAGCCTGAGATGTGGAGGGAGCTGTGAGGGAGATCCAAAGAGCTATCTAAAACTAAAAGTGGCACAGCTACAACAACAACTAACAGGTACAGCAAGACCTTATAATGACTATAGGGCATTTCCCACCACTGGGACAATTAGTTGAAAAACCGTCAACAGAAACATTTGAACCAAAAAATCACTTAGAAATAAACCATAAACCAAGCACACGAGAGAAACTATTAATTTTTTACTAAAGAAATTACGGTACCAAAACAACAGCGCAGCAAATACAAAGGATTCAACAGTACCTCCAAACAACACAGTTATTTTAATTTTCCACTAAAATAAAATTATGAGAAAGTAGAAATTCACGATAAATCCCCACATACTTGAAACCAAGCACATTAACATCTCTCCTGAGGTAGGTTGATGGAACAAATCTCGGGCACAGAAAATCTGTTTCCCATCAATCACCGGCAAGTGTTCTGACACATGGGTTGTGTCCGTTTCAGACGATCGCCTTTGTCAACGAGGCTTTCGGTCCACAAATGGAGTGAGCAGTCAGCATTTCAGCTGCCGTATTCAGAGTCAGCGACAGTGCATTATCCTTGCTACTGAGCGTGCATGGACAATTACTCCAGCACTAAGCTGGGCTGCCACAACGTGCTAACCGATACCGGAATACGCGTAACGAACGCGTTCGAGAGTGTGAAATTTTTGTTATACGAGTTCACGGCGAGGTTAACTTACTCGTATATCATTTTGGTCGCTTTACTGCTCCAGGACGAATAAACAGCAATGCGTACTGCACTTCGCCACTGGAATTGTTTTCAGGAAAACTCTCGGCATTCCGGGGCGATTTCAGTGGCTGCTATAAATAGAGCATATGTACAATGAGAATGGGGCTTAATGTTAATCCACCGTCGTTTGATGTTATTCATAGACCTTAATTTATTTTCCAGCAAATTAGAGGCTTGTGACTAAGTCTGAAAGCATCTCGTGGATGATTGCGAAATCAATTTTTCACCGTGTTGCTATGTTCCAGCCATATATCAAATATATGCAAAGAGAAACTTGTTGCTTCGACATATGGAGGCGTGGCTTACATTGCAGCAAATCTACAGTGCATTATTTTGTTGGGGGATAGTAAATTAGAATGAGCAAAATCTATTAAAAAAATTCCCCACGCACAGTATATTTTTGGTTCACAAAGATACTTAGAACTTTAGATACAGCGAATTCGAAAAAAATATGAAAGAAAAATATACATGGTTTAAGTAATAGACAAGAGCTGCCAAGAAGAGTAGCAACTACGTATATAAAATCATATCTTTGGACTAAGTGTTCCGGTTTATACAGCTTTTGGTCTTTCAACGGCGCTTCTATTTCAAATGTCAGTTCATCAAGAATCTTCAGCGTAACGTGTAAGATTCAATAACATGGTTAGAAGAATTACTACAATAGTTCGGTTTTAATGAGGCTGACATAAATTTAACAACAAGCAGATGATATGAATTCAATAGGAATAAAGAGTAAAGTGCAAACATTAGAACAAGCATGTTTAGTAAACCAAATAACGATACATATTAGTATACAACGTGTTTCACATGGAAAAGAAAACTAAAACAGAAAAAGTGAGAAAATTCGTATAACCCCAACATGCATACAGTTTAAATGAATTCCGTGTTTCAAAGACCCAGATTGCATGTGCAAGCAATGTATTGTACCGAGAGTTGCTGGGTTAGAAATAGAATTTGGAATGAGAGAACATTCGGTACTGTGATAAGGATTAGACATGTTTCGTGAAAGTGGGCTGTTTTGTGTAGTTAGTTCCTGACAAGCGATTCTGTGAGTATGCGAACTAATAATTATTTATAATACGTTAAATTGCAATAATGCGATGTGAAGCTATGAGAGCGGCCATGCGCATCCATAGGTAGTGAATTAGATTAGCTAGAGCAGAATTTACGTACTATTGTAGTCAGTTGAATGATATTTGGTAGCTCTTTGGAAATTACAGCAGCAGGTAGACGTCAGGGGTTCTTGCTCGTGCCGGTCGATTATGTGATAATCGAAGGTATGATTTCCGCGAAAGCACGAGGTTTCACGCAGTGATTCGCGGAAGCATGGTAAGTTCCGCAGTGACAATGTAAGCACGCGAAAGCACGTGGTTCCGCTAGAGCCTAGCAAGATTTGCAGTAATTACTTTACTGTGAAAGACCAATAGCCTCCGGGTTTTTACCGACTCCGTACGGGTTGTAACAATAGCTAATCTGGTGGATTACTATTGGGCGGTACTAGCGAAAAGTACCGACAGTTAACCCAACCAGTTAAGGCAGCGATGAGGTGCCAAAGAGTTTATGCTGACTGATACAAGGCCAAGTATTGTAGCGTCGCTGCCGGAAGTACGGCGGGACCTAAGGGAGGGGGGGGGGCAGTCATCCGATTTTCCGATCAGTAAGTTTGTCACTGTTTGCTCCCCGTCGCCGAATTATGGCCATGGGTGAGTTGAATCCACCACTTTGACATACAGTAGAACTCGCTTTTAACGATCACGGTTACAGCGAATTCACGTTTATAACGAATAATTTTGAAGGTATATTTGAATTACATTTGATTTAATGCATGTATTTCATGTTTATTACGAATTCGTTTCACGGGCATAACCAACCAAAATTTAAGAATACATTCTCAGAACTGATCCTTTTCATCTCCTAATAAAATGTAACTGAAAGATATTAGGTATTTTGTTGTGGCAACATTATAATAAGGAAGGTTTTCTAGGAAAATAGTGGTCAGTTAAATTTCGTAGTAGGCCACTTTCTCTAGCTCTCTCTAGCACTCTGTACAATAGCGCGAGATAGTGGGCATTGTAAGCAACTCCGTTTTTCTTAGAATCCAGCAGCTACCTGCAGGATCAGTTCTTCGAAAAGCGATAATGGGTTTCACCCGATCTTATAGCCACGTCTTAGCTATTGTATTTAACAAAACCCTTTACAGGATTAAAATACAATAGCTATAAGACCTTGGCCTATAACGCAACAAAAAGAGTTGCAAAAATCTTCAAGTGGATGTATCTTGGTCGTTCCTTTACTGACATTCCGTATGTACTATTGCGAAAAATATTTCGCACGATACTTAATGTAGTTACTTGGTTTTCTCCAAAATGGCTTAGTGTGTATCTGACTACTTGCCATTTTTCACATTTTGGGGTTATTGTAGTATTACTAGCTTTTCAGGTTATGTTCAGAAATGGGGCTTCTTCCGCAATAAACTTCATCGGACACACGTTGCAGTGACCATCCCTGTTCAGTTTTGCGATAACAAAGCCTTTTTCGGCCTTTCTTAGAACGTGATTCGGCATTTTAAGTTTTGATGGCAGAATGTCAGTTGTAGAACTGACAATTACAGCTGACAATTCAGTGACTTTAGTCCACTTGATAAACCATACATACACAAGGCAAACAAACCATGCGAAATATTTTTTCCGCAAAAGTACCTACGCATTTTCTAGTTGTGGAAAAATGTCGGGAGTCAAATGGAAAATTTTATCGGTTTCCGAAAAAGTAGAAATTATGCGGAAGTTGGAAATTTGCTCAAATTATGACCCTTCTTGGGTATAACGAATAACGGTTATTACGAACAAATATAACGGTCCCGTGGAATTTGTTATAACCGAGTTCTACTGTAATTCAAAAGTATCGAAATCTGAATTTTAATGTAACACATAAAAATGCGTCTAACAAAATGAAAAAAATATATATCGAGCAAAGATAATAGAATATCTAGAGAATTTTTAACGAAGACTGTCTTAGGTACTAGAAGTAGCAATAAAAACTATTTTTTATATAAAACCGAAAAGGAAGATACATAAAAAGAAACGTTTCAGTGGCTCATAAAATATGTATTTAAAATAAATGCAATTACACCACTGTCGTGAAGGCAAAACAACAAGAGAACAAGTAATTACGTTGATAAGTTCTTACATATATTGCAAACCAATCCGATTTTATTATTTTTAATCACGTGAGTCAGTTTGACAAATCAGACCACACTTGAAGTGAAAACGACCCTAGGGTGATTACCATCACTATGGAAACTACCTAATTAAATTTCAGTAGTATCCTATCACAAGTTGGTGGCCCTGTAAATCTAAGTCAAATTCGACGTTAGCAGGTTAGGTTTTCCGTCAGTCTGTGTCAAAACTGACGCAAAAGCTAACCTGATAACCTCAAATTTGACATAGACTTACAGTGCCACCAACATAATGTTATTATAATGAAGTGTCAAATTAATTTGTCAGAAAATGGCTAATTTATTTAAGAACTTATCTTTCCGAATTCACCGCGGCCAGTGATAAATCCTTATAATTTTGACAAATAATATCCCTCAAGTGCATTGCCTTTAAGAAATAACCCTCGGCTTCGCCTCGGGTTATTTCTAGGCAAGCACTTTCAGGTTGTTATTTGTCAAAATTATTGCGGGTGATTATCACTGCCCTTGGTAAATTATAGCTGAAAATCGTACAACACTCATTAATCACCAATAGAAAAATTAGTTCACGAGCCGTAACTAAGACAAAAACAAAATTTCTTGGAAATGTTTTGTATGTAGACCAACCTAAGTGTGGAGGGTTTGTGTCGTTACGATTTTCTTACCGAATCTGCATTCGAGCATTAATTCATATCCGGAAATTATTTTTCATGTCTTCCAACAACGTCCTAATTTGCCTCGCGTCTCGCTCGGGCAAATTAATATGTAACTAGTGTGTAATAAAACGTTATCTGAACAGTAAAGTAGAAAATAACCGCCATATTTAGTACTACTACACATTTAGTATTATGAGAAAAATAATAGTGAAGACAGATCTTTTCGAAACTCTTTTAAACTGTTCCAAAACTAAACCATCATGATGATTCTAATAAAAACACTGTAGTCATCGCGGCTAAAATTAATATTTACAAATTATATTGACAATTGTCGAAACAGCCACAGAAGATGCGGGATGCGGAAAGTTCGTTCCCCACATTTCGTTCCCGGGATATTCCGTCTCCCCACATCTCGTACCCGGAAACTTCGTTCCCGAACAACCTCAATTTGTCTCCTAGATTACAGGGTGTTGGAAAACGAGTACAGCGATCGAATACAGTTAGATAATGAAAGATATTTTAAATAATGTATTTATTATTATAAAGTTGTAAGAATAAAATAAATTGTATTTATTAAAAATGGCGGTTTAATCTAAGTATCTTCCTTATATCTTGTATACGGCAATTATTTCTCATTCTGAACAATTTTCTTAGTAATATTTTGCGTATTTTGATAATAAGGGTAGTTTACCTGAAAATCGCACGAAAGAGGTGGCCAGTTAACAGATCCATTTCGTGGATCTGTTAACTGGTCACCTCTTTCGTGTGATTTGCGCCGTTAGATTATTTTCTTTGAGGATATGTAAAGTCGCAAATCTACGTCGATAAACCGGAAACAATTGAGCACTTGGAAGCCGACATTCGACGCGTTATTGCAGAAATACAGCCTGATTTACTGCGAAGAGTGTATGAAAATTGGACCTCCAGATTACGTCATGTACACGCCAGCCGCGGCGGTCACATGCCCAAAATCATATTCAAACGTAAATGCCATAAAATTATCTTTCAAATAAAGCCAATTTCATGGATATTAAAAACATTTTTCTGTGTTTTATTTCAATTTAAAGTTCTCCTCCTCTAAAAAAACACCCTTTATAAGCAGAACTATGTTAACTTTCTGTGTTTCTATTCTGCACACAAAATAACATCTTTTAAACTGATGGAATTTGGAAATACCGATAACAGTTAGTAAAGTCATCATGAATAATGTTATCACTGGAATACAGATCTTAATGAAAATCATTCAACAGGAGTTTTTTGTTATTCAGGTTTTTGTAACGTGCTACGAATTACATCCCTGAATATACATACGTTGTACAACAGCGACCATTAGATTACTTACGGCTAATTGACTGCGATTAACGGGTTATAAGTTATAAATAACTAACTATTCGAGGTAAGTCACTTAAAGATTACCAGTTTACTGATCTCATTTGCTGGTTAACCAGCTGTGAAAGACAGCACTAATTTCTATTATAGGTAATGAGAAGTAAATATTTAATTTAAGTAATGTAATTATTTCGTAAATATAAATTTAATTGCCAACGCTTTGTGTTTTTCATTTTACATTCCAGTGGTTGGTATATTGTACGTACAGTTACGGCCAAAAAAGTGGGACAGTTCTGCATTAGCAGTTATTTTTGCTTTATCAACAATATTAACTTGTAGCATTTTAAGCAAAACTGTATCGTTGACCAATTGATGATATTTCTAGAATTACAACTACTATGTTTTTTCAGTAAATTTTTAAAAGCCAACAATGACAACTAAATTAAAGCAAAAGTTGTTATAAGAGTTGTCCCACTTTTTTTGACGGTAACTGTACGTAGCTTTAATTGCAATTGCAATACCGCATGTATTGTATGTGTAGAGATGTAAAATTCTCGGTAATTTTCTTTCAGAAGAATATTCTCGAGAATGTTACCGAGAAGATACTCGAGAATATTCTTCAGTATATTCTCAAGAATTATTCCTTCGCATTCCTGCCTTCAGAATGTTTAAACCTGCCAAGTGTTATATTAATTATGTGTTATGAAAATAATCCTTTAACCAGTTTGTTAATAATTAAAAACAATTAACTTGTAATATGCAACCTCTTTCCTAAACTATTTAATTTAACAATTTTAACCATGTTTGTATTTATTTACTGATAAAGCTAACAAAATTAGGGAAACGTTTACCCAAATTTGTAATTATTAAAGAATATTTTGCGACATGATTTTTATTATTTAAACAAAAATCATGAATAATTAATAATAATTAATATCAACAATTTGACATATAAATCTCCAAAATAATGCTAATTTAGGCATTATTGTTAATACACTAATCAGTAGATACACCAACTCACAGCACAAGGAATGCATGAACAAAACAGACTAACTGGGATTCCCATACGATGCGATTGCAAATCAGGAGATCAACACCCAAACACCCTACATACAGTGTGTACATAAAGTAAGGAATAAATTCATTATCTAGAAAAGGGAAAGCTTTTCGGAAAAATCCTCAGACATGTCAACCTTTGTTTTAAGATGCGCATCTTTTGACGTTCTAGTCTCATTGGTGACATCATTACTGTTCCGGATATGACGTCATCAAATTTTTTTTCAAATGGCAACCTTTATTTTTGACAGCCCCATTTGAAAGAGCATATTTTTCTGCACACAACACATCAAAAGTTTTGTCATGTTACATAAGGAAATTTTCGATAAAATTAATGTTATAGTGATTTAAAATTAATTTATTTTATTCAGTTAATTGAACAAACTAATTAATTCAGGGGACTCTAAAACGTGAAGATCTGTTGAAAACTCAATTTATAATTTTTGAGGTGAATCCAATACTTCCTTTATCGTAAAAGGAAGTAAAAAACATACGTTTTGTATTGACAGCCATGAAAAGTCATAGTGACAATTTGGAAAGTACCGAAAGATCAAATGTTATACGTTTGGCAGTATTGAAGTGTATTGTCAGTCTATGTCAAATTCGAGAGGTTAATAAGTTAAGTTTTGTTTGTTATTTGACACAGATTGACGCAAAACTTAACGTACAAATTTCGAATTTGGCATAGCTTGACAGTGCTACCAACACTGCAGTAGTAAGTGACATGGTTTTATCCCACTAATGAAATAAAGTAATTTCATTATTCCACTAGTGGATAAAGTGGTACTTTAGACGGTTCATAAGTGTGGATAAAACTTCAATTATAAGGTGATTGTGGATAAAATGTCTTTTTTGCTATAATAAAAAGAGTGGTTTTTTATGACTTAGAAAGAGACCTTTACAAAGCTAGGAAGGACTTCAGTTTCAACACTTAATTAATTAGTTTGTTCAATTAACTGAATAAAATAAATTAATTAAAATTAATTAAGTCGTTATAACATTCATTTTCTCGAAAATTTCCTTATGTAACATGACAAAGATTTTGATGTGCTGTATGCAGAAAAATATGCTCTTTCAAATGGCGCTGTCAAAAATAGAGGTTGCCATTTGAAAAAAAATGTCGATGACGTCATATCCGGAACAGTAATGATGTCACCAATGGGAATAGAACGTCAAAAGATGCGCATCTTAAAACAAAGGTTGACGTGTCCGAGGATTTTTCCGAAAACCTTTTCCTTTTCTAGATAATGAATTTATTCCATACTTTATGTACACACTGTATAAAAATGCTGGGATGCCGCAGATAGCCACAGTTGTACTAAGCAATTTTCTTTGTCCACTCACTCACCTTGTCCTTGTAATATTTGAGAATATTCTCGTTTACGAGAATATTCTCTGAGAATATTTTTTTGCTTCCAGTACTTTATTACAAGAGAATTTTCTGCCTCCTAATATTCTCGAGAATATTCTCATTCTCGAGAATGTTCTTTTAAGAATATTCTCGACTCCCATCACTATGTATATGTATACGGTTTTTGCAAAAATACTAGTATTTTGGTGTTATAACAGACCAAAAAGATAAAGTAGAACACTTTATCTAACAGATCTTAAGTAGGTAACTACCCCGACACTATTAAAAAAAAGTTAGAAGCCACTGTTGAAACTTATTTCTGTAGATATTTGGTATAAAAATACATTAATATTACGTGAAGCTACAAATTCAATCCAATTACTGTAATTTTATTACATACTGCCCAACAAATGAACTGGACCACCATAAAAATTGTATTTGTTACATTACGTCATAAAAAATATATAGAAGTTTTTGTTTTATAGTATCCTCATATTAAGCATCTTTATTTTCGCTATTCTCAAATACTAACCAAATCATATTAATAAAATTAAAAAATTAGCAAAAACTATATTTAACAAAAATAAGAGGAAGAACAAAAAAAGAAAAGTAACAGTTATTTGAGTCTTCTCGAAACGTTTAAACATTTTTGGCAACGATTTGGCATACTTTGTATGCAATGTGCTATCAACATTTGGGAAAAACTCAAAATTTTCAAATGATAATATTTTATAGTTACACAATCCTGAAAGGTTACCAAAAATGCCATGACTGTCCTTTTGGAAAATATTTTTTTAAATTGCACCAGTATATGCAATGGTCAGGGCCGCGCCAAGCCAGTGTGCAATGTGTGCACCGCACACGGGCGGCCAAATTCAGGGGCGGCCAAAAAGGTTTAAAAATTATATACAAATTACAAAAAAAAAAAAAAAAAAATGTACATTTTTTTTTTACTTTGCAAATTTTAGAAGTTCCAAAATATGTACCTATATAGGTATAAAAAATGTTTATTGTGTAAATGAACACCTGATAATATGGTTACATGGATTATTGTTTATGTAAATTCTCGAAGTTAGTTTTTATTCCGTGGCGGCTAATTATTAAACGAAGCCAACTTGAAGGAACGCTTTCCATGCATCTTTATGCAATAATTACAAAAAGTCGGATATTTATCAGAAGCAACAAAACGTGACTTTTCAGAAAACTGGCGGCTGGCGGCTTTTATTGACTGTGAATCATATCGTAATTATGAAGTAGGTATTTATATTATTTTTGATCGGGGTGTCGGCGATCTCTTTTGTCGGTAAGTACCTAATTGTTTAAAGCTGATTTTAAGAAATATAATATTATATCATGCTTACATTAATGCTGTGGTAACATGGGTGCAACGATAATTATTTGGTCATTTAATTTTTGAATTGGCTGCAGAGAAGATCGAGTGGAGTAAATTAATTTTGTTAGTGATTGTGTTTTGAAGAAAGTTGAAGAAAAGTTATAAATATGGTAAGTACATACATACATATCAATCATAATATATCAATCAATACACAGATAGTTACCTACATATTCTTAAATTGTATTAAGTAATAAAATTGTTATAATTTTTCTAGAACAGAAAAACGAAAAGGTTGTCGGGTTTTCAGTATCGAAAACAAAGTCTACAAAAAAAAAGAAGAAAAGAAAAAGAAAATGTGTCAGCGGAAGCATTAGAATCAAGCTCTAGTTCTCTTTCCGGGCCACTGAATGAGCCGTGCGTCCAAGAAGTCGAAATGGAAATTATGAGGGAAGATTCCGAATCTGGGGAAGAGAAAGTGACTTCATCTGACTCAGAGTCTCCAAAACCAGAGAGAAGAGAAGTTGGTGACGCTGAAGAAGCCAGCACGTCATCCTCATCAAGGCTTTCTGAACTAAAGAAATTTGGCTGCTCATCAGATTCACAGCAGTCGCAGCAGGACACAGCAACCTCAGATGATCCTGGAGAGTGGCCTGAGATAATATCAACAACATTAACAAAAATTTTAGTAGAAAGAGGGCCTGGTCAGGTAACGCAATTTAATTTCCCAACTAATGAAAATGGTCGAAGGTTTTCGAAAAAATATTTCTACCGTTCTATTCCAAATGGAGAAGAAATTAATAGACCGTGGTTAGTTTATTCAATAAAAAATAATGCAGTGTATTGCTTTTGTTGTACAATATTTGGCAAAATTAAAAACAATTTTTCGCAAAAGGAAGGTGTTTCTGACTGGCAGCATTTGTCACTATTGATTTCAAGGCACGAAAAAAGTGATACTCACAATGCAAATGTTAAAAATCAGTTAGAACTTATAAAATTGTTATCAAAAGAACAAACTGTAAACCAGACGCAACTACGTTTGTTGAATGCAGAAGCAAAGCACTGGCATGCTGTGATTGAGAGAATAATTTTAATAATACAATATTTGTCACGACAGTGTCTTGCTTTACGCGGGCAATCTAATAAAGTATTTGACTGCAATAACGGTAATTTTTTAAAAGCTGTTGAAATAATCTCAAAATTTGATTCTGTTATGTCAGAACATGTGCTTCGGACTCAAAAGTCACAAAAAGATAAAACACGAATGATAAATTATTTAGGGGACAAAAATTCAGAATGAAATAATAGATGTCATTGGTAACAAAATTAGAAATAAAATTTTTGATTTAATTAGAAAATGTAAATACTATTCTATCATTCTTGACTGTACACCGGATATTAGTCATATCGAACAAATGACTATAATTTTTAGATTTACAATGTTGAATGAGTCCTCAAAAAAAATTGAAATGCGCGAGCATTTTATAGAATTTTGTCCTATTAATGATTCAACTGGAGTGGGTTTAAGTGAATTTTTAATGAATTTACTTTCAAAGTTGAATTTAAATATTTACGACATGCGTGGCCAAGGGTACGATAATGGGGCAAATATGCGCGGCAAACATAATGGTTTGCAAAAAAAAAAATTTAGAAATAAATCCGCGAGTTTTTTTTGTGCCGTGCACAGCCCATACATTAAATTTAGTAGTGAACGATGCTGCTAAAGTTTCTTTTGAGACTTCTGGTTATTTTGATATAGTTCAAGAATTTTTTTTTCTGCGTCGGTAAAAAGATGGTCAATTCTGAAAAAACACACAACAAATTTAAATTTAAAACCACTTAGTGATACACGGTGGTCTAGTAGAATAGACGCTGTGAAGCCCCTGCGTTACCAAATTGGGCAAATATATGATGCATTGGTAGAAGTAATTGAAGATCGTTTATCCGTACAAGACCACAGTGCTTCACATCAAGCCAAATCTTTGGCATTAAAAATTCAGAGTTATAAATTTTTGTGCTCAACAATTATTTGGTACAATATTTTAATCAAAATGAATGTTTTGAGCACGATGATGCAAAATCCTACTATAAATATAAAAACTTGCTTAGAGCATTTTAAAAATTTGTTAGATTTTTTCTTAGCTCTTCGATCAGATGAAGAATTCAATAATGTTCTTACTGACGTTAATACACTTGCGGATGAACTCGGTATTGAACCTAATTTCCCTGCTGTTCAGTCTGTTAGACCACGAAGAAAACCCAGACAATTTGATTATGAACACAGTGATGAACCAATTATTGATCCAAAAAATTATTATAAAGTTAACGTTTATTTTAATATATTAGATCAAACTTTGTCATCTTTAAGAGACAGATTTGAGGGAATAACAAGATATGATACTATGTTTGGATTTCTCTATATGTTTGATTTAACGGAAAACGAGCTATTACAATGTTGTAAAGATTTACATCTTCATCTAACTTATGATTCTAGAAAGGAATCAGATGTAGATGGAATAGAATTATTTGAAGAGATAAAATCTTTAAAATTACATCTTAAACCTACTTCAGCTGAAAAGCATCAGTTAGAGCCCCAGTCCATTCTTGAATATATTTTTGAAAATCAGCTCATAGCATCATTTCCAAATATGTCAATAGCTCTTAGAATATTACTCACGTTACCACTTTCAGTTGCGTCTGGTGAGAGATGTTTCTCCAAACTAAAAATTATTAAAAATTATATGCGATCCACAATGTCACAAAACAGATTAAATAATCTGTCTATAATAGCAATAGAAAGCGACACGATGGATTCCATCGATTTAGAATTAGTAATTAAAGAATTTGCGGAGAAAAAAGCTAGAAAAGTTTCTTTTTTATAATTTTCTAAAATTTTGTTGTTTCTTTATTCATTTTATTCCACTATTTTTTTTTGTAAATTTTATTGTTAATAAAACTTTTTTAAAATTTCTGTTTGTCAATTAAATTAATTTGATTTGTTACAGTTAAACTAGGTATGTACTACATAAAATTTATATTTTACAACAAAAATGTAAATTTTGGGGCGGCAAATTTGGCTCTGCACACAGGCGGTCATTGATGCTGGCGCGGTCCTGGCAATGGTCCAGTTCATTTGTTGAGCAGTATATAGGTATTTCCAATAAGTAAAAACCATGTATTACATCGCGACTAAGGATTTGTCTCCATAAGATGCGCCATCGCCATTCATCAGTTGTAAGAGAAACTCGTTATTTGCACAGGGTGCGGACCTTGGTTACTCACCCAAAAGGAATTGATTTAACACACGCTGCGATCCTCAGGATGGTCGCCGTAATTCGTCCCATGTAAACCTCCCACTCCGTAATATTGCATTTTAGTTTATTCGCCTTGCAGCGTTGCAGCCTTATTACAGGTTCTCGGGAAAATGTCAGGCCCATTATTTACTCTGACTAATGTCGCTGGAGTAGGAATTTTAGTCGAACAGGGGCGGATTTATACCAATTAACGTCGGATGCCACCCAAATTCGGGATAACAGCTACACCGTTTGACAAATACAAGCCATCCTCGAATTGCAGCTATATTTTTTAGACACCCACTGCAACGCAAGCAGATGCTAGCCTTGAGGTATAATTTATTCTTTATAGCTATTAGAAACACGGTTTAAGTTAAAACAATCTACGATATGATAAAATAATACAGTGATATAAGCAACTAACACGAACTAATCTACATTTTAACTGGAAGCAATCTGAAACTACCATTTCAGATGACTATTCGCCAGTGTGATTTCACACTGACAAGCAACATTCCAAAAAAAATTGAAGTAACCGGCTTAAACGACATTGCGTTTTCCAGAAAGGCCATGAGAGACAATATACAAATAAGACACCAGTTACTATATATTTCTGTATGATTTACGTTTCTAAACTATCTACATACTTACACATACTTACAAGTTGGTTACCTTTAATTTCTACAATAACAATTTTAATTCAAACTTGTTGAATAATAAGTATGTAGTAACAGCATTTGGTTAAGCTCAATTATTTTTGTTATTCCCAAAAGCAAAACATTTTTGATAGCATTTTACAGTCTTAAACGAGAGAGATGCCCTGTATACTATAAATCAAGCTTTCTATTGCAACAGGGTTCAGCGACACTTCAATTGACCAGAAATTCGGAAAAGCTTTGCCTGGGCAGGTAAAAGCAGCCCACTTTGATAATAAAATTATATCAACATCCAGCCCAATAGCTGAAAAAGGTTTGCTGGCATGTCTCCTGTTCTGAAATCTGGACATGCCAGAATCGCTGTTGTCGGGATTTGAAAAGAATTAAATTCGCATAAAGGCGGAGAACTGGAACTACCGGAGCAGCAGCTGGTTCACTATATATTCCAATAGCGGCATTACAGTAATCTTAGTAAGCTGATTGAAGATGAATGGAATGCCTTTCTTGCACACGTTTCTCCCATTTCTTGCCCTCGTTTGAGCGACATATTTAATAGGTCTTAAAGGCCTCATGCAGGTAGTATTTACATCTGTGGAAAAGAGCCGAACTAATGGTTTACAAAAGGCGGTGGGACAACTGACAAATTGTGAAATAGGGGCGTTTAATAGAAGCCCAAATGGGAAGAAATAATGGGAACTTCCCCGCTTCAGTTGTAACCTAATATACTATAACTGTTGTCAGATAATATTATAGTAGTGGAGTTTAAGTTCCCAAAACACTTTATTCACGGTTAGAGAGCACGTAAAAATTAGAAATCAACTATAAAAATTCGATTGTTTTAGCGACCTTTATGTTTCAACTTATGTGATTAATCTTATATTTCATATATCGCAATCTTCAAATAAGTTGATACTGGAGCAGTTTTATAAGAGCGTGACATTTGTGCTCAATTTACTGTTAATGGCGTACACTGAGTAATACTGAACAAATTATCATATTAAAGATTTTATAAATAATTAATAAAATTGTTCAACTTTTTCCGATATTAATAAAATAATTACCAAGAAAATTATGTCTTTACCGTACGTTTTAAACTCTTAAAACCTAACAACCTCCAATAAATTGCTTTTGAAATAAAACAGAACAATTTTAAACAACCCGCAAATAAACGAAAACCAGGAACCAGCACGGTTTTATTTACATTTAACGATTTAATCTTATCTAAAGTGGAAGCATTGTGGGTTTCTTTTAAAGACGTTAAAATATGCTTAACAAACAGGAAACCGTTAACAGTCGAGTAGAGTGGTAAAAAATCATTAAATTTTTGATATTACGTTGCAGCAATCTAATCAGAATAGTTAATTGACACTTAAAAATGTTTTATTAAACCATAAATCTAGTACTAATCTATACGTGGAGTATAAATGAATCTTTCAACACCTGGTGTTTACATTGACAAAGTTATGAAACTTCTTAGTGCAACGTCTCTGATATTATGTACAAATTTTCAGATATCGTAGGAACGGCACTGCTCGTCTAACTACTTTTGCTGCCAGCTATCTACTGTTACAAACATTTAAAATAGTTTCTATAAGTTGTTATATTTCAGCACCTAATGGTGTTGTGTACACAGTTTTAAAACTCAGAGTTAAGATATAACCAAACAATTTTTTTGCATATAAAGAATTACATAAAAATTTCAAAAGCTTCTGTTTTTAATCACTCTGTATATACTGCCCGATATGGACTATTTACGAGCAACATGGAAAACGTTCTTAAAATTTCAGAAGGGAAAGGCAAACGTTTCACTACTATTGGTAAAAGATGATCTCATCTCTGATAAATGCTGTCTTCTTCTGACACTACATTGAAAGTTTGGCCATTTAGAAGTATCATAGATCGTAATGGACGAATAATGCGAAATAAAAACCATATTTAACTAAACCAAACGATGGTCCTAAGAAAACGAGTTTGACAGTAAGTAACTGTTCGTCTTCAAATCGCAGTTTATTCATGTATATTATTACGACGCAGATGCACCATATGTTTCAATTTCAACATTCCTTTGAGAGAAATACAAGAACAAGACAAGTCATCAGGTGATAGAACGAGAAAATATTTAGAAATGCACAGAAAAGAGAAACCATGGACAACGTACAATATTGGATCAACCAGAAGGTAAATTTATAATAATAATTGCCAATCATTTGCGTTATTTTTAGAAATTAGAGGGTCTCTTGTCTCAGTAATCTCTTGAAAACTATAGTGAAATTGACTTAAATAGTGACTATATGAAAATCTTTGGCCAGCATGAAAATACAGAAAAAACATAAATGAGATGGGAATACGAACTTTTCCACATTAACATGTACCAAATACATGGTGAGCAATATGCACTCTTCCCCTGTAGTGCTTCGTAATTGTATTGGTCATCAGCCTTTTGGTTAACATCCTAACTCTTTGGGGAGAAGAATTAACTATTAAGCCTCTACTATTGCACAGCGGTGAAGCCGACATAAGATCGTTGTGGCCGTTGCTGTAAGTGGTGATCTAACCGACATGTTCTGGTCCAGGCAAAGGATCTCACCTCTGAGACACCTCTAGATAGCCACCTCCACTTTATAAATGGAAAGAAAATTAAAGCAAAAATTGTTCTTACAGCTACAGGAGGAACAAAGGAAATTAAACATCCTTGGAGATCAAAAAAGGGGGAATGTCCAATATTTGATAAAAATAAAATTTGAGAGTGACAAAGCATTACATGGAAAACGCTGTAGCAAAGGTAACTTTTACGAGAAAGAAGTTCTAGGAACAAACAATAGTAGACATAAGAAGGGAAGGTGTATTTCTAATATTGGATAAATCAAAACCTGAAAGAAATACAGACATTTTAATCCCGAATAGAGATTAAGCTTTTAAGGTTTTCAAAAATAAAATAGGAATGCAACAAAACCCAAAAAGAATTCAACACATCGGTTCAGAAGAGGTATCTGAAAAAAACACGGATGAAATCGGTTGCGCCATAAGAAGCATGTCAAATGGTCGTGCGAGAGGTGAAGACGGCGTAATCACTGAATTGATAAAAGTAGAAGGTGAGAAACTTCTAGAAAGTCTGTCAATACTCTTAAGCAGATGCATAGAAGAAGAAAAAATACCAACTGTGGACCAATTGGCTTTATATTGCAAATTTAGAAATTATTGCCACCGGTGCAGGTCTTACTCAGAAAAATCTAGTCGCATAACAACCGAGAGAGCAAGAGAGAAAAGAGACTAGGAAGGAGAAGAAATAGAAATAAATAAAACTACCAGAAAAAGTAACAGAATATATGTATATACTTACGATACTGTACAACAGTGGGCAAAGAAAATCAGTGGGCCACAAATAAGTTTCAGAGATTATATATCTACATGATAGAAAACAAAACGAATGGCTACGCAACAAGCAAACATTACAGATATAACGAAAGTACTAGCAGACATGTGGCGAGAATAGACAACGATCATTATTATTATTATTATTATCAGTTGGCCGTGCACAGACAAAATGGAACGACGAATTAATAAATGCAGTAAGAACAGTGAACAGAAAAGCGCAAAACTAAAAAAACCAAAAAATTCCAATTGAGGCCTTCGTCCAATAATGTGCAGCAGAAGGCTGAATGAAGAAGAAGAAGAGGGCGAAGAAATGATAGGTCAACATTGGGAACCAAGCGGGGCACTCCAAACAGTTGTGCGTCAGTATCTTCGGGCAGATGAAGGGAGTATTCCAAACTTTCAGAAAGGTGGAAAAAATGTGTACTGAAAAAGCAGATTATTTAAAAAATAAGCAGAAGTTTATGGATTACCTATATTTGGTTTTTACATAACAATAACTTTTAATTTATATAAAAATTTTGCTCGTTGCTTTAGGTATGAGCCTCGTATATAACTAAGTTAACCTCCAATATGCCAATAAGTATAACATTTTCTAAAAAGTACAAGATCACAAAAAGAACACGGAACAAACGATACAAGGCAAATATAGCGAAACGTAACAATCAATTTAGAGGATATAAACAAAGCCTCCTTTCCAGTAGAGTTTCGGAAAAACTGGATGAGAAACATCTACTCGCCAACGGGCTTTCCAATTAATTCTTATAAGTACATTACACACGATGTATGATATACTTAAAAGTAAAATTTTGTTGCAGCTATCAACTATGTTAATATTCCTACTGTGGTAGCATAGGCATCTGGTCGTTGAAGAGGTTTAACATTAAGACCCCGCGTTGTCAAAAACGGATTCGGATATTACAATAGTTGCCGTGACTAGATTTTAGTGACCATTAACGCCAACGAAACTTGAACCCTACTTTTACGCTCAAGAACCGGAAGCTCTACCACTAAGCTACATTCCACTACTTGACTTACAGTTCCAAATATTTATTCATGAATCGCAAAAAGAAGAAAAAAAAAGTAAACGATGTCACAAAAGGTGAAATGAAGGATGAATGACAAAAATATTCAGGTAAATGCTTTGGATTGCCAACAGAAATACAGAAAGAATGCAATGGGAGCACGATCTTTCGAAAGTAAAATTTACCAAACATATCTATGATCTAAATTTTTCAGTTGCACAGCGTAAGCAACATGCTTTAAATTATTAATTCTATTGTACTGATGCGCATTTATTATTGAACATACAAGAAATATAAGTAAGTAGAGCACTAACTAAAGACTAAACTAAAAAGAGAGAAACCATTATTGGAGAACAACATAGAAGAACTCTCCACTAAAGTAACACAAGTATAAGACGAAAGGGCCAAGTAACAAGTCAATTTGAATTCTACGAAAAAATTACAATAGAAAAACGTAAAGGTTGAAAGTATTTCAATTCCCCCAACTGGAGACGAGGTGCTATACGGACCTTCCATCCTTCTCCAGCCAAGAACGGGAATTGCAGGATGGGTAAAAGAAAGGAGCAAAGTGGAGTAGCACTGTTCCCACATTCTCTTTAAAGAAGGTATTCTGTTGACTCAAGATAACCACCTAAAAATTTAAATCAGAGCAGCTGACAGAGGTAATCGAACCTAGGACATCCCAAACATAAATGCTAAGTAGACGCGTACCGCTACTCCACAAAGCTGAATTGATAATAGAAATAAAAGAAAAGGTTTGTATACAATATGTGATAAAAAACGAGGATGAAACAGATGCAAAAGTTCTGACCCGCATTCTCCAGTAATACACCATGTATGATCTTCTTATTCTTCTTCTACTATGATAGGAATCCTAACTGTAACATAATATACTCTAGACTATATTGAGAATGGACGTCAGTATTTAATCTTAGCCTAGTGTCTTCAAATGTAATTATGTAAGGACGAAGTTAGCATAATACTTGCCCTGGGAAATACGTGCCGAACCGTGTGACAGGTTTCTTCCAGGAAAAGGGCGGGACATGAATCGTAAAGATTATTGATTTTACGTGCCACTTTGCGTGGGACCGATACAATTCTCAGGTTTCCGTAGTCTAAATAGCCTTCTACAATTTTATCTGTAAAAGCGGGAATTTTGGTGAAGGCACATCTTAACAGACCTCGCGGTAGCGGATAGATCGCTTCCGAGACCAATAATTTGTAAATAAACATATTTTAAGCTACTGAAGTCTTTAATCTATCAAGTAGAGATTTAATGAATATACCACGTAATATGGGTCGAGCTGAAACCCCCGACGTTAGACGTATCGCGACAACTACTATGTCTTGAACAAATATTCGCGTTCTGTTACTGCGGTTGTATTATTAATAGCATAGGACGACCTAATAATCTGTTATTCACTAACGGCAACACTAATTCACTTCATTGCATTCGCACCGAGCATAATACGTAATGCAGAAACACCGACGTTTGTGTGTCCAACTGTTTGCCGTCTGCTGCTTCTCTCTCGCCGCACAATTTCTTCTTCCAAATCTACAAAACGATAAACATAAGGCACCCAATTTAGGGCGAAGGCGCCCGCTCTGGGAAGCAGCCACTATCCTTTAGATGTAATGCGGAACTGCGGAAGGAACTGACGGTGTCGCGCATTAGCAAGCGGCGACCACAACCAGAACTCAAATATTGCCCCTGAAATCGAGCAGGGCTCAAAAGTTACGCGAAAAATTTAAAATAACGTAACATCCAATACCTAATTTGCTGGTGGTGACATAAATAAGTTGTACTTTTGACAATTGTTGCAAAGTACATACAAAAATATCACCATAATTGCTTCTGAAACTTCTTTGTGGCGTGAATCTATAATTGATATTCCTTTTTGGGTATTTTGCCACTCTGAAAATTAAAATTATTAAATAACGTAAATGAGGAACGCTTCGAGAGACAATCTGCCCTCGTTATCAACGAATAACAATTAAAAAGACACAAGAAACTTAGCTTTTTTCACAAAGATTGAAAAAACCACCAATCTTCAATGAATTGTTTGACACTGACTTGATCTGATTTTTAAGAATCGATAGCCAACTATTGTCTAAAAATATGGAGAAAGACGACACGCATTTTTCTTCGTTAAATAAAATATATTGCCGTCTCCTTAATTTTACGTCCAGTTGACATCGATTCTTTAGACAAGATCTTTCTGTTATGCCAGTTTATTTTGTGATTGTTATCCCAAGCATGTTCTGCCAGCTTAGATCTCCGTGAAAAAAGCTAAGTTTCTTGTTCCTTTTTAATTGTTATTCGTTGATAACGAGGGTAGATTGTCCCTCAAAACGTTCGTTATTTACGTTATTTAATAATTTTAATTTGCAGAGTGGCGAAATACCCGAAAAAGAATATGAATCATAATTACTTACTGTTGCCTCGATACTTAGTTCACAGTATTATTTATAAAAGTAAATTTTGCTGTTAAAAGTGGACAGTCGAGGTCTTCTAATATAAACAAGACTATCAAACTGAAAATTATGGCACAGGTAATAATCAAAAGTAATATAATAGCAATAGCAATTTATTTAAGATTGAGAAATCTCTGAACCTTTCTGTACAAGTTCGATTATAATAATTACAGAGCCACATTCCAATTTCGATCTGACACAAGAATCATAGATAACAATCAGTGCAGATTAAATAACTCTCTACAATTTCTTAAATTGAAAGCAAAACAATACCTAACTACACCTCTCTATACACATATCATCAAAATGATACGAGTATAGTACAGAAGATTACCTTCTAGTAAAATAAATAATCTTACATGTTGCTGTAGTAGACAACCATTCACGCATGACATCTTATGAACATTTTTGAAATTATAAGTGTAACAAAGTCTACTGCATTCCATAACTGAACAGAGGTCGTTTGTAAATAGTAGAGAAGGAAGGGTCCTACATTGGAACCTCGGGAAGATTATTAATTTGTTATATGTTTCACAAATACGAAAGCAAACCATAATTTTACAACACTTCAATATAAGCCGGATAGCGAGCTGTACATACACAAAACAGTCCCGTCATCAATTATGTTTAATGGGCCGGCTAAGCTACCACGAAGAGAGGCGCCACCAACTTGATTGTTTCACAACTCGTGAATTTACTTTGTAAGATTTCCTAGTGAACTAGTAATCGTAACTACATTGAAAAGATTCTCCAAAATACACGTATTAGACGCAGGTTCTAGCCATAACCCGTTATAGAAAGTAAAAAGACATAAATTGATATTTATTTTTAATAAATTCCAACCAATAATATAATTTGTGATTTCATACCGAAATAAAATAATGACTTTATGATATCCAATGAAAATGTAATTGAAGCAAACTCAACAACAAACCCACGATCTGTGCAGTGTGCACGCAGCGTTCACAGCGTTACGTATGCAATGTCTAATTTCAAATTGAACTTACAAACAAACAAAGCGAAAGGCCCGTAGGAATTACACATATAAGTCAACAATACATCAATAACTGGTAAATCCGGCACAAATAGGGAAATGTAAATATAAACTTATTCACGTTAATACGAGTACATTTAGAATTGCCCCAAATATCTATTGCTCTGCTATACACAGTATACACCTCCTCACGGTGCTGTTAGTTTACTCAATTTAATTAAATCAGGTAGTTTTTAAATTATTGAAGCTTATATGATCTTACACTTGTATTGAAATAACTTTTTAGTTTAGTAAGTTAGTTATAATTTTTAATTTTTTTTTACTTCTCTCTTGCTCGCTCTATGAGAATGACTACTCTTAACTCAAGTTAGGTTCATGCATATTCAAATCAGTATTTGTGATAGTTAATCAGCACACAAAAATTATTATTTATAAATTATGACATTTCGTCAACTATCAAAGTGAAAAGTCAACCAAATAATCTCTGTCACATGATATTATTTCAAATATCTATTAAAGTAAGTGGTTCTATCAAATATGTAATTCACTCAGTATTAAGGACTTATTTGTATTAGATTTATTTAACATATACCTCTTTTTAGGCTCACTGAAGCACTTCCCACAGGATATCAGTCGAAACAACAACAGCAGTACGCAGCCTGATCCTTTACAAACCTGAGTGAAACAAGGCTTCCTGTAACAGCTACCGTTGTTGATCACCTCCTCTGTAACTCTAATGCAGACACCACCACTGCCAAAAATCGAAGTCCACAGGAACCGCCCCTCCTTGTCACATCCACCAAGCTGGTAGCCTTCCAAACTGCCTTCACCTCCAATGTAAGTTCCCTGTGTTTAGAAATCTCCTTACTTACAACAGTGGCAACAATACTCTCTATCCAATTATTATAGGATAATTGCGACATCCCATAAGACCTCGATGCGTCCTACGTCAGGATCCAACTCAGATGTAGAAATTCTAATGGTTACAAGCTTTTCCAAGTCCAACAGTACCTTCACATGTAGTGTGCATCCGATTCCAGACCAATCTTAGATGTATTCACCTGACAGTACCCACATGAAGTTCCATTTCAAACAGGATACCTGTTAGTAACTATTATGCTGTTTATCCAAATCCTCTGCAGATTTATTTATTCCATGAAGACTATTTACCATTATTAACTGTTCTTATTCTTCTTCATACCATTTGTTACTTTATTTATCCTGACTGTTTATTAAAATTCGTTTAATCTCCGTTTCTTTAAATTTTCTTAATCGCACTCTTTAATACACTATCCAGAAATGAAATTCCATTTTAATAAAGAGTTTTTATTATTCAAATGTGCTTTTACTCAAAATACACATTACAAATTCAGAAACAAAATCGTTGTTATTTTAATATCATTTTCCCTAGTAATAATAATTATACCATTTTTTTCACTCTAACATTCCTGGATAGGTTATTCCGATTGTCATTTAATACAAATTAAAATCTAAGCTCTGATGTTACCGAACAACTATCCCAACTAAGTCAACTTATATGCACGAACCCTTTTAATAAACTATTCACAATTTATGTGAAACTGTATCTAATTTCCCATTCGTTAAGTAAATCTCAAATATTTATGTTGTACTTTTAATGCGTAAAACCCCCTTCTAACTTTTTAATTGCTAACTAATTTATTCTTTCAAAATAATTTCCTACCTAGAAATACCTTTGTAGATAGCTAATTATCAGTCTCAAGAAGCTACCACTACACTATTTACAGCAAATCAAAGTTTTGCTTTTTCTGTTGAATCCAAAAAGGCGCCAAAATGCAAGAGCCCAGCTGAAACGCACACTGCAATTTTCAACATTTTGGCAGACAAAACACGTATACCTTTAAATCTGCATAGTCAATAAGTAGCTTTTACGGAGAAACTAAGGTAAGTTAGACCGTTAGGGGTAACACGCAAGTAAATAAAGCAAAAATAGAGGCTAACGTTAAAAAACCATAACACCATGGATGATATTGTTCCAAATTAACCATATTTTGCATTCCACCCATTTCTAGCATATGATTGACACTAAAGCCTGCGAACGCTACATCTGATACAAAGTCGTTGTCCGCATGTAAAGCTTTCCGCCAGTTAAGCGACATTCGCGAAAATGATTCTGCGCCTGAATTATGGTCCGTCCTAAAAGAAATTTAATAATAGCGGGTGCCCCTAATTTCAGTTTGTGTTGACGATAGCAATTGTTGGATTCGTTACATTTAACCACTGCTGGGCGGCGCCTTTGATGTTCAAAGAGCGGTAGCGCCAACACCTTCGCCCCACGGCGGCTTTCCTTAGAAATACGTAGAAAGTCATTAAAACCGGTAAACTACTAAATCTTCTGGACGTGTTTGTTTATACAGTAGTTGCTCGTAAAATCTGTAGCTGTGAGCGTCTGGAATTTCATCAATATTCCCCGTTCCGGCCAAATTATGTCTTTGCCGAGGACTTCCCAGAGCGATTAAGATATTATTTTTGTGGCGTTCGCGCATATTTTTAGCGCGATATTTCAGCAGCCAGTTTTGACAAAATCGTAAAAACACGGCAATTAAGTTCACTGGTGCAATCACTTCGTACCCGTTTGCTACAGGGAACTGGTGCCATTACTACAAAGTTAACGCTCCTGCAAAAATGTTAACGAGTTCGCAGGAGTTAATGAAGGCTTTGTTTGGTTTATTGTGCGGTGGCGCAATATAAATCCATTACATACTCGGGTTGTGATGCAGATTGCTCATTCTGGAAAGTGCAAAGTAGTAAATGCAGAATGGAGAAGTTAATTCGCTGCTTCTGTGCAGAAAGCCACAATTTATACAAAGGAGACTATAAAGCGCAATTAAGCAAATATCTCTTCAGTTGTATATGTTATCTCAGAGATTTGCATCGAGTATACATGCAACTCATAAAACTTTTATTCTGTAGGAGAGAGATCAAAAATTTCACTAATTGGATTGGTTTTTGAAAACTCAACTACAGTAGAGCTAAAATGCACGAAAACAACGAATTTCTATTAAGTAACCTCAGATGCTCCACACTTTTTAGAATTAATACACCTAAGAATTGAACTTTAGGATTTTCTTTTCTTGTATGAACTAATAATTTATATGCCTTCCTGGATCTTTCTCGGTTTCGGCCAAAAATTAGTTTTAGCTATTTTTGTCTCTTTGCTCTTTTCTTCGAAGGACCATGATATTACAGAAAAGAGGCGGAACTGCAAAAAAGTAATGGCCATTTTATACAAAATTGCAAGAGTGGCGGTTCCTATTAATCTTGAGAAAGCCAAGTATTTTTCATCAATTTTTCGTCGCTATTAGAGGAAAATGTATTTATCTTCTGTAATATATGAGCAAAATAATTTTAGTAAACTATATTTTTGTCTAAATTTAAAAGTCATTGGGGCCGCTGAAACTGAGCGAAGATATATTGTTTTACTATTTATGAAATACAAAATTAGTAATAACAAAGCAGTAATAAAGTATTCTGACTGCACCATCTTAGGTAATCGTGTATTAACATTTTTAAAATTCAACACTAGTTTAATCCTAAAAATAATACAGTATGTTTATTTAACCTTACATCCGTAACTCAAAGACTCCGACTTTGAAATTCGAGATTGTTGAGCCTTACTACTTTCATTCAACACAATAATTTATGAAATTTTAAATATAAATTTTGTTTTCCACCTATCTATTTCAATCACTAAAATATGATGATGTAAGTGTGATATTTCAATCTCTATTTATAAAAATTAATTATATCAACAATAAAAAGGTGAAGTTCGCTCAGCTTAATTGTTTCACAAATTCAAAGTGCAGCCACAATAAATAAAAATAGCGGTTCTTAATCAAGGTAATTTTAACTCTAAAAAAGTCGTTTGAAGTTTTTCTAAACATTCACACAGCCACAAAGTCGTCTCAAAGAATCCTTTGCAATTTGTAAGAGCGTCAAAGGTGTTGATTTAAAATGCATGAGGAGCCTGCATTCATCAGCAACGCATAATAAACTGTTAAAGACGGGTGCAAACATTAACACTGTGGTTGTTTACAGTAACCATCTGTTTCAGTTTAACTAAGGATCAGTAGAGCCGCCATTTACCCACGTTGAAAGCATATGAAGAATTTCAGATATGTAATTAAGAACCAGCCAGCGAGCTGGTATTAAGTATTTTTTATGCACTGAAATTGAACTACTTACAAATAAGTGTTTTATTTAACAGAATATATAAATTACATAATTTGCTTTAGAAGGTACAAACGATTGAGAAACCCGGAAAATAATTACACTATTCAGTTTATTGTAATTGATTTAATCACATATGCTACTGCGATCGCCCAAGAAGTTGCGTTTTACATGCGGCGAGGCCACTTTACCGCAATTTCCTTTCTACAAATCTTGTACTTAAACACATTTATTAAAATATTCAGTTCTTCGCTAGTGACGAACATATCACAAAGTATTTTATTTTTTATTATTTACATACGATAAATACATACCTTAAATTAGTTTGAAAGCACGCTTAAAGAAGAAAAACAATTGATTGTATTATTTCAGGTATAAATATTATATTATCAAATGTATTTTACATATACTTTAATGAAACTCCAATAAAAGTATGTTGCTATTAAGCTTTCCAGCAAAGTAGAAAAGGAAGTCACTTGAAGTTAGATTAAAAATTGTTCCATGGTACGGTTATGTCACAACGTAATCACGATGAGGATGAGACATCTAAACGGTATTTAACACCTGGTTCTTCTCCAATACCGGGTTCTTCTCCAATAGCTCATAAATGATATACAAACGAATATTTATTGGTTTTTAAATTGTTTGTGTTTACTAAACCATTTGTTTATTTAAATCTGTGGCGATCTTTCTACAGTTCTTTCAGAGTTCCTAAAAATCCTCACACGTTTGCGCTGTATCTCAAACATTTTTTGTGGTCTCTGTGAATCTATCTTATCGATATATTCGAACCTTTGTTGCCAATATTTGTCAGTTTTTCTAACGAATCAGGAGCTAACATGTACCATGCACTCAGGAGAGATGCAGAAACATAGAGATTATAAGCTTACTAATATTTAATATAAGATTATCGCTAATCTGTTTAATTTTTATGTGTTACAAAGATATTGATCGCAGTTCTTCTTACATATTTCCATTAATTCAGTTTTAAAACGTCTAATTAGAACATAATAATCTAATTGTACATTTTTTTAATACACTATTAGAGTAGCTATTGTCATTTTATAATTAAATCACCACTATTTCTCCAGTACATAAAGAGACCCAATGCGTCTCATATTACTTCTAAAAATGTTTATTTCGTATAGTAACAGCCTCTCAGCAAGCAACAGGCTCTCAGCCTATACTAATAGAAAGAAGAAGAAGAAAGTATAATATATAGCTAACTATAACCTTTCAGTGGTATACTGTCTAAGTATCTCATGCATGTAAAAGTAGTTTTCTGTTAGCTTATTATTAGAAAAAATTTCCATCAATAGATAAGCGGTACAATGGCATATTCTATGTCAGTTACAGGAGCTTTTATGGTGTATAATCAGAAGTAATACTATAAGTACTTCGATATTATCGGGTTATATGTCGATAACTTGTAGCACAATAATAAAAGAGTGTCAGTTTGACAGGTTAAATAGTCCGACCGCGTCAGCGGGAGGATTATTCTGTCAAACTGACACGATTTGTTATTGTGCAGGAAGTTTGAGACGTATAACCTGTTCGAAGTACGCATTGTATTCGATTTGATTATTTTTTGAGTAAATTTTAATATTAGGAACAAATAAATATTTTATTGGCAGCTCGATTTGTTTGTATTGACCTAGCTGAAAGTCACCTCCATGAAAACAACATCAAGTTGACACAAGTTATGTATTGCGTTGCCTAGTGAAGTTACTATAGTATAATCGATTTTGTATAATCGAAATTATACAAGGTAACTTAACTAAATCCAGCCTTCTGATTGGTTGAAATCTCTACGAAAAGAATAATCATAATTACTTCTCTCAGTCAGTAACAAGCTCTCAGCCTATACTAAGAGAAAGAAGAATAAGAAGAAAGTATAATATATAGCTTACTATCACCTTTCCTTGGTATACTTTATATGTATCAGGAGCATGTAAAAGTAGTTTTCCGTTAATTTATTAAAAGAAAAATTTCCATTAATAGATAAAGGGTACAGTGGCATATTCTCTGTCAGTTTAATTAGCTTTTAAGATGTATAATCATCACTGCTTCCCATCCATTTTCCAATATATTACTTTATAGTAGACACATCATATTATGAGAATATATCAATATATCAATCACACCTTATATTAGATTAGCAAAAGAATACTAAAAAATAATTTGCTATTATAATTTTTTTATAATAAGATCCCGATACGCTGAGGTGTGCGCCAAGGAGACATAATCTCCCCACAACTGATTTTGATATTTTGATTTTGATATTGTACTGATTAGCTGTAACATAAACGAACTTAGAACAATGCTAGAACATCTATAGCACGTATAATCCACAGTGGGATTTAAAACGAACGGCAGGAAAACGAAAATAAAGAGACTAACAGGCCCACATCTGGAAATTCAAAGCCAGACTATAGAAAACAGCAATCAATACGTATACTTTGGACGCACAGTTAAGCTCGAAAATGAAAATCAAACTTTGGCAGCTTCTTCAACAGGTTGGTTGTGGTTTTTGCTAAGCTCCCCAATAATAATATTTTATGTGCGATTAAATACCCAAGTTTAACAAAAAGTTGTGTTCTTATTGAGAGAGTGTGCCCATGGTGATTTGTGGAAGTTTGCCATCGTATTGAGCTTTTGCATCAGTAGAGCAAAGCATCAATTGGTCAAGTGCAAGCCAGAGTATTTTAAAGAGATTCTACGGAGGGCCAGCCAGTTTTCATAGTGCGTGTACAAGGTGCATAGGCGAGCAGTGTACGTGTGGGGCCCCCGGATCCAGCGAAAGCCCTCCAAAAGGTCATCTAACTGCAAGCCGATATCTAGGTGCCGTTCGAGTCCACCTTCCCACCTTGCTAACAGCGGGCCGGTAACGATATCCTGTTCTGAGCTTCGTGGGACCTTCAGCGAGGCTGCAGGTATTTATTTATTTATTTATATTTATTTATATCGCACTCAGCCAACAGTCGTTAGGCCAATTATAAGCTTCGCTGTGCATTTATGGGGACTTCCAACCCCACTAACGACTGCCATGATGTTTTTATGACCGCCGGGACCAACTATTTCCGTGACAGCCGTATCACGAGGCGCCGAGAGATGCAGCCGTGGAACTCCCATTCAAGTTCTGACCAGAGAGAGCGTTGCTTAACTCTGCTAATCGAACGTGGACGCTTGTTCAAGCTACACCACCGGGGACCTTATACCCAGATCATCTTAGAAGCCATCTAAAGGTCACATTTTGCTAGCCAAAAAGTGTCTTTTTGTGATTGTGTTCAGTTGGCGTAGGTTTTGCATTTACTGCCAGTAGTGGCGTCTCTAGTGTTTTGTTTCGTGACGCGGTGTACTTGCCTTCAATTTTTCTCGTATAGCAACAGCGGTCGCTGCGGGGACATCATTAATTTAAATAGAACACGGATTTTATTTAGGAATTTTCGACACCAAGCAACCATCTTGGAATAGTCAAGGACCCGTCAAGTAGAAATATCACTCTAGAAATTTCCGTCAGTTAAATAACGAGCAGACAAAGTGCGGACAAATAAATGTTTAACCGAACTTTAGATTATTATTATTAGCAGAGGAACAATTTAATTTTGAAGGTATCGACCTGACCCTGAGATAGAGTTATTTTATTATTTACAAAAAATGGAATAAACAAAATATTAGCCGGGCGCATTACAATAGTGAAGAAAATTAGAGCAGTTTATAATTTAATTTAAATTCATTAAACCCATAAAGAGGCAGCAATAGCATCAGAATATATTAAAATATGCCCATAAGCTTAACAGAAAGAAGTGCAAACGAACTTAGAGCGACGCAAAGAGTAATAGAATAGAATCAGTCTGAGAGACAGTGCGAAATAACATTATCAGACAAAGAACCAAAGTCACAGATATTGTACTCGTAGATCATGTCGCACACCTTAAGTGGGTTAGTCATGTAGCAAGACAAAACTGCGGTCGAAAAAGGTAATCCAATGACGACATAGGGAAAGAGAAGCAGAGGTAGACCTTTAGAAAGATGGATAAATGACATAAAGGGAACAACAGGCACCCATTGAAAGAGAACAGCTCAAGATAGAAACTCATGGAAGAGATTAGAAGAGGCGTATGTCCTAGCAAAAAATACTCTACAATATACACATTAGGGTGGAACGAAAAAAACAAGTTTTGATTTGTAATTTGTAATAGAGCGGAAAAGTTGCCTTTTGGTGTAGATAAGATTAAAAAAAATATGAAAAATATTGGAGCACGTCTTAAGGTGCTGCAAGGACAATAAAGTTTCATAAAATTGCAATTTTCGCTACATTTTTAAGTTGTTTTAAGAAGCTGTCAAATATATTCTTTTATTTCAAATATTGACAAAAAAGCAGTTTTTACATGAAAAAATACATATAATTTTTTAAAAACTTTTTGCATTATGTCTTGAGGTGTCGCAAAGATCGGTAAAATTTTATAAAAACACACTTTTTGTAACTTCTTTTATGTGTCTCCATTATGCAGTAAAAAGTTTCAAATAGGCGTTTTAATATGAATAGAAAGATAGAGACAGTTAGACAATTGTTTTTTTATGGAGAAAAAGACATACAAATGATCAAGAAAAGAAGGAAACTAGCAAAAAAGTTATTTCAGAAGAGCACGGTTCACTAACAGAGGAACCAAACTCAAAGTTTTTAGGCCACACCTAAATCTGGCACTGGAAAAGACTTAGCAGACAGTATACTGGAGTTTCTTGAAGATAGAGAACACAACGAACAACTTTTGAACTTTACTACTATTGGGTGTGATGGAATCGTTGTAAATACTGAACATAATAATGGTGTGATTTCTTTGATGGAAAATGAAATAGGAAGACCTTTATAATTGTTTGTTCCATGGAAATCAGCTACCTTTGCGACATCTTTTTTGTAATTTAGATGGTAAAGCGAAGAGACCCAATGGGTTTAAAGGCGAAATAGTGCAGCAGTTGGAAAACTGTGCTAATTTTCCTGTGGTTATTTTCTTGCCAATTGAAAATAACCTTCCTCTTTTGGAGACAATAAATGATTTAAGTACAGATCAGAAGTATTTATTGAATATGTATATCGCTGTATCAAGTGGAAATTGCCAGCTAGATTTCTCTTTAAGAAACCCTGAAAAACTTCCTCACGGAATGGCTTACATTAGCAAACCGTATACTTAGATTGCATGTGGCTAAAAATCCAACTGAAAACCTTAAGACTCTGACTGAGTACATTTTTAAAGTGTATGCACCTGTGTGGTTCAACATTAAGTTAAAACCTTCATGTACTTATGGTTCCAAACATATGTTTAAGCTTATCTCATATTCACGCTATCTCTCTTT
Source organism: Agriotes lineatus (assembly GCA_940337035.1). Classification (NCBI taxonomy): domain Eukaryota; kingdom Metazoa; phylum Arthropoda; class Insecta; order Coleoptera; family Elateridae; genus Agriotes; species Agriotes lineatus. The sequence continues at coordinate 337,544 of CALNHX010000346.1, forward strand.
TAATTTCAAGAACGTGCTAGACCCGGTTATTCAAAGAGATGGGTACTTTGCTGCTGCAGAAAATGTCCTTTTGTCCATGCTATGTGATAAGCACAAACATCTAAGAGAACTTGGTTTATAACGTTCTTTAAAAGCAAGAACAGAAAGTAGAGACGGAGTCAGGAAGTTTAAAGTTCCACAGATAAACTTTGACGCAAAGAACTACAGTCGTGTGCAAATAAATCTGGGACAGTGGTTTTTTCACATGCAGATTCAGTTAAGAATTTGAAGAATATTTCCATGGATTTCCTCTTATCAGAGAGAGTTACGGGTTTCAGTACCTGTTAAAGTTTAATGTAACTCTTTCTGATAGCAGGAAATCCATGAAGATATTCTTCAATTCTTAACTGAATCTGCATGTGAAAAAAACACTGTCCCAGATTTATTTGCACACGACTGTACATCGACATGATCTCATGGGTTGAAAATGATGTCACTTAACCCCCCTTGGTAAAATATGTTTCCAGTGACTCTCTCAAAGACTTTATACAGAAGACATCTGAAGCTCAACCAAATAGTAAAGTGGACCCGCTTATCGACTTTTCCCGGCTTCCTTGTCACACGCAAACAGTGGAAAGAGCGGTGAAACTGGTGACCGAATCGGCTCAAAATGTCTGTGGTTCAATTGCAAGAGAAGGATATATGAGAGCAAAAATTGACTCAAGTGAGAACATGCCAAAATTTCAGATACATATTTTTATTATTTTGATTTTATATGTATTTAAAGGAGCCACAACCACATCCCTTTTAAATAACTTTTAGCAACTTGAAGCTTATTTGTAAAATTTACTTGGATTTATATTTTTTAGGTAAGCGTCCACTTTATGTTTGTTGCAACGATATTTAACAGAACTTTAGAATTTCCCAAATATTCTTTTTAACAAGGCAAATGCTTTACTAATAATAATTTACATATGAAAAACTCTTAATAAAATCAGAATAATAAAAATATGTATCATACGGGGATAAAACAAAATTTTACAAACAAAGAATCAAAATTCGAATAGGAGGCCGTGACTTTGTATTTGAGCATAACTTTTGATTCTAAACAACTTTTCTCAATAAAATTTTGCTATATTTTTTGAAATAAGGTAACTTTATTCTTGAACGAATTACATATTTTTTGTCCTGCCCTGTATATTGTTTAACTTGAAGCCATTCTAAGAGCATCTGATATGGTTATCGAACATGCACTAACTTTTAGCGGTATTTAAATTTCGGTTTTACAACTAATAAAAAAATGTCCCATTTGTTGCACACTTAATGGACCACACTGTATATGTATTTACAACTATCTTTTGTAACATTATATGTACGACAAAACCATAAAAAATAATTTATCAAAGTTTATAATTTTTCTATTTTTTAATTTTTTTTATAACTTCAAGCTCTTTGCGGCACCTCAAGATTTGTAGTATAGCAACCATTTTTTTTCTTCTTTTTGAACCTAAAAGGCAACTTTTGCCCACTACTACAAAAACTAAAATTAAAAAAAAATATATTGTTTGCTGTTTTAGCGTAAGTTTATCCAAGTTCTCATAAGCAGCATGCCACGACGAATGGGAGCTGTAATAAGTGTTAGAGGTGAAAATGCACAGTACTATTCAAAGTTGAATTGTTTTTTGATTTTTTGAAATAAAATTGTTGTTCATATTATGTATCTTTTCATTTCTTTTTAATAAAAAATTGCTAATTTCTATTATTGTTATGTCATTAAGCAATACTTACATAAGTATAAAATGCATATTCAGAATTTAAAAATGATTTTTTACGAGGGGAGTGTTGCAAACTAATGCTTACATCAAAAAACTGTATCACACCAAACGTCTTCTAGTTTACTATATAAAAAATATAAAAGACCAAAGTCAGAAAACTACTGCTCTGCAACTCTGTTATCCGATGCAAGCTACTTTCAAAGATCGTTATTAACCGCCCGACGAACATATTATATCAATATCAAACTAAAGATTTTTTTTTTTTTGATAGGGTTATAAAACTTAAAATTACATAAAATTAGAGGAACTTTCTGGAAAATAGCGTGGAATATAATATGAGCATAACATTGGACACTGTAATTATTTTATTATCAGGATGATTCTACATGCAAAACAGATCAGTATAAAAAAGACATTTAACTGAAAGAAATTCAAAAAAGAAACCTGAAACATATGGGTAACTTTTCGAAAAATTAGTTTCTATTTTTTAACGAAACATATTGCTCAAATTAAAGATGCGCGATGGTTGTATGTTTTCCCGTGCTAACAGACATATATATTGCAAGCCCCAATGGGTAATGGAATGTGTGATGATGAGCATCAGTTTGAAAACGAGTGGATTCGGCATTAAACAAACATGGCAGAGGTGATGAAAAGGGTGTCAAGACTGAAATTGAAATAATCAGTACATATTGCAAGGCCTTATTGGCCATATCTGGACAAAGCGTTTGTTACAATGGCCTGCCAGGAGAAACCAGGATGTCGCGTCGTCACGAGAATAGTTAGAACAAGATTAGTTGAAGTAGTCCAAGACAGATAACAATGGAAGTTATAAGGAGACTTTTATATCAAGTAGTGGTTAAAATAATGCTAGAGCAAAAGAGAAAGAACAAGAAAAAGAAGAAGAGGGAGAACCTGCAAGTATGTAGTTGCATTAGATAAATTAACTACATAAGTAAAAGTAACTAATACTTGCAAGTTTTGATGACGTGTTATGACCTGTAATATTATATTAAACAAACGACAAATAATAATTGGTTATTTTAGCGTCTGAAAATTATGTAAACCAAGCACATTCAACTCTAAGGTTACAAATGGGTCTTCCGTTTTAATAAATGTTGTGTTTAAAAAAAATAGGCAATGCAATACTATTTACCTAGTTTTATTATAACGTCCAAATAAACACTTCGGACTTCCAGGTCAGCATCACTTCGTGTCAGTTCCCAGTTGGAAAGCATATTTGACCTGTCACTAGTTGATAAACTTAATAAACTAGTGGAAAGTGGTTTCAAAGGCAATAACTCCAGCACCGCTTTGGTCCTCGGCTTTTCTCAAGCATTTCATAGGTTGTGGATACAAAGATTGCTCTGTAAACTACTATAAACGAATGGTACAAATTACGTAGCCATTATAGTAAGATCTTTTTTAATTGCCTGTGGATTCTACTGCTACCTACAACATTTAGCAGGGGTACCCCAGGGTTCAATACTATACGTTATGCAGTATGTTTTTGTTATAAATTAAAATTAAATGGCACTGTAGAAGAAAAAGGAAGGTGAATCATGATATTGCCAGAACTGGAAATCCATGTGGATTAATAACGTGAGCAGAAGCTGTGCAGAGGCAACGTTGATTCTCAGATTTACCATTTCCGTTTTCCTATGTTACGTATGCCGTCAAACACACCGTATGTAAAGACATACCTTCCCAGTCAACACAACACTAAGAATGTTCGCAGATGACACTTCATTAAGAAGTCAAAACTAGGGTATTATCACTGGAAAGCAGGACTTGTAAAAGTGAAATTCGCGATGTGACAGGTCGAGTGAAAGAGTTAATCAATGTGTGATTTCAAGCGTGATTTGTGTCGTCGAGTTGAACAATCAAAACTAACGTGTGTAAACGTCACGATGCAATTTCTAGCACAGCCAGAACTAGGTCATAAACGCAGGAATATCGGCCAACAAACTCTTTTTGCCTCAACTAATAATAAAAAAAGGCGAAAAGGGAAAGTCAACCCTGGTCGACAATACAGTTGTAAACGCTCGAAAAGGCAAAGTCCTACAATAGAGTAAAAGGGAGCTTAGCTGGACAATCCTATTGCACTCAAAAGAATAAGGAATGTCCCTTCCATTCAGGCGCACCCTAGACAACGCAAGTAGCTTGGTCTTCGAATCACTATCACTTTTACGTAACATCAGATCACTTCATTCACTTCGCGTAACATCGCTTGACTTAGTATCACGTTTTCTGCATATTCTCTGAATTGTACGCAATTTGCTGAGTCGAGGACCGAAGTCAGTTTTCAAAGACTTTTATTAATAAATAATCAGTATCGAAAACCAGGCTACTCACAATTCGTATTTGTATTTTAAATTGATATTAACGAATTTATATATGTTGCATTTTGTTCGTGTGTTCTAAACAAATAAAAGGAATGCTATTATTTTCCACAAACGGTTGTATTATACTGAACTTAATTCCACAGTAATCAACATAGTAGTTCCAGTGGTGTAAACCACTAAATATCTCAATGGTGGAACGACTGGACTATGAATTTAGAGCCAACCAAATTTACCAGTAAGATATTCACATTTAGAACGGTACCTAAACAAGCATCCGAACATACCGATCAACAACACAGCACTGCGTAAATCTTGATAATCAAATATGGATGAATTTATTTAGACATGGTTAATCAGAAACATACAAAATTGGTATTTTGTTTGTTTGTTAATGGACAAGGTCTAGACATGCAGAGTTCCTGGTACCTTAGACACTGACTGCTCATATGGTCATATGGTTAAAGTCCTACTTAGAATTTTGCTGAGACTAAGGAGTTCCAGCTACGCCGATGATACTCTACTAATAGCCAATTCCAGAGAAGAAATTGAGGAAATCTTAGAAAGACTAAAAGCGGTGAGCATAGAATATGGACTGAAGATTAATTATAGGAAATCGAAGATAATGATAATCGACAGAGAAAACGAAGGATTACCAATACCCGCCTTTGTCGGAAATTGCGAAGTTGTAAGTGACTTCATTTACCTGGGATCATTGCTGCAGAACAACGGAAGCAGCGAATTGGAGATTCGACGTAGGATACAATTGGGGCGCACAGCGATGAGTCAATTAAGCAAGATCTGGAAAGACCGCAACATATCTCTAAAAACAAAAATACGGTTGGTCAACACGCTGGTGTTCTCTGTGTTCTTGTACGCATCTGAGACATGGACGATAAAGATGGCTGACCGACGGAGGATTGACGCCTTTGTCGGTGGTGTTGGCGTAGACTTCTACGAATACCATGGACCGCAAGGAGCACTAACGTGTCCATTCTTGATGAGATTAAGCCCAGCAATCGTCTCTCTAGCATAGTGTCATCTAATATCTTGAAATTCTTTGGGCACATATCACGTCACGACAATATGGAAAGACTAATAGTACAGGGTATGCCTGAAGGGAAACGACGCCGTGGACGCTCTCCTACTCGTTGGACAGACATGGTAAAGCTGACGGGATCTGGTCTGAAAATAGCAACACAAGAAGAAAAAAATCGCGATAGATGGCGTCTCACTGTCGCACAAGTTATAAGGCGTCTAGACCAAGAAAATGATGACATATAATGGTCACCACACGTCGTTAACGACGTTGGATTTTGATGATGAAGGAGTTCCAACCCTAGCAAGAGATTTTTTACATGCTACACATCGTAGTAACATGGGACCCACGGCTTTACATCACTTCCGAATGATGGCATTCTGTAGAGGCTTTCATCTGTATTTTTTATTTTTGAAAACCTCACCGAGACCGGGAATCAAACTCGCGACCCTACGATCAATAGCCAGGATGCTTACCACTGAGCTACCAACCCTGGCTCATACAAAATTAACTTCATCATATCCCTTCTTCAACCGAAAATCTAAGCTACGAGAAGAAAATTGCATGGTATTATATAAACAATTCTATAAACTACCTTCACAAATATGAGTGCTATTTCGTAAACCAGGGGACCACGGAGGATGTGTGGGAGAACAGCACAGAAAAGAATGGGTGCTGCAGAATTCCTTAAGGCACTACAAAATAAAAAATATGTTATACAGCCACGCTACCCCGAAGGTATATTGTGTCTGCTCCAAAATATGCTTCTCAAAATAGAGCTGGTGGACACAATAATGAACAAGACTTTGAGGAGGTCCACACTGATGTAGTCGACTCTGAGGAAGGCCACGGGGAAAATGAGTTATCAGAAGTCATCACCATCAACCAACATATTTTCAAAAACTCTCTCTGGTTGCAGTCCACTATTGATGGGAAGAAAAGAGTTGCATCAGAGGGTGAAAAGAAGATACATCACGAGTTCATGCCAAGTTCCGAAAGTGATAATAATTAAGTGGCAATTAATTGTTTTGATTGGTGCCGCAGAGGACCTGTATTAAATGACCTCTGTCAAGTTGTATATATTGTGCCAATAATGAAACAAATCCTGTGCAATATCTAATGTGTTGGTTTCACTATTAATTTCAGTACTGCACTAGAAAACTTGTATGTTAACATACTAAATAGGCACAAAACGGTCATACTTAAAAGTTCAAGCCAAGAAATAGATCATCTCCTGTTTCATCTAGTATACCAAACCAAGACGCAATGGATAAAAATTGGTTTTCCATTTACTTCAACCATACTCGGTACTGCACAGTCCATCATGCAGCCCACAGCTAATAACGCTTAGTAAAGTTAATTGGACTGTCTGAAAGCTGCTTAACTAGAGTGGTTAATATTTAATCCAACACAATGTCGCCGTTGCACTTTATTGCTTCAAGCGAGGCGAGGATTTGAATTCAGTTGTACTCGCGGTTCACGACCGCAATCAATTAATCCCATTAATTCCATTGGAAACACCCGCGACCGTCGAAAAATAGGCGATTCAATTGTTTATCGCTCGCTCCTTCGGCACCACGGCGCATCCTTCTCCTGACGTAACGCAAGCGTTCTCCGACGCAGAAATGCATTATCACAAATGCAAATGAAGCAATGAGGCGACGAAAAAATCAGGTCTTTGACCCCATCATCTCTATGCGATGTCAACTGCATTAAATAGACAATGAAATGTTCTCAGTATGACTTCATGTTGTTCTTCCTCGGTATATCCGTGGAGCTACGTAAATATAAATCAGTCACCGGTCGCTCGCTGTGCAACATACTTATGTTGCCCTAACGTGTTTACTGGAATTTTTATTGAACTGCTTTGCATGTAACAAAGCATTTTGGTATTACTACTGAATAAGTAAAACCTTAAATTGTTTCTGGGAAATGGCAGGTGTACGGCAAACTGAGTGGCAACGACATGAACCTCTGTTTGAAATTAGAAGAACGAGTAGTATTACTTTTTCTGGGGACATAGAAAAGTTCAATGAAGGAAAAATCAAGGAAAGCTAATTAAAATGTACTAACTACCTCTAGGCCACGGAATTACAATGATGTAGTTACGGAACCTTAAGTTTTGATACAGACCTCTTCCTAAAAATGGAGACGGTATTGATAGGTTATGCCTTTAAAAAGCAGTCTGAGGATAAATCATACTGTTATGTATTATTTGTTTAATACTAATATAAAAATTTCAAATACGTTGGTTTTGAATTATTATTCAAGAACAATGATAATAATATTGTAACGAGTAATTTGTTAAGCCATAACTACTACTGACGGGCCATTTTGACCCAGCTATAAAATTGTTCTTAAAAGTTGCTATTATTGTAAATAGTAGAAATATAGTGGTTATTACTAGTTCTAAGTTATACCACTACCCTGTAAACGTGCCGTATTTTTACGTTTTGAGTGCTAAAACTACACGAATGTAGTTATACTGTAAAAAAGAGAGAAACTTGTGGAATGTAGTTTTACAACATCCTATATCTTAAAAGTATAGTATGGTGCCACCATGTGTTTATTCTTAAACCAAATGTTTTACGTGTAGTAGAGTCCGCTCAACGTAAGATAGGGACAGGCACGTCACAGTTCGGCTGCGCGGATTTTTGTTACGTCACGCGCCTCAAGAATTGGCAGTGGCGTACACGGATACAAGTGAACTCATCGCGTATCCTATCAACTACTGAACCCCCTGGTAACAGGACGCATATTTAAAAACGTGCCGTTGCTAAGTAACCATTGCCCATCGGGATAATCGCCAAACCACTGCGCACCCTGGTAATGATGACGTGCCTGTCCCTATCTTACGTTGGGCGGACTCTATATACACAGCAATATATCTGAAAGATTGTAAAGAAGTTTTTTTGAAAATGTCGTATCTTACTCTCAACGAAGCATGTAGTAGACAGCGCCATTTTTATGTATTTCAGAGTTGACTATAGTTTGCCAGGTTTAAAAGAGTAAAGCTGTGGTTCTACTGTTCAGTAAGCATTCTGACAATTTCGTGAATAAGAAAACTAAGATCAAAAGAGAAATACCCGCCAATCTCACCAAAGTCATAAATGATAGATACCAAAATTATCGTGTCAGAATAAGAACAAATGGTAAACTAAGAGATTCTAGATAATCAAAGAGAGTACAGAGCAGTTCAAAATAATATCCCAGGGCAACGGCACTGTTTTATCCGCAGAAACCAAAAACGATCTACACAGATTCTTAGTTGAATTTAACAGAACATGCGAAGAATATAATATGGCCACCTCGACAGACAAAACCAAAATAATGATTAAAGCAAAAGACCCTATTCGATCCAGTTTTAAAAGATACCATAATAGAACAGACAATAAAAATGAATTACCAGCTCAAGGAAATGCCATAAACGAAGTATAAGAAGAAATAACAAAAGCAAATAGAATAGCAGGGTGTCTAAAAAACAAAATGGTATAACCAATTTTTGCTAAAAGAAACCAAAGTAAGAATGCACAACAGCGCAGTAAGGCCGATAATCACAACACCTCAGAAACAAGACCAGATATACTTAAGACGTTATTGCTATTGGAAGTCGTCAAGATAAAAGCGTTAAGAAACATTATTAACAAAATCCGAAAGGATAGAGTGAGAATCGAGGAAGTAAGGCGAATATGCGATATATAACCTATAACAAATTGGGGCGACCACAGAAGAACAAAATGCAGCAATCATATATCAAGAATGGAGCACAACAGACTTGTAAGAGTGGCACGAGGTAAATCTCCCCAAGGCAGAAGAAGTGTTAGTAGACCCCAAAAAAGGCGAAAAGATAGTTTCAAGATCTAATAGCTGGTTAATAAACAGCCATGATCGCCTATTAGAGAAGAAGAAGGAAGAGAAAAGGTGGAATAAAAATAAAATGGCTAATATGCTTCTATTTTATAATACTAGTTTTTCCCCTCTAGATTCCAGGACTGCGACGTTTGAAGTGCCTCCAAATAGTTTTAGAACGTTTTAATTGCCATTATCATTTTGTAGGCGATATCACACTCACAAGAATGCGTGACGCGTGACATTTGGAGCCATGCGGAGGGTAAGGAAAACCGAAAGAATTCCGTCAAGAGATTCTGCTGATTGTCCGATAAAGTCCAGGTGTAAAATCGGCGAGTTGCGAAAGCTTTCCCGCGTAGTTGCTCGTATACAGGGGATTTACACGAGGATTACACAGAGTGATAAACACGAGGGGGCGAAAATTCCTGTTCAAGTTTAAATTTTAAGCAAATAATATGGAACAACCTTTTGCGATGGGTCTTTGTTTTGGGGATATCGAGGTAGGAACTTTTTTTCCATAAAATTAATAGCATGTTATGGAATTACTTGTCTTTGACAATTTTCGCATACTTTGCGTGTTTCTTTTAATTCGTAGTGTAAAAAAGATATAAATTTTGCAATAATGCAGTTCCGCAATGAAGAATATTAGCACGATTATTTGCGCTAGTGGCTGAACTCAAATAATAACTCTGCCTTTAACTTGCACTGCGACAAAACGTTATTAACAGAATACACACATATAGCTTACAAAAACAATGAATGACACTGTGATGTTTAGAATATCACCTTAACCGCGTATTGAGGCGGGACTCTAGTTCGGTACGGAACGGATAGTACCAAAAAATATACAGAAAGTATTTTTGCTTGCTGCTTCTGCAACTATAATGCGTTAAAAAGTTGTCGACAATATCAAAGAACATACCCTAAAAGACGTCAGCCATCTCGTCGTGTATTTTCTAATCAGAGCCAGATTAAGGGGGAAGGGGCTAAGGGGGCTGCAGCCCAGGGCCACCAAATTTCGGGGCCTCGAAAAGATTCGAAGGTTATAAACTAGTGAGGTTTCTAATCATTTAGATCCCTTTGTACCCGTTGCATAAATGGGAATGGGGCCTCTAAAAAAACTTAGCCCTGGCCCTCACATATCCTTAATCCGGCTCTGTTTCTAATGTATTTCAAATACTGCGACAATTGGTAATCTTCATACTGGTGGGATGGTGGAATTCTACGATGTAACTTGCAAGAGGATATTCACATCAGAAATCTTTCTGCCTTGATATCTCCAAAACAAAGGCTGCTGGAAAATAGTTGCTTTACATGTTTTTGCTTCAAACTTAATCCTGAACACCAATTTTTATTTTTCGCCTCCTGGTGTAAATCACCTAGTATAAAAGTAGACTAAAACAAGTCTTACTTTATTTTTATCTTTCTTCGTCTACAAGTGGCGGTAATTTTTGTGTCATAACTCACAACAATGTTTGCGTTTACAGGCCTTTACTAACAATCTTGAGATCATAACATTTCATATGTTTAATTCTATATCCCTGAGAAAATTAACATTGCCTTTATCATATTTCCGTATGTTTTCGTTATTAAATTTATTTCCTATTTTGCTTCCTAACGTCCAAAGTAATAGCGGTTCAAATCGCAAACCTAAATTTTGTACAGTACATTATGAAAGTACAGTTTATATTTAAGATACTGTATCTAGGCGCACTATACGGGAAAAATCTATGATCAAACCTCAAATTACCTACTAATTTATATCAAAAAAGAAAACTTTGAGCCATAAAAGCAGTATAGGGAAAACTTGCACTACAAGGTAGCTTAAGCCCGTCGAGCTTGTTAGGTTATTTGCAGTCGTTGTTAATGTTGTAATACTCTATACCGACAATATGTTAAAACAATATATGAGTTGACGTAAAATCAATGATGATCCCGGTTTGGAGTGCACCCAACTAACAACTGGGTGTACTCTGGAGTGCACCTATATACAGCTTCCTTAAATTTTTTTAACATTCAAAAATTTTACTTTTCAAATTTTGAGTACATTTTTTAAATATTCACTCAAACCGGTATGGACCACTTGAGATCGATTAATCCAAACAGATTGTGCCAAGTGGTCTGCGGAAATCTGTAAATTGTTCTCTGTGTTTGTAAAGTGTTCTGTATATTTTTGTTTCTATTGTATTGCAGACAAGGGCAACGCCACAGTAGTACTTGACACAACCACATACAACGAAAAACTTTTAACACTAATTAGTGAGGGACCATACACTAAACTAAATAAAGATCCAATACATACAATAGAAACAAAAATATACAGAACACTTTACAAACACAGAGAACAATTTACAGATTTTGTAAGACGTACACTAACACCACACTACAGTAAACCACCACATTTTTATGGATTACCAAAGATACACAAACCAAATGTACCACTTAGGCCAATAGTTAGTTCTATAGGTTCTCCTTGCCACAGTTTAGCTAAATATTCACTTAAAATACTGACTCCTATATCGGGAAATACAGACAAGTATATAAAGAACACGCCACATTTCCTTGTAAAACTTGAAGAAGCAAACATAAACACACAGCAGTTAATGGTTAGTTTCGATGTAGTTAGTCTCTTCACTAATGTTCCAGTAGACAAAACACTCAACATCATTAAACATAGGCTACAAAACGATAACACATTATGTTTGAGCACTAATCAGGATCGAAGTTCCAATGTTTTGTAGCCTTCTCAGTTTTTCGTTATTTGGAACATTCCTGATTGTCAGCTCGCCTTGGAATTTGTGGACTGTATGGATTGTAGGTTTCACTGAATTATACACACGTTGAAAAGCAAAAGTAGTAATTTATTGCCATAAATTAACACGAACAGTTTAACATTTACAAAGAATTAGTTTTCGTAGTGCGTGACCGGTTTGCATGCTGCCACTTTGACAGATGAAACGTAAGTGTTTTTGGAATCGGATGCCGGCACGAGAGTCCACTGCGCACAGCATGAACTCAGCATGTAAGAGAGGCGGCAAAAGTTTATAAAGTCCTTAACATACCGCCCGCCTTGGAAAGGGTAACCTTTCAAATAAAACAGTACAGAGTTGACATGTAAAAGCTAGAGTAAAACATGTAACATGAACACACATATATACAAAGCCTAATAGTACATGGATCTTAATCTAGTACAAGAAAACCCGAACAATGGGGAGCCAAAAGGCTTTACGAAAACTGCGCTGAACGCTAACGCACTAGCTCACAACACTAGGTAGCGGGCACAATTTGGCGAAGGATCGCTTCACGATCCCTGACACAGTGTTCACTGACGCCACACGCGTAACGCCGTCAAGGCCAGGGTGCAGCTCGGTGACCCGGCCTAACCTCCACTTCAGAGGGGGTAGATTGTCATCCTTGATGAGGACCATGGAACCAGGCTGGAGGTCCGAAAGATGCGTGCGCCATTTGGTGCGCTGTTGGAGTTCCGAGATGTACTCTTTACTCCATCTCTTCCACACATTCTGGTGAAGTTGTTGTATTCTCTGGTATTTAGACAGCCGAGACTCGACTATCTCAGTTACGTTGGGATCAGGCAGTGACACCAACGGACGACCAATCAGGAAATGAGCAGGAGTCAAAGGCTGAAGGTCGTTTGGATCAGAGGACAAAGGGGACAGGGGTCGGGAGTTTAAGGTCGCTTCCACCTGTGCTAACAAAGTGCAAAATTCATCGTAATTTAGACTAGCGTTACCTATAACGCGACGTATGTGATGTTTGGAGGACTTGATTCCGGCCTCCCACAATCCGCCAAAGTGGGGACTGTGCGCGGGTATAAAATGCCAAGCTACTCCGTCGTTCGCGACTGATTCGGAAATAGAAGGGTTTTGTTCCGCGAGAAAATTGCCTAATTCGATTAACTCGGAATTAGCGCCTACAAAGTTAGTGCCATTGTCTGAATATACATGGAGCGGTTTGCCTCGACGAGCTACAAACCGGCGAAAAGCCATTAAGAAAGCTTCAGTAGAAAGATCAGCGACCAATTCAAGGTGCACTGCCTTTGTGATAAAACAAACGAATAGACAAAGGTAGGACTTCACTAGTTTAGAACCACGTCCTTTGCGATCCTTTATCATGAACGGTCCACCATAATCGATACCAGTAGTATGAAATGGGGGCGATGATTGAATACGAGAGGCTGGCAGGTCTCCCATTATGGGTTCAGTTAACTTAGGAGAGAATCTAAAACACCGTAAGCATTGATGAACCACTTGCTTGACGATATTTCTGCCAGAGGTGATCCAATATCGTTCTCTGAGATTAGCTAACAGCATTTGAGGTCCGGCATGGAGAAGCCGAAGATGCTCATGCGATACTAGGAGTTTGGCGAATGGATGTTTGCCAGAAATCACTAGAGGAAACTTCTTGTCAAAGGGTAATTGAGAGTTGTGGAGCCTACCACCAACTCTTAGCAGTCCCTCGGAATCCAGAAAGGGATTCAGGGATATCAAAGCAGAAGATTGTTTCACAGGCTTGCTCTGTGACAACAGTTTAAGTTCGTCTGGAAATGACTCGCGTTGGGAAAACCTGGCAAGTCTTACAATAGATGATTGCAGTTCATCTGTAGAAAGGGGCCCAGAAAGACGATCAGCTTTGGGGGCTCGCGCATTGTTATGAAAACGAAAGCAATAAGCTATAACTCGTTGTAAGCGAGCAAAGCTTGAATACTGATTGAACGGAAATGGTTCAACAGAGGTTACAGGAAGACTCTGAACTTCTTTTTTGAATTCTGGAAGCTCAGCACGAACATGTTTGGAAGCAGGCCAAGAGGCCTCACCTTCGCTTAGCCAGGTGGGACCATGCCACCAAAGGCTCAATTCTTTCAAACCTAAAGGGGTGATTCTCCTAGTGAGAAGATCAGCAGGATTAGACGTTGTGGGAACATGCCGCCAAATGGCATCAAAGGTGAGTTGCTGAACATCAGCAACTCTGTTGCACACAAAGGTCTTAAGAAAATTTGGACTGGTTTTCAACCATCCTAGCACTATTGTGGAATCTGTCCACAGACCGATTCTAGATATGGGCAAATCAAGTGCCTTTATGACTTGCACGGAAAGTTTGCTTAGAAGAACAGCTCCGCAGAGCTCGAGCTTCGGGATTGTCAAGGGCTTTAAAGGGGCTACCTTGGCCTTGGAACAGAGAAGGTGAACCTGTACTTCCCCTTCCTGATTCTTGGAACGTAGGTATATCGACGCACCGTAACTATCGTTAGAGGCGTCGCAGAAACCATGGAGCTCTATCTCGACCACGCTCCGACAGAGGACGTGACGAGGAATTGCTAAGTCATTGAGCATGAGAAGCTCACTGCGATAGGTTAACCATTTTTCTTGTATGGCTTTAGGAACGGGTTCATCCCAATCCAGCTTTTCCATCCAAAGCTGTTGCAAAAGAACCTTGGCACCCATGGTGCATGGACTTAGAAGACCCAACGGGTCGAATATCTGCGATATTTCAGACAAGATGCTACGCTTCGTAGCCTTACTACTTGTAGAATTTGAAATATTGAACATCAGATGATCGCTTTTAAAGGACCAAATCAAACCAAGGGTGTTTGTGTGCTCATGTGCACTGAAATCAAGAACACCCGGATGCAAATCGGAATCTGGTATTCCATCGAGAACTTCTGGAGAGTTAGAAATCCACTTTCTAAGTTTGAAGCAGCCTGACTCAAGAATCTGATCTAAGTTTGAGCAGAGAGTACGCGCTTTCTCAGGAGTGTCGGCACCTGTCAGAAGGTCGTCGACGTAAAAGTCCTCCTTTATGATTCGAGAGACTTCGGGATTTGAAGCCTCACATTCGATGCCCAATTGGGTTAAGCATCGAATAGCAAGAAAAGATGCTGAAGCGGTGCCATACGTAACCGTATTCAGGTCGTACGACCGAAGAGGCTCAGCTGATGAGGGTCGCCACAAGATTCTCTGAAGGGGCCTATGGTTAGGATTCACCAGAACCTGGCGATACATCTTCTCGATATCAGCTGATATAGCGAATAAATGCTTGCGAAAGCGAACAAGAATTGAAAATAAGTCTTGCTGCACGGTTGGGCCAACCATCTGAATGCTGTTCAGAGATTGCCCGGAAGTGGTTGCTTGAGAACCATTGAACACGACTCGGAGTTTAGTTGTCAGGCTTTCCTCTTTTAAGACTCCGTGGTGGGGTAGATAATAGGATATCTCGTTTGAATTAGGGTTTGAAACGGACATATGACCTAATTCAGAATATTCATTCATGAAACTCGAATAGCGATTGGACAAGTCAGGGTTCGCTTGTAACCGCTTCTCTAATGATAAGAATCTTTTCTGAGCGATTTGCAATGAATCGCCCAGTACCTCTACAGGCTTCTTGAAAGGGATAGAGACAACGAATCGACCATTCGCTTCTCGTTGAGTATTTTGCACGAAATGTGCCTCACAGGCGTTCTCTTCATTTGTGCGAACCTTTTCCTCTGGGTAATGTTCGAGTTGCCAAAACCTAGCAATGGGATCAGAAGCATCCTCGATCGTGCTAAGATTGCACTGTACAGGGTACGCAGAAGGGGGGCCTGTGGGGCCAGAAACAATCCAACCAAAACGAGTCTTTTGGAGGATGGGAAGATTTGGGCCTAGACCAATTTGTCCAATACAAAGGAGCTGCCAGAAAATGGGCGAACCAATCAAAATGTCGATGGTGCCCGGTTGGTCGTAGGACAGATCTGATAACTTGATGTTATCAGGAACCTTGAAACTGTTTCGCTGGACGCGAAAACTTGGGGTAACACCCGTAATCTCATCGAGAACAAGACAGGATAGGCCAATGCCGTATGAAGTGTGAGGGGCTTGCAGCTTGATATCACACCTAGCCTTGATTTGAGAAGTGGCTTTACTTAAGCCAGAAACAGTAGCGTTGACTTCGCGAATTGGAAGCTTCAACCTTTTACACAGATCTGAACGTATGAAGTTCGATTGGGAACCGGAATCCAACAGGATTCGCACAACATGAGGCGTACCATCATCAGCGATGAGTTTAGCGGTAGCCGTAGGTAAGAGTACCTGAAAAGCATTCGAACAGAATGCCGAAAGCGATTGGTTTAGTTCAACAGGGGTTTCTGCCGACATCGCAGATCCTGGTTGACTAGAAGAAGCATTTTGAGGCTTATCCTCATGAAGAAGTGTGTTGTGCCTTGATTTGCACTTTCTACACGTATATTTGGAGCTACAAAGGCTCGCAAGGTGACCCTGAGTTAGGCAATTAAAGCATACGCGGAGCTCTTTTGCCTTTGACTTTCTGTCAAGAACAGACAGCTTGACAAACTTATCGCATTTGTACAAGGAATGAGATCCTTTACAAAGTGGACACGAAGGGGTACCTGACACAAACGATTTCGAATGTACCTTGGAAGACTTTTCGGGTACAAGCTTGCTATCTTTTACTTCCAGAGTTTCTAGAAGATTCGCTGTATTTTGTAAGAATTCCTTGAACTCATCAAGATTAGGCAGGTCAGAACTTGACCGGTTTCTAAGGACCTCCCATTCACGAAATGTAGTGGGGTCCAGTTTTTTAGAAACTACATAAATTATAACAAAATCAAGAAGCTCGCTTTCGGTAGCTAATGATTTGATTGCTGCAAAATGCTTGAATAACATATCGCTAATCGTACGCAATTTAGTTGCAGATTCCTTACTGCAAGATTCCAGTTCAAAAATAGCCTTGAGGTGGTTATGAACCAGAATTTTTGGATCATTGTATCGATTGCACAATGCCTCCCAAGCTAGAGTATAATTACCCGCAGTAAACTCTAAACTTTTTATAATTTGGCTTGCATCACCCTGTAAACTAGCCTTTAAGTAATGCAGCTTTTGAATATTAGTTAACGTTTGATTCTCATGAATTAAGCTACTAAATATCTCACGAAATTCTAACCATTCTGAAACACTTCCTGAATATTTGGGAATAGAAATTGCAGGAAGGCGTACAGCTTGATTATTGCAATGTGAACTGCAATTTGAATGCGTTGATCTTACGCTACCATTAGGAGATCCAGAACGATCTGGTGCAACATCAGACTGTTTGTTGTATTCATTAATCAAACATTTAGCTTGTGATATTGCGAAAAAATAAGAATCTTCAAATTCAACCTGTTGCTGCATTTCAGATTCTGTATCCTTACTGTTTTCTAAAATTTGTTCATGAACCGCATCATATTCCGATAGCACGGTGGCTATAGCATCCAATCTTTCTTGCAATTGAACAATCTGAGCGCTAGATAAGAATTGATCTTCATCATAAATTTTTTGCAAAGATTGAACATGATTTGAAAAACGCGTAAGCTTGCCTTTAATAGAGCCACGTGCTCTTACAAGCGGATCCATAATTGTTGAGATTAAAAACAATTTAACCGATCGAACTTACTTTTCGTACGCCCCTGGTCCGCGGACCCAACGGGTCAACTATCTGTGATATTTCAGGCAAAATGCTACGCGCGGTAGCCTTACTACTTGCAGAATCTGAAATATTCTTTAATGATAAAACCCTTTCGCACGCCTCTGGCGCGAATTTGTTTATAGCTCAGACAGCGCTTGCTAATAACGGGAGAAACTGGTCGCTTACGACGCAGGAAAACGACCGCGGTACAACGCGGGAATGAATCACGACGCGGATGGCCGTGTACTACGCAAGACCAAAAATGCGCCACGAACGCGAGACTGTTTTAACAACGCAAACGGCTCTGCAATTTGAAGATGCAGGGGATATCGCTAACAAACGTAATAGCTTGGCATTTCACGCAATTAAAATGTTTATACGAATCATAAACCATTTGTTTACGCAATAATACGCAGCTGAAATTATGCACACATGCAAACACAGACGAAATAAACCAAATTTATGCATAGGAAAATCAGGCTTACATTGATCTTGGTGTGTGCCGCCTTGCCGGTTTTCTGTTCCTACTACCGTCTCGCTTGCAGCTGGCCGCTGGCTCCACACCTGCACGAATTTGGCGCGAGACTCGGCGTTTGGGTATCTACCGTCTGCTGTCTTCCTTCCTCTCGCTACGGGCACCGCATGCTCCCTCTTTGTTCCACGCGTTGCTGCGAAATTGGACGCTGCTTCCTTGCGGCCGATTGTATGCGATGCAATACAAACTGAATATGCTTTGTACTTGCCTATGACCAATGTTGTCGAATGCTGTCGCTGTTTTGGACCCGCAATGACCTAATGTGGTTTAAATCCGGTTCTGTAGGACCAATGTTTGAGCACTAATCAGGATCGAAGTTCCAATGTTTTGTAGCCTTCTCAGTTTTTCGTTATTTGGAACATTCCTGATTGTCAGCTCGCCTTGGAATTTGTGGACTGTATGGATTGTAGGTTTCACTGAATTATACACACGTTGAAAAGCAAAAGTAGTAATTTATTGCCATAAATTAACACGAACAGTTTAACATTTACAAAGAATTAGTTTTCGTAGTGCGTGACCGGTTTGCATGCTGCCACTTTGACAGATGAAACGTAAGTGTTTTTGGAATCGGATGCCGGCACGGGAGTCCACTGCGCACAGCATGAACTCAGCATGTAAGAGAGGCGGCAAAAGTTTATAAAGTCCTTAACACATTACATACACGAACAACATTAAACGTTGGTACCATTATGGAACTTTTAACACTATGCATTAAAACGACATACTTTCAACTAAACAATGAATTTTACCAACAAGATTTCGGGATGGCAATGGGTTCACCTTTATCTCCCATTGTTAGTAACATTTTTATGGAAGACAACATGTCTACACGTACACCAACAAACCAGTAGTTTGGTGGAGATATGTCGATGATGTTTTTGCAATTTGGTCTCATGATATGGATGAGGTGGACAAATTTCTTGAACATATTAACAGTAAAGAAACCTCTATCAAATTCACATTAGAAACAGAGCAAAACAATCAGTTACCTTTTCTTGATACACTAATCACACGCACAATAAATACTTTTGAAACATCAGTATACTCTAAGAAAAGCAATACTAATAGGTACTTACATTTTAATTCCAACCATCACAAAAACATAAAGACAGGCGTTATAAAAAGTCTCTACGACAGAACCAAAGTTGTTTGCTCTAATGATAAAATTTTCAAAAAAGAGAAAGAATTTATTATTAATGTTTTACAAGATAATGGCTATCCAGAGACTCTTGTTCGGAACATTTTCAATACACGAAGCAATGCCACACACATACAAAGGAATGACACTCAAAAATATAATACTCTAACTATACCATATATTCCAGGCATATCTGACAAAATTAGACGAATTGGAAATAGATTCAGTGTTAGGGCGGTATTCAAAACGATGAATACCTTGCGGTCAGTTCTTACTAAAACTAAACCGTTCAACGAAGAACAACATTCAAGGAATTGTATATATAGTATTCCCTGTGAATGCGGAAAATATTATATCGGTGAAACATCCAGACCTTTAGCAGTTAGAGTTAAAGAACATAAAAATATGATGAAAACCTATCAATTCAATAAGTCTAAGCTGGCAGGACATGCTTGGGATGAAAACCATAAAATACACTGGCACAACACAAAGATCTTGTCTAAAGAATCGATGTCAACTAGGCGAAAAATTAAGGAAATGCCATATATTCTACTTAACGAAGAAAAATGCGTTCTCAATATTTTTAGAAAATACTTGGCTATCTATTCTTAAAGATGAGATCAAGTAGGTATAGATATCAACAAACGTCAATGTCAAACAATGCATTGGAGGTTGGTCGTTTTTCCTTCCAGTGAAAAAAGCTAAGTTTCTTGGTATTTATAATTGTTATTCGTTGATAACGAAGGCAGATTGTCCCTCAAAACGTTCGTTATTTAATATTTTTAATTTGCAGAGTGGCGAAATACTCAAATAAGACTATGAATTATAGAATGAGTAATTTAATAAAATGCATAGCCACCTTGTTCAGCTCTTTTGCAAACACTGAAGTTACTAAAATGTAAAAAATACAGTATATCAGGTTTTTGCGAATTATCAACGCAAATTTTCTTGGCTGGATGGTGCACCTACTTTTGGGCGTCTACCTTTTGCGGTTTCCATTTTAGATAAATTCTTCATTTTGTTTTTATTGATTATTAGGATCGGCTCCTGTATTAAAATGAATAAATAGTTGTTCTACCTTCAATAATTACACAATTTAGTGATGTTAAATTGCTTCATTAAACACACGAAGATCAAAGGCCGTTACAGGCGTAGCAGCAAGTTTGTTCCATTACCATTAAATGGCGCTGAAGCAAGTAATACCGATTGGTGACGATGCGGTGTGACGATCGCAACTTCACTGGTTTTTATATGCAGCATATAGTAGTACAGCGTCGGAAATTAATACTTAAATAGTTTCCATTTCTGATGGTAGTACTGGAAATGTAGAAACTAAATTGGTTGATTTATTTGCATAAACATACCACTAACTGCGTCTAAGGCTGTCAGTATATTTATTAGTGGTTTGATTTTTTCAAATCCAAATATCTCTTCCGGATAATCAGCTTGAGGTCCGATTATGTTATTTGAAACCAACAGACCCATATTTCAGTTTATACAGTGCCTTCCGAAATGATCGAACGTTTTTGACTGGTCATTATTTTGGCGCCATTTTTTTATGTTGGTGGTAATGTTAGTCTGTGTCAAATTCTAGGTTAGTAGGTTAGGTTTTGCGTCAGTCTATGTCAAAACTGACGCAAAACCTAACCTGATTACCTCGATTTTGACATAGACATACATAAATAAATGAGGCCAAAACAATGAACATTCAAAAACGTTCGATCATTTCTGAAGGCACTGTATTATGTCATACTATTTATAAATAACATTTTAATTGAAAACCGCAGATAAACATTTTCATAAAGCTAGGAAAGCATAACGAAAGCAAATCTGTCTTCTTTATTGTGCTTTGCGCACTATCCCTTCAACTCATTTTTGTTTTCTTCTTACCTACTCTTGAGTCTACCTAGATTTCTTGGTATTAGTCACGCCTATGTTCTCAGTTAAAATTATTGTATCAGCTGAGGTGACTACAAATAATCACATTTCTTAAATTAGAAAATTGCCCTTTTTCATTTCTTTTATAATAGCTGTGTGATTCATCAATAAATACTTACTGTAGATATTAAGCTACTGGATTAAAAAACTCGAATCATAATTAGCTACGTGATTTAAGTATTTCATTCGCTGCAAATAGAGCAGTCACACTTTGACAGTAATACTTTAATATATAAGAGATCTATGGATAATATGTAGAATAGTATTTTACATGACTCTCCTTTTTCAACTCAACGTAAGCTAAAGCATGTTATTAACCAAGGCTAAGTGTGGTTTTATCAGCCATCTTGCTATAAGAATAGTCGCTCATATATCAGTCAAAAGTACATGAAAATGTACAAACAATAATGTAAAATGCAAAAAATTTTCTCAAATCCTTTTTACAAACCACCAAAGTTCGATATTATATGTCACACAAAAAGAAAAATAATTGAGCATTTAAATTTTTAAAAAGCTTTTCTGCCTTTATTGCACCTCGATATTTTCTAGAATGCACAAATTATATCAGTAGCAGGAAAATTTATCTTATTTGAACATTTAACGACTGGAACGCGAGTCGTCTGACCGGAAGCTAAAAGTACTGTTGAGTGTATGTTTACATAATTACTGTTCACATTTCCTCGGAACGTGTGCATTTGAAATTAGTTTATTTCAGTTTGGAGTTTTTGTTATTCTTCTCGCCCCGTCAGAGCGCATTCAGTAAATCTGTCATCTTTTAGTTTCCACCAACAAAAATATATAAGTAATTCACAGAAACGGTTATTCAAAAAACAGTGAACGTGCAGCAGATGTTACAATCGGTTTATTTCTTGCAAATATTGTAACAAATCACAGTGGAAATAAGTCGTGGCAGTATTTCTAACATTAACTGGTTGTAAAATCTTATGAGGATACTTTCTGGAATTTGAGTTCAACTTGTGTAGAAAATTAAACCAACGACTCTAACAGTGCATATGTTTCCATACTATTCAGTGGCGCTTTGCTAATAAACATTTACAATACTACTACAATAGTACTAAAACACTGCACTGTCTGTAAACATATGTAACAGAACTCGTATGTTTATATGCTTGAACAGTGAGTATCAATTATCGGTAGTGCTGTAATTTAGGTACTTAATTTATTTTCTGTCGTTTTGACCAAATATAACGAAATTTTGTTGTCGTTTTCAACGTCAAAATGATGCATATATCCGCACTAGTTGCAATATAAGATTTCATAATGACACTAGTGCTAATATGAAAATTTAGAACAACTTTGTAGATTTAAGTAAATTTATTTATTATAAAAATTAGTATGACTCAAAATTACAGAAAATCTTGTATGGAACACGTTGCAAAATTAGTGTTTTTCAAACACCTCACGTCGAGTGTGAAAAGCACTTTCATTTTGTAACTTGATACACAAAAAGCTATTTTGTATTAGTAAAATACGTTCTACGAACACTATACATATTTCTACATAAAACGCTAAATAAGAACAAAAATTATTGCATTTTATTTTAGCAGGTACAGTAGAGAAGAGGTCTAGTGCTTGGAAGAGAGATGCAAAGTCATTGCAATTGATTATGATAAGAAACTAAACTAAGATCAAAAACTTTTTTAGCTTGTATGGCTATGGAATAGTTCCTAATTTATGAATGCAACTATAACTCTAGTTTGACATTTAAGTATAAAAAACTATTCTATAGCCATACTAGATGCAAATAATTATGATCATACTTTAAATTACATTATTCAGAAACAAAGCAGCGAATAGCAACATATGAAAGATTTTTGACAAATAAGTAAGATAATATGACCTAAAGCTGTATAATCCACTCAAAACAGTAAATTTATATTTTCAGCATGAATATGGGAAGAGTAACTTAAAAGTTAAAATAATTTCAAAAATCGTAGCTAAACTTCAGTCAACGCTTGAAACAATTTAAAGAAATAAGCTTCTCTTCTAAAGGACGATATAAAAATGAAGGAAATCAAGCTCCATCGCTGTTTTTTTCAAACAATAAATAATATAGAGCTTCCACACTTCAATACAAAACCAACACAACTATGGAAGAATAAAAAAAATCAGAATATGAAATACAGAAAACACGTAATAATAGATCATCACAATCGCAGAAAAACTGTTGTGCTGTGTACTACACCTTCTATATGCATGTAAGTATTCTGGAATAATTATTTTCATCAATTCAGAAAGACAAACAAAATATTAAGTTAATACAGTACAAAATATCCCAGCTGTTTTTACACAAAGGTAAATGTTGATTTCACAATCGCAGAGCAATGAGGCAAAAAAATCGCACAGACATTGTGGGAGAAACTGTGAAATGATTTTAAATTAACAATTAACTAAGCAACTTGATAAAACTGCCACGTATATAAGTTCACACATTTTAAAAAACAGGGCACACGTTTTCCAGGAAATAAAGTAGAATAGATACTGGATGAATATTAGAAGGAAAAATAAAAAACAAACAAATATGGAATGATCACAGGATTACAACCTTTACACTAATGTAAAGATAAATACATAATTAAGATACCAAATTTGCTCAAATATCTAGATGAACATAGAATACTCTACGTATAAAAAGAAAAAAAAAATGCGTAGTTATTTAACTGTTCGTAATTAGAAATATTTTCACTGATAGTGATGAGATGTACTTTATAACATTCTCTCTACTGTTTTGAAACGCATTCTAAAGTACGAACAAAAATTATTGTCATCTAGTATGGCCATGGAATAGTTCCTAATTTATGAATGCAACTACGTTTATACTTAAATGTGAAACTTGACATTTGATTTTTAAGTGAGTTGTAGTTGCATTCATAAATTAGAAAACATTCCACAGCCATGCTAGATGAAAATAATTTTTGATCATACTATAGTATTTATTATTATTATGATATTTTATAGCTAATAACATATCTAGGAATGTTATTAGTATCATAACTGCCGCAGATGTTGTGATTCATAACATACGTGGTTTGTTCAATAGTTTATCGGTTGCAGTATGGTAATGGTTGCCATGTACAGCAAAGGACTATTACCGTAGAGATACAGTTATGACTTAGTTACCAGCCTGCGTTTGTATATGTACACAAAGGCTTAATATCCTGAAACCAATATATACATTTACAATATAAATATACTTTTGCCTTTAAAAATATATCCACATAAAATTGCTCAATAATTATGCGGTTCTTAAATAATTTTATTAATTACAAAGCATTGCAAATATATGTAAGTGACTATAGTATTGGCGAGGTCGAAAGAGAGAGAGAGAGAGAGAGAGAGAGAGAGAGAGTAGTAGAGCATAACTACATGTGATATTATAGTGATGAAACTCCATTCTAATTTCTTGTTGCTTTTTCTTTTCTGTTATAGATTAGACTTTCTATTTCTGCTCATCTCTACGTTTCTTCTTCTTTCTTCCCTACTTAAGTACTTGCATATTTAAATTGCTGGTTTTACTAATTTTTAAATGTTCTTCATTTCGAATACTGTTTGGAATCTGCTGATTCTGAGCCACAATGGGCGATTTGAAAAATCATTTGCAGTTTATGATAGTACAAAATTGAACCAAATATTATACAGGGTAATTCATAAGTTACTAAAAGGACAATAGCAGATTACCTGCTTCAAAAAAAAATCTATAAACATGTTCCCGACTTTGCTTCGTTTATTATTGATTTAGGTGGTTTATCTTGGTGTTGTAAAAACAATATAAAAAAATACAATATTAGAAATATGTTCGAAATGTCTTCCTTCACATTCTACGCAGCCCTGAGTTCGTCTAATCTACATCTCCTAAAGCCGTTACATCACACTATAAATAAAAGCGATGGGATTTAATCCGGCCAAGCAATTGATCCATTCCGTCCTATCCAGGGCTCGCAATAATTGATACTTAAAATTTTTCAGTATATCCTTGCTAAGGTGTGCGGAGCACCATCGCGCATAGACCACACAGTATTCCGGATGATAAATGGAACTTCCTCTAATAACAGAAGTAATTCCTATTCTAAGAAATGTCTAAAATGTACATCTATTAATTTTCCTGGTACGAGTAAAACCATACCGGCAATATCACATCATACGTTAATTGAAAATTGATGTTGATATCGTGATTGAATAATATATGTCATGATGGTTTCCGTGTGACCAAATATGTTCATCATTGAATATCCCATTTTTAGGAAAGCCTACTTCATCTAAAAATAACATTAAGGCACCAAACCAAACCCATTTTTTCAGATGCTATCGGCAATC